>CM076583.1:493740771-493945413 GCA_034641835.2 Pinus albicaulis
GTGCATGCATCTATACCTCCAGGTGTGAGGTTGGGCGACATGCATGACTAATCCCTAGAAGAAATTTGGGAAGGATCTTGGAGATGGTGGGTCTCATGGATCAAACCTGGATACAAGGAGCCCATAGAGAAGCAGTAGCAGGATCAATTAGATAGATGCATTCAGATGTCAGGAGGACATGAAATCAAAGTGACAGTGTCAAATACTCGAGGAAAGATCAAAGTTGGAAATAGTGTAGAGTGCATGGATGTAGATGTCAACAACACAGAGAATCCAGTAGACATGTGCAGTAGGTACCAGAAGTTAGAATACTTTGATGACAGATGAATTATACTAATTTAGTTGTTTGGAGGTTATTCAGTTTTGGAAGTGTTGCATGCAAAGGTTGCATGTGTGATAAACATTGGAAAAATGTTGCATTCAAAGGTTTCATGTGTAATTAACACTAGATAAGTGTTGTATCCAAGGGTTTCATGTTGTATGCATGATTTGCATGTCACATGCAAGGAAATTCCTTTCTTGTTGAGAGGAAGTGTTGAAGTTTGCAACAAGAAACAACGAAATTTGCATCTGGAAACAACATTCAGCACGCACGCCTAGTGCATTAAGCACCTACACTAGGTTGGGACCCATAGGGTTATTTTGATGCATGTATATTTTTGTTATCGCTTAATTAAGATGGAAAATAAACTGTAATCTATTCCCAATGATAACTTGTAATAGTTAATTGAGAGTGATAAAATTAGTTAGCTAGTGGATATCAAGTTAGAGGTAGTTGGTGAGGCATGCAGAGTAATTCTAGTTGTAACATAGTTCGAAGTGCAGTGATGCATTAGTTAATGTAGGTTGTAATCAGTTTAACTCAGTTAAGTGAGTTAAACTTAGTTTTGCTAGTTGTAATTGAAGATACACTAGTGAGAGATCAAGTGAATTAAATATTAATTAATTCACAATCAATGATCTCACATGAAACTGAGGATTTACTATTATTAGTTTCATGCATGTCAGTTCGAGTGGAGACCCAGTTGAGATATAGGTGAAAGGAAAGTGTAACTATCAGTTGTGATATTATCAGGCTACCCAAGTGTAGTTAAAACACCACAGGATGCCCATGATACTCAACGCAGTGTAGGAAGGTTGGAATTTCTTGTGAATAAGGATTGCATTCCTCATGAAATATGTGAGTAAGGTAGGTTGAAGACATGCTGAGAATTGGCTGAGTATTGGCCTGATTTTGTCTGAATCAATGTGAGACAATTAACTGAATACAAGAGGACTCTTATGAGAAGTGTTTTATGTAAACGTTTCGTGATTTATTGTGGCATATACAATATATGATAGAGGGGTTTTGAGCAGTAAGCTTTCCCCGGGAAATTATCTGTTTTGTGGTTTGATGGATTCTTCTTTGCTTCATGTGATTCACGATTTTGTTTTTAATTCCGCAAAATATTTGTAGAAGCGATTCAGTATTTAACTTTAGTACATTTTTATATCGGGTGAATCCAAGATATACATGCATGTTGTATAATTTCTACAGGTTTATAGGAGGATAAGGATCCTAGGTTAGTGGAAAGGGAGATAGATGAGTTTTATGAGGAAACTGAGGAAAAATATTTTAATGAAGAGGAAAATTTGAGGTTTAAGAATATGGAAATGAGAAAGAGGATACTTATGGTGTGAAGAGGGATAGAGTGGTGTATGAAAATTTATAGAGTTGTGTGGATTGAGAAGGCTAATGAGAATATCAATATTTGTTATAACTTTTATAACCATAGAAAAATGGTTAATACAATTTAGGAGATGCATTACAAATCAAGGAAATATATCAACTTTAGGAGTTTATCATTTCTAATCCATTTATAAAGAGCTATCTTGAGAAAATATAACATAGGTTCTAAAATTGACATCTTTATTTTCCAATTTTGTATCAGAAGAGGACAATATTCTGATGATGGAAAATATATACAAGAAGAAGCTAAAATATGTTCTTGCATCTTTCAGAAAATATTGAAGCCTAGGCCTAGGTGGGTGGACTATAGATTTTTTTTTGTTTGTTTTTATTATAAATGGAAGAGGATATTCTTAGATTCATAGAGGAAGTTAGGAATATTTTAAATGTTCTAGAATCCTTGAACTTGACTTTCCTTATGTTGGTCCCAAAGAAAGACAAACCAACATGTTTTAATGAGTTTTTACCTATTTCCTACGCAATTCTGTGTATAAAATTATAGCCAAGATTATGTCTAGGAAGCTTAAGAAAATTTTCTCTAATGTTATATCACAAGAGAAATTTGATTCTTTAGTGGGCAAGGAAATCCTTGAGCCCTAAAAGCATCTTAGAAAGGGATACAATCTATCAAATAAAAAAATATTCCAACAATGTTCTTGAAGCTATATTTATGAAATGCTTATAATGAAGTGCATTGGTTGTATTTGAAGTTGATGTTTCTACATTTGGGTTTTAGTTTGTTAGTAGTTTATTGGCTTAAATCATGTATCTCTTTTGTTCCTTATAAATAGTTACACATTTGGTTCTCGTACACCTATTGTGAGGCTCCAACGAGGATGTCCTTTATCCCATTTAAAATTCCTATTAGTAGTTTAAGGTTTGAGTGAATCCATTATGGATTCCAAAAGAACATGAATTATTTCAGGAATCAGAATTGGGAGTTTTGTTTAACTATCACATTTAATCTTTTGTTGATGACAAATTATTATTCTCTAATGGCAATGAAGCTAGGATTTGATTGGATATTTTGGGCATTTATGGCATATCTACAAGAAATTAAATCAATATTCAAAATTATGCTATATGTATTTGTAGTTTGGAGGATGAATAAGAGGTTGTGCTATCGATGATGCTTCCTTTCATAAAATTAAAGTTTTTATAACACTTTATATATTTGGAATTTTGTTGAAGCCAAATAGGTATCGAAAAAATGATTTGAGATGGATACTTGAAAAGATGGAGGTAAGGATAATTGTTTGGTGTATTAGATGGCTCTCCATAGGTGGGATATAGAATTTGGTTAAGTTAGTGTTTGAGATTGTTCTGGTTTTTAAATTTAATTTTCTTACATTTCTAAAGGGGTTATTGAGAAAATAAGGAAAATTTTCTTCAAACTTCTATGGTTTGGAAAGAGTGACACTAAACATTTCCCTAGTTAAATCGTGAAACATAGTATGCAAAAAGGACAAGGGTGGTTGGGGTTGAAAAAAATCCATACTATTGAGTGTTCCTTGGTAGCTAGAAGTCTATAGTGAGCTATGAATTTTCAAATTTTATGGAGACAACAAATAGACTAGAAATACATAAAGTCTAGGTCATTTTTATATTAGATTAGAAGCATTGAGCATAAACAATGTATCTATCCAATGGAGGGCCTTGGTTTTGTTTTTTACCATTATCTATTCTAACTTAGTATAGTAAGTGGAATCAAGAGAAAAAATAAGAGTTGATATTGATTCTATTATGGGGTGTAAATAAGAGGTGAGATTACATGTTTCTTTAATTGAAGAGCTAGATGACAAAACTATTTTTACACTAAATTAAGTAGGGGGATCCAACCACCATGGATAAATGGTTTAACGGATGGAGATCTATTGAGGTCATTGGATAGGATGATGAATTTTTAGGTCTATGCACAACATCCATTAGTGTTCTGAACAAGAGTTATATTAAATTTAAGGATGAAATAGTTATTTTAACATGGGAAAACAACAAGATCAAAAGGGAAAATACATCTTGGCTAGAGTACAAGGAATTGATGGAATATTTTATTGAATAATATTTTAGTAATCATGTATTTCTTTGGTACTATGTCGAAGCATGTTAAAAACTATTTTTTTTAATAACTAAAAGAGATTTGATCACTAACATGCCTCATAATGGAATTTGGTCAACAAGAATTTCACAAATGTTTGAAGATAAGAATGTGTCCACCTTTTCGATTATTTGTTAAAATCAATTAATGAATTTCCATAATTATAGTCTTTTCAAAGAAAAGGGCTCCTCAAGTTATAGAGTATATGTTGCCTTTCAATAAGGCTAAGACATAGGGATTTATTCGTGGAGGTATTCAAGCGCCTTTTTCTTATGTATATCTAGGGGTATTTATTTATTTTTGGTATCTTATTTCCTTAAGGTTTGGTTTGGTTTGGGCCAAAAAAATTTGAAGATTTGATGACCTTTAAGCTCTCATTTCCTTTTTCTAGAGCTAGAAATGTTTCTCAAATGCTATGTTTCGATGATTCATATTTGGTGATCTATTCGATGAATTCCAAAAGTGAGCACCAATATTTTTGTCTTATGCCATTAGGAGATTAGCACAAGATGGTAGTAATTTCCTTTAATTTCATCACCTTTTCTAAAAATTATAAAGAAATTAATGAAGTTTTTATCCAAAGGTATACATTTTTTTGAGGGATTTTAAGATATGAAATAATGCAAGATGGGGCACTAACCTCATATTTGGACAAATTTTGAGTGTATTATCCTTATTAGATATGAATTTTGCATGTTATATATCTCATTTTCTGGATATATTTTAATTTAAAAGAATTAGATCATATGATGGGGTAGTATTTTTAATGTTTTATCACTTAAAAAATTTCAAAACATCATTATGACAAGATTACTTATGATCATGGGTCAAAATAGGGTCTTAGGAGTCATTTCTTGAGTTTAACCAAGGGAAGTATTAAATTTTTTAAGTTTGAGCCTACCCTAGTGTTTAAATAAACTCATTTTTAAGGTCTTTCATGTCAAGTCTTTCATAATTTTAGGATTCATTTAATTTACCAATTTTTTTGCATCAAAACTGCTCAATTAGCCAAGAAACCACAGTTTCGTAGCACCACCCGTTGAAAAAAGTCACTTTGCGCGATGAAAGCGTTGATAGTTTCGTAGCGCAAACAGCCAAAATTACACTACATGCACTACGAATGCACGATTTGGTAACTTTCTTGTCATTTCAGTTGTCCAATGTCAAAAACCATTGGGAAAGGGTAAGATAGTGGCATGTTGAGTCATGTAATGACGAAATCGAAGTACACACCCACATTTGCAATCATGATGGTCAGTTTAGGTATGAGTGAGTCATCATTTTCAATTATGAAAGGACATTTGAAATTCAAATTATTTCCTAATTAGTAATTCTCATTCCTTTTTCCTTCATTCATAATGTCTGAGCTCTGAGTGTCAAGCCAAACTTGTGGCTGGTTCTTACAAAGGTTTATTATATCCATTTCAAGCGAGGCTTCTATTACATTTATTCAACCGAGGTTGATACATTCATATCAAGCGAGGTTGAAAGATTTATTCAAGCGAGGCTGAGAGTTTCTCTGAAGAATATGGCAGAGGAAAGAAAAATACATAGAGGAGGACAGTGCTTAAGGCATGAACCTAAAGATATGAAGGCAATAACTGAAGACCCAGCAGTGATGGAAGCATTTAGAAGAGCAGGTTACCTACGGTTTTGTGAGAAGTTGCAGGGATGTCACACACATGTATCCAAGGAATTTGCTATGAATTTCAGTGGAACAGCCACTAAAGTGGAGATGTTAAGTTTGACTATCACACCAGAGGTCATTGCTGTTGTTACAAATATTCCAAGAGGTCAAGAAACCTGGTTCAAAGGGTTCAAATTCAATATGGAGCAGTGTAAAGAGTTCATGAAGCCTGAACACATTGAGATGGATCTAAACAATGCTATCCCAAGGAGCTACATCAAAGATAATTATTCAAAACTTTTGCTCAACATTCAGAAATATTTTACCTGTGAAGGCAGATATCACAAGGTTTATTCATACCATTTCAAATTACTTCTACACTTCACTGGTAATATTTCACTTGAATTACCCTTTTATATTCATAGAATTCTTGCAAAGATGGCTGATAAGGTGCAAGCAAAGTCTGAGGGGATTGAGACATCATTATTTCATCATGGCTTAATGAAATTATTAATTTTAGATGAACTTCAAAAGATAGGCATAGATTGGCCATCATTCTTGTTTATAAATGGTTTTGAGTTGGAAACCCTAACTCCTGCAAGAAACCCTAAACCTAAAGGGGTTCCATCACCACCAACAACAAAACCAAGCCAACCTATGGTTGCAAAACCAAAGGAACCTACAAGAGTAAAGCCGAGAAAGAAAACTGAGAAAAGGCTATAGAAAATGCAAATGCTTGGTACACCAAATCTCCCACCTGCAATACAAGAACAAGTTGTCAGCAACAAGAGACCAAAAGAATAACTAGAAGCCAAGCAGTGGTTTTGAAAGGGAAGACAGTTGCTACAGAAGACATCCCAGTAACAAAGGGGAATCTAGAGGATATTATTCATGCCATTGACATAGAGGAAACACCTATTGTACAAGCTGAATTCATAAGGGAAGATGATCAGAAGTTGAAAAAGGTCAAGTCTACAAAGAGATTAGATTTTGAGGGGGAAGATGCAGGTTTCATTTTTCAAGAAAGAAAGCCTATGAAAAGGCATGTTAGGAAATTAATGGAAGGCAGTAATGAAGTTCAAAAGAATAATGACATAGCTAAATCACCTAAAGAGATTATTGATCTCTCATCACCCACAGTGAAGCATACAATCAACAAATTTAAAAGGGGAAAAGAGAAAGTGACAGAGAAAACAAAGTTTTAGCGCCTTGAGGAGAAGTTAAAGTTGGAAAACCAAGAAATTGCTGTCATAAAAAAGAGATCTAGAAAACATAGTGCCGAAAAAGTGCAGTTTAAAAGGATGAAGGCAATGTGGGAAGGACAAGTTGATTCTATTTCTGAAACTTTAGACAATGCAGAGCAACTTGTCAAGTGGACAAGTCCAGCAATAAAAGAAGCCAAGTTTGTCAGAATAATAAACACCCATCTGAGAGCTACTAACAAAAGACTTAAAGACCAGGTGAGGGATTTACAAGAGCAACTAGAGTTAATTCATGATGAGGTACAGAGAAAGGGTATTAAAATGACAGTCATAGAAGAACCAATAGGTCAACCAATTTCAAATGAATAATGAATGCCTCAAGGAAGCTAAAATGAAGTTGATTTATGGTTTGTATGTGTTGAAGATGATGAGGACAGGTTTTATTTTGAGCTTTTGGAAAAACATAGTTTTCATTTGAAAAATTAGTGAAGGAATCTGCATACTCAACAGTTTTGTAGCGCCTCCAGGTTTAAAAAGCAGAAAAGCGCTATGAAACTTTTGTAGCTGCCTTTTTTGCTTCTTTTGGTAAGTATTTAAGGTGTTAAAAGATGAGTTAAGAGCTGAAATTTCTATGAAGGGTGTTTTGAAAGGTAACTAAATTGATGCAAGAGGAAAGAGTCAAGTTTTTGGAGAATAAAGGCTTGAAATGGCAACGCTACCGAAAGCGCTACGAAACTGTTGTATTTTTGTAGCGCAACATATTACATCCTTTTGAACATTTTTTGAAGCGGTTTTGGACAACTGGAAACTACGAAAGAGTGATGAGACATGTTAATATACTATTCAAAAACCAAGGACCACGAAATGAATTTTAAATGATGGTCATAATGTTCAAAGAAGGAAAAAGATCCTATGCCTAAAAAGCAAGGTATGGTTTCCTGCTTTTGTGGATGTCAGCAAAGTGGTCATGAAGAACTTAATATCATTATCCAAATTTGACCATGTTATGACAAACTTGTCAATAATGTAATTTCAAATAGATAAGGTTGTTATATTTAGTGATAAGGAGTTTGAGTCCTTTTTGAAATAGGACTGTTAAGTAGGATAGGTGTCTTTTTGTAATAAATTCCATGTTGTATGGTTATGAAAGGTGTCAGTGGACAAAAATTCGATGTATCTAGCCTAGAGGTAGATCATCTGAGGACGTAATATATCTATTAAATGCCAAGAGGTCGAATGTGCCAAGGGTTGGAAATTTTTTGCAAAATTGTGCTTGTTGTGAATTGACTATTTTTCCGCTAATATAGAGATCTTATACTTGACCAACTTGAGATTCTAAAGGAGTTTTAGTGTTTTCCTATTCTATCTATATCTCTTATATATCTCATTTGTATTGGTGTTCATCTATATTACTCATAATTCATCTATTAGATGCTCTGACTTCCTTTATAAGTGAACTGACTGTGTTTTTACATGTTTCATGTGTGTGTACCTTATCACTAAAAACTTTGATATGCCTCAACTTCCATGTTAAGTAGATTCATAGAATTACTGAATGCTTTGACTCCATAAGCCTAATGTATACATGCTAATTTTATATTCAACCTACAACTATCATTATCAATTTATTTCCTAAATAGAGTTAGCCATCTATATTTTTCTCCATATCATTAACCCTTGAGAGAACCCTCTCAGGCTGAGGAGGCTAAGCCTCAGTGAAAATATTAGGTTTGAAATAGTTACATGAGATTGTCTGATCAAGCAGCCTATCAGGTCCAATTTTGTGATAACATTTTGGTGCGTCTGCTAGGAACCTGAAGATTATAATTTCCTGAAATTTTGAAGCTAAACTTATGAAGGTATCAGGAGCTCAGGAAAATTTTCGAGACTGCATCTACCTTGGTGAATCCATTCAAAATTTATATGATCAAAGGTGGATTCGAGAAGGAGATACATGACTAGTAATCCTAAGCCAGTTCCACCTACCATTGTGGACAATCCAAACACCATTTCCAGAGGCAATCAAAGCATTTCTGAAATATCAGGTACTCCATCACAATCAAAATCCTTGTCCTCTAAAATATTAAGAAGTCCTGAAGATAAAAGAGTTGATGATAAAATCCAGGGAATCTTGTTTAGATCTAAAAGTGAAAATTAATTAACTAAAAGTATCTTTGACTTGCATAAGAGAGGCATTGATACCTCAGCCCTAGTAACACAGGTAGATAAAGAGGAGTTTTGGGACGCAATTACTTTTGAGTTTTTGTTGGAAAGAGATTCTTTAGATAAGTTGAAAAAGCTTGACCATTTTGAAATCTTGTTGAAAAGTAAAGCTGGTTTTCCTCTTCCTAATTGGAGTTCAATTTTTAGTGTACAACAAAGACCAAATAGTCCTTGTCACAACAATTCTTAATCGTCTATTGCTGCTATCTCTAAAGCTACCAAAGTCCCTTTCACCATGGCTGGAAATGTACCTCCTCCACTTGTTGCACATGCTAGATATGCCCCTCTTGTTCTTCCAGCTATTTTACATGACCTCCCTAGCAAATATGTTGCTAGAATCAAAACTTGGGGAAGTGATGAAGAGATTACAGTAGAATAACATGTAGACCAATTTAATGATTTTATAGACAGGGAGGAGGTTGATCACGAAGATGTTAGGTTGAGATTTTTTCTCAAAGCTTTATTGGTGAAGTTAGGAAGTGGTTCAAAGCCCTTACTCCTGGAATTATTCATAATTGGAATGAGTTTGAAGATACCTTTTTGAGAAAATGGGGAAATAGAACTAATCTAGTACAAGCCCTCACTAAGTATAATAGTTTAAGAAGAGTTGTTGATGAAACTATTCAAAATTTTTCAAAGAGGTTTAATAAGGTTTATGACTCTATTCTTGCACATTTAAAACCTCCACAATCTTTAGCTCAGATGAGATATGCTGAAGCTTTTGATTATGAATTTTCTATACTACCGAGAGAGAGAGAGAATCCCCTACACTTGCTGAAATGAAAAATGATGAAGTGAAGGTGGAGGTTAATATGATAACAGCCAAAAAGTCAAAAATGGATAAGACTAAGTTAAATCAAGAAGATAAACCTTCCTCCTCTACCTCTGATGATAAATTTGATTCAATGATGAAAACAATGGAAAATTTAATGGATAGGCTGGCCCTTGGGAATACCTTTGCTCCTCATGTACAACATGAACCTCAGTTTAGAAGCCCTCAGTTTAGGAGCCCTCAGAATCAGCAAAGACCAAGAGAAAACATAAATCAACAACCTGACCCTATAGTGAGACCTCCTTTCCAGCAGAACTTAATTGATGAATAAGACGAACCTAAAATTCCTAAAGATTCTATTCAATGTTTAGATGAAGAAATGTCTGGAATTTTCTTGACTAAAGAGGAACATGATGAATCAGACCAAGTTAATCATGGAGAGGAACCATCAAATTATCTTAAAGGGTATCAACATGTTATTTTTGAGATGCAAAAACAATACAATCTCAGAAATAGAAATGTGTCGATCATTGCAAATAAAACATAGCCTAAGAAAGATACACCTAAGACTAATGATGGCAAGAAAGATAAACCTAAGGCTGCTGAAGGTAAGAAAGATACAACAAATCTTCCTCCTATCAAAGAAGCTGAAAAATCTATTTATGTTTTTAGTTTGGAAAATGAAATTTCTAAGATCAAAATACCAGTACCTTTTGGTGAGATTCTCAAAGTAAATGAGTATAGAAGCAAGATTGTTAAAATTTTGAATTCACAACCAGGAGCTGCTGATTTTTGGAATGTACAAGAGGATCATCTGACCATATACTTGGGTCCAAGATTAGAAGATGAACAAAATGAGGAGGTGCCTCCTTTTTATGTGAGCCTTAGAATTCATGACATGACATTACATAATGCTATGTTGGATTCAGGGGCCTCTCATAATCTTATGCCCAAAGTAATCATGGAAAGGATGGGGTTAGAAATAATTATACCATATAAGGACTTGTTTTCTTTTGATTCAAAAAGAGTTCAATGCATTGATTTAATTAAGGATGTTGTTGTTGGTCTTATACAAGTCCCTTCCAAGAGAATGGTCATGGACATCGTGGTAGAAGACATTCCACCGAAGTTGGCATGCTATTATCAAGATCATGGGCAGAAAAAATAAAAGGTACAATGCAGATGGACCTTATGCCACCATTCCTATTTTTGGTGAGCAAAGGAGATTGTATCGAGAGACAATAATGGCTTACATGGTAAGAAGTAAAGATAAACCTCAAAATTTTCCAATTCATGCTCTTGATATTGAACTTGGATCTGCTATTATTTTCAATGAGTTGACTGATGAAGCAGAGGACGAGAAGAAAGCATAAAATCGACAATCTGAAATTCAACAGTCTGAAAATCATCAAACAGAAGATCAGCAAGTCAGCGATAAGATGGTGGAAGGTTGGTGGTCATTGCATTTTGATGGATCAGCAGGAAGAGAAGGGGCGAGAACAGGGATTTGGATCACAATTCCAAGTGATGAAAGTAAGTTCTTTTCCTACAAATTGAACTTTTATTGCACAAATAACATGGCTGAGTATGAATCCTTGGTTTTGGGCTTAGAAGTTTTGAAAAGAATGAATGCTCAAAAGATTTATTTTTTTGGATATTCGGAATTAGTCATTAAACAAGTTGAATGTGCTTATCAAACAAAGGATATAAGGATGAGGGAATATAGAAACGTAGTTTTGTACATGTTGGAAAATTTCCAAGCTTACTCATTCATTGTCAAAACTAGAGACCCAAACTCCATTGTTGATTCTCTAGTTGTCTCTGCAAGTCTTTTCATTATTCCCATACATTCCACTGAAAAATATGAGATTGAAGTATGCCATAAACCAACTATCCCTGATAATATTACTCATTGGAAAGTTTTTGAGGATGACCAACAAGTGAAGAAATTTATTGAGCTGAAAGAAGAGTTTGAAAATATACAATTAGATCAACAAAATATGCTTGCTGAATCTAAAGGAAACTCTGAATTTTTGCAACTAAAGAATAATTCCATACCAAAGGGTCTCATACCTCTTGAAATTTTTTTTTATCAGAATGATGTTTTTAAATCTCCTACGATACAAATTGATGATGAAGAGGTAGAGAATTGTAACATTAGTATAGTAGCTATGCCCAAAATGATTAAACTTTCAAAGTTTCTTTCAGTTGATATGAAGTACAAGTATATTGAGATGATGAAGAGATTTATAGATGTTTTTTCTTAGAATTATGCTGATTTGAAAGAGTATGACCCCGCTATTATTCAACATACTATTCCCATCAAAGAAAATGAAAAGCCTTTCAAGCAAAAGTTGAGGAGGATTAAGCCGCTTCTCATGCCATTGATTGAGAAGGAAATCAAGAAACTCTTTGATGCCAAAATCATTGTCCCAATTAGATTCTCAAATTGGCTTGCAAACTTGGTTCCAGTTAGGAAAAAGACTGGAGAAATCAGAATATGTATTGACTTTGGAAACTTGAATAAAGCCTCTCTGAAGGATAACTATCCTCTCCCAAAGATGGACCAAAATTTGCAAAATATTGTTGGTTCTCACAGGATTTCTATGCTTGATGGTTTTTCAGGTTACAATCAGATCCTTGTACATCCAGATGATTAGGAAACAAATAGCCTTTACTACACCATGCGGCACTTTCATGTATGCCAAGATGCCATTTGGTCTCATGAATGCAGGAGCTACCTTTTAGAGGGCAATGGATATTGCTTTTTCTGAAGAGAAGGACAATATGGTGGTTGTTTATCTTGATGATATAACAGTTTTCTCAAGGAGGGAAGAAGATCACTTGAAGCACCTAGAAAGAATTTTTCTGAAGTGTAGAAGGTTTGGTATCTCTCTAAATCCCACCAAAAGTATTTTTTCCTTAAATTTAGGTAAATTACTTGGACACATTATTTCTAAATATGGGATTAAGATTGATCCAAACAGGGTCAATGCAATTTAGAAGGTGGATTTTACTAGAAGTAGGAAGGAGATTCAACCTTTCCTTGGAAAGGTAAATTTTGTGAGGAGATTTATTCCTAATTTTTCTGAGATTGTGAAGGATATAAAAAGGATGCTAAAGAAGGGATTTGACATTAAGTGGACAGCAAAGGCAAGGCACTCATTTTAGGAGATCAAAAAGGCACTCACTCAAGCACCAATATTGATCAGCTTTTATTTCTCAAAAGAATTTCTGGTTTTCACTTCTGCATCAAAAATACTATTGCTGGAGTTTTGTTGCAAAAGGGATAGCAAGGTATTGAGCAACCCATTTCATTTTTTAGTAGGACATTAGATAACTCTGAGCTGAAGTACAATATCTTAGAGAAGCAAGCCTATGCCTTGGTTAAGGCTATCAAAGATTTCAGAATTTATATTCCGCATTCTCATATTGTGGCTTTTGTTCCTAATACTGTTGTGAAAGACATCCTAACTCAAGCTGATCCTGATGGTAAGAGGGGAAAATGGATTTCTAAATTGCTGAAGTATGATATAGAGATCAAGCCAACAAAATTGGTCAAAGGACAAGGCTTAGCAAAGCTGATGGCACAATCAAACTTTGACTATCTTGACATGAATTTAATTTCAGAAATTTTAGAAGAGGAAGAAGAACTAGTCCCTATTGAAGAAAAGTACATTACTTCAGATTGGTATAAGGATATTGGTTTTGTCCTACATCATCATAAAGCACCTGTTGAGCTAAAAAAGTTTAAGGCAAGATTTTTGAAGCTAAAATCCTTGAGGTATTTCAGTTTTGATAAAAATCTATTTTGGAAGGATACCAGTGGTATTTTGCTGAATTGTTTGCTAGAAGAGGAGGCTGATAAAGTGATTGAGGAGTTCCACAAAGGAGATTGTGGAGGTCACCATTATTGGAAGGCCACAATGAACAATATTCTCAGAGCAGGGTATTATTGGCCTACAATGTTTAAGGATGTCTACAAAAATATTGTTGCATGCCATGAATGCTAGATTTTTTATGGTAAGAAGAAGCTTGTACATTTACCTTTAATTCCTATCTATGTGGAAGCGCCATTTTAGCAATGGGGGCTATATTTTATTGGAGAGATTCATCCATCATCATCAGGCCAACATCGCTGGATTCTCACAACGACTGATTAATTTACCAAATGGATTGAAGCAATCCCAACTAGGCAAGCAAATGATTCTGTTATTATTTCTTTTTTGGAAAATAATATTTTGTCTAGATTTGGTTGCCCCATGAATATCATAACTGATAATGTGCAGGCATTTAAGTCTAAGAAGCTGATTAATTTCTGTCATCAATATCATATTACTCTTGGGCATTCCACTACATATTATCCACAAGGGAATGGTCTTGCTAAATCTTCTAACAAGAGCATTGTGAGGATCATTAAAAAGGTGTTGTAGGAAAATAAGAAGGCTTGGAATTTGAAGCTGAAGTATGCCTTATGGGCTGATAGGATATGCACAAAAAGGTCAATTGGAACTTCACCATATGAACTGGTATATGGAGCTGAAGCCATTTTTCCTACATATTTAGGGGTACCTGGCATGAAGCTTATTCAAGGATTAGAAGAGGAACCAAATGCAGTTCAGAGAAGAATCAATCAGTTAATAGCTCTGCAAGATAAGAGGGATGAATTTTATAGTGACAATCAACAATCTAAAAACAGAATCAAGAGGAAATTTGATAAGAAGATCAAGGAAGAAATTTTTCAAATTCAAGATGTAGTGCTGAAATGGGAGACCAAAATTGAAGAGAAAGGCAAACATGGTAAGCTTGAGAACTTGTGGAAAGGTCCTTTCAAAATAGCTGCTTTCCATGGAAACAATACTTACATATTGCAGGAGATGGATGGAAAATCATATGCTGAAGGACCTGTCAATGGCAGGTTTTTAAAGCATTACTCTTCCTAAAAATCTGTTGATCATTCATATCATTGTATATATTCCATTTTATGAGTTTTTTTGCTAATAATGACAATAAAAATCAGCAAGCTTGAGCCCGAGGTGAAGGCCATTATAGTTTGAGGAGAAATATTGGCAATTTCAAATTTTTTTTTGTTCTGTCAAGAAAATGGATAGCAGCACTGGAACTACTAGTTCTTAGTGTACCATAGGGGCACACTATCCCAAGTGGAGCCACTGTTATCACTTAAAAAATTTCAAAAAATCATTATGACAAGATTACTTATGATCATGGGTCAAAATAGGGTCTTAGGAGTCATTTCTTAAGTTTGACCAAGGGAAGTATTAGATATTTTAAGTTTGAGCCTACCCTAGTGTTTAAATAAACTCATTTTTAAGGTCTTTCATGTCAAGTCTTTCATCATTTTAGGATTCATTTTATTTCCCAATTTTTTTGCATCAAAACTACCAATTAGCCAAGAAACCACAGTTTCATAGTGCCATCCATTGAAAAAGTCAATTTGTGCTATGAAAGCGCTGATAGTTTTGTAGCGCAAACAACAAAAATTACACTACAGATGCTACAAAAGCGCAATTTTGTAACTGTCTTGTCTGCTGAGTTGTCCAATGTCAGAAATCGTTGGGAAACAGTGGGATAGTGGCATGTTGAGTCATGTAATGATGAAATTGAAGTACACACCCATGTTTTCAATCATCATGGTCAATTTAGGTATGAGTGAGTCATCATTTTCAATTATGAAAGAAAATTTGAAATTCAAATTCTTTCCTAATTAGTCATTCTCATTCCTTTTTCCTTCATTCGTAATGTATGAGCTCTGAGTGTCGAGCCAAACTTGTGGATGGTTCTTACAAAGGTTTATTATATCCATTTCAAGAGAGGTTGTTGTTACATTTATTCAAGCGAGGCTAATACATTCATATCAAGCGAGGTTGAAAGATTTGTTCAAGCGAGGTTTAGATTTTCTCTAAAGAATATGGCAGAGGAAAGAAAAATACACAAAGGAGGACATTGCTTAAGGCATGAACCTAAAGATATGAAGGCAATAACTGAAGACCCGGCAGTGATGGAAGCATTCAGAAGAGAAAGTTGCCTACGGTTTTGTGAGAAGTTGCAGGGTTGTCACACACATGTATCCAAGGAATTTTCTATGGATTTCAATGGAACAACCACTAAAGTGGGGATGTTAAGTTTGACTATCACACCAGAGGTCATTGCTACTATTACAGAGATTCCAAGAGGTCAAGAAACATGGTTCAAAGGGTTCAAATTCAATATGGAGCAATGTAAAGAGTTCATGAAGCCTGAGCACAATGAGATGGATCTCAACACTGCTATCCCAAGAAGCTGCATCAAAGATAATTATTCAAAACTACTGCTCAACATTCAGAAACATTTTACCTGTGAAGGCAGATATCACAAGGTTTATTCATACAATTTCAAATTGCTTCTACGCTTCACTGGTAATATTTCACTTGACTTACCTTTTTATCTGCATAGAAGTCTTGCAAAGATGGATGATAAGGTGCAAGAAAAGTCTGAGGGGAGTGAGACATCATTATTTCATCATGTCTTAATGAAATTATTAATTTTAGATGAACTTCAAAAGATAGGCAGAGATTGGCCATCATTCTTGTTTATAAATGGTTTTGAGTTGGAAACCTGAACTCCTATAAGAAACCCTAAAGCTAAAGGGGTTCCATCAACACCAATAGTAGAACCAAGCCAACCTATCATTGTAAAACCAAAGGAACCTGCAAGAGTAAAGCCAAGAAGGAAAATTGAGAAAAGGATGGAGAAAATGCAAATGTTTGGTACACCAACTCTCCCACTGCAAAACATAAACAAGCTGTCAGAAAACAAGGGACCAAAATAATAACCAAATTCCAAGCAGTGGTTTTGAAAGGGAAGACAGTTGCTACAGAAGACAACCCAGTAACAAAGGGGAATCTTGAGGATATTATTCATGCCATTGAAATAGAGGAAACACATATTGTACAAGCTGAATTCATAAGGGAAGATGAGCATAAGTTGAAAAAGGTCAAGTCTGCAAAGAGATTAGATTTTGAGGGGGAAGATGTAGGTTTCATTTTTTAAGCAAGAAAGCCTATGACAAGGCATGCTAGGAAATTAATGGAAGGCAAAAATGAAGTTCAAAAGCCTACTGAGATAGCTAAATCACCTAAAGATATTATTGATCTCTCATCACCCATAGTGAAGCATACAATCAACAAATTTAAAAGGGTAAAAGAGAAAGTGACAGAGAAAACAGAGTTTCAGCGCCTTGAGGAAAAGTTAAAGTTGGAAAACCAAGAAATTGCTGTCATGAAAAAGAGAGCTAGAAAACATAGTGCCGAAAAAGTGCAGTTTAAAAGAATGAAGGCAATGTGGGAAGGACAAGTTGATCCTGTTTCAAAAACCTTAGACAATGCAAAGCAACTTTTCAAGTGGACAAGTCCAGCAATAAAAGAAGCCAATTTTGTCAGAATAATAAACACCCATCTGAGAGCTACTAACAAAAGACTTAAATACCGGGTGAAGGATCTACAAGAGAAACTGGAGTTAATTCATGATGAGCTATAGAGCAAGGGAATTAAAATGATAGTTATATAAGAACCAATAGGTCAACCAATTGCAAATGAAGAATGAATGCCTCAAGGAAGCTAGAATGAAGTTGATTTATGGCTTGTATGTTTTGAATATGATGAGGACAAGTTTTATTTTGAGTTTTTGGGCAAACACAGTTTTCATTTGAAAAATTGGTGAATAAATCTGCATGTTCAGCAGTTTCGTAGTGCCTCCAGGCTTAAAAAGCAGAAAAGCGCTACGAAACTCTTGTAGCTGCCTTTTTTGCTTCTTTTGGTCAATATTTAAGGTGTTAAAAGATGAGTTAAGATTTGAAATTTCTATTAAGGGTGTTTTGAAAGGTAATTAAAATGATGCAAGGAGAAAGAGTCAAGTTTTTGGAGAATAACGGATTGAAAAGGTAGTGCTATAGAAAGCGCTACGAAATTGCTGTATTTTCGTAATGCAACCTATTACAGACTTTTGAACAGTTTTTGAAGCGGTTTTGGACAGTTGGAGGCTAGGAAAGTGTGATGGGACATGTTAAGCTAATCTTCAACAGCCAAGGACCACGAAATGAAGATTAAATGATGGTCAGAATGTTCAAAGAAGGAAAAAGATTCGATGCCTAAAAAGCAGGGTATGGTTTCCTGCTTTTGTGGAGGTTAGCAAAGTGGTCATGAAGAACTTAATATCATTATCCAAATTCGACCATGTGATGATACACTTGTCAATAATGTAATTTAAAATAGATAAGGTTGTTATAGATAGTGATAAGGAGTTTGAGTCCTTTTTGAAATAGGACTGTTAAGTAGGATTGGTGTCTTTTTGTAATAAATTCCATGTTTTATGGTTATGCAAGGTGTCAGTGAACATAAATTCGATGTATCTAGCCTAGAGGCAGATCATCTGAGAATGTAAGATGTCTATTAAAGGAAAAGAGGTCGAATGTGCCAAGGTTTGGACATTTTTGGAAAAACTGTGCTTGTTGTGAATTGGCTGTTTTTCAGCGAATACAAAGATCTTCTACTTGACCAACTTGAGATTCTGAAGGAGTTTTAGTGTTTTCCTATTCTATCTGTATCTCTTATATATCTCATTTGTAGTGGTGTTCATCTATATTACTCATAATTCATCTATTAGATTCTCTAACTTCCTTTATAAGTAAACTGACTATGTTTTTACATGTTTCATGTGTGTGTGCCTTATCACTAAAAACTCTGATATGCCTCAACTTCCATATTAAGTAGATTCATAGAATTACTGAATGCTTTGACTCCATAAGCCCAATGTATACATGTTGATGTTATCTTCAACCTACAACTATCATTATTAGTTTATTTCCTAAATAGAGTTAGCCATCTATATTTTATCCATATCATTAACCTTGAGAGAGCCCTCTCAGGCTGAGGAGGCTAAGCCTTAGTCAAAATATTAGGTTTGAAATCATTACATGAGATTGTCTAATCAAGTAGCCTATCAAGATATATTTTGTGATAACATAATGGATTTTTTATCTTGAAGTAAAATTAAGTTTTGGAACATTCAAGGTTATTTATAGGTCAAGCTCAAGTAGTGCTAAAATTTAATCACTTTTTTATGCATTCTTGTGGGAGACCAAAGATATAACTCTCTAATTAGAAACTTTATTTATTTTCTTAGTAATGGAGTGCACCAATAATTGAAGAATATAAGCTTTGTTCTATCTTTGAATACAATTTTTTTCTTTTAAAAAAATGGTTATGAGAGGCTCTATATTTATAATTTTGTGAAAATAAAAAATTGATAATGGATGATTTTGTGTTAAGCTCTCATCTAACATTATGAGGTTAGCATCAATTATGATGATGATAATTGTAGATACATTGGTGCTAATGATGAAACTGGATAAAATGATGTTGAAATGAATGCCTTTACACGTGGAAATCATGATGAAAAATAAAGTAGTTTTACACCTTATTAAATAAAAAGCTCATTTTATTTTAAATTTTCAATATTTATTTTTCAAAATTAAGATGCATTGATCTATTTTTACTAATTGACACTTCCCAACTAATACATAATCACAACAATAATGGCAACAAAAATTCCTCAATAAGAGAAATAGGTAGTGGTGATCACTAAAACGAATGATATAAGTGTTGTTCATTGAATCAAAACAAAAAAATTTAACAAATCATTAAAGAAAATTGAAATTAGAAAACATAAAAAAATGAGACACTAACAAAAACATTCGGAAAATATATTCTTTTATAGAAATTGTATATACCATATAAAACACTTCAAATAAGACATTGCAATTCATACCATATATTGCTATATGGTGTGCAATTCGTGTGTGAGTGGCATGACAATTAATTTGACGTTGTACGTATTTGATAAGAATTATTGGGGCAGTTTTATTTATTTTGCAATATAATCTAATTAATTTTCTGATCGGGTCACTTCATATCTATATAGATTCTAAATTGATTCTCTTTAATAGATATGCATTGTTCATGTTATATCTATCCTTGTTGGATATATTTATGTTTCTATAAGAGCTAGATGATATGATGGAGAAATGTTTGATAACATGTTTCACATCTTGATGTCATATTTTATGGACTATTTAGCTTAATCTTAGGTGAGGTACGAGTTTATCAGCTTTTTGTCTATGTTTTTTAGGATCAAGTTTATAGTGTTCTAACTAGAAAACTTGCTTATTTTCTGATTCAAGCAATGCACCAATTCTTGAATAATGTAATTTCTATTCTATCTTTGAATAAAAATGTTGAAGTTTTTTCTTGTAAAAAATTTTATTTTTTCTTGGGAGATAAGCTCTATGATTCAATGAGAACTATTTTTTATCATGAACAATGTTATGCCAAGTTCTTCAACATTACAAGGTTAGTGTGATTTCTGATGATGATAATTATGGAGAAATTCAAGAACATGGTGTTGAAGCAAATTCTTTTATGGGTGGAAATGATGATGGAAAATATAGTAATTTCACCCATTAATAATTAAAAGTGTAAAACTCTGAGGTTTAGTTCAATTTTTCAAGGTCTCATTGCTAAAGCACCATTCCATTGTGAGTTCATGTATTTAATTCTCCTTGACGCCCTTTGGGTTAGGCTGGGATTAGTTTGGTTGGGGGGTGTGGTCCCTTCGAGTGGACTTACCCTGATTCTTTATGAAAAAATTAAAATAAAATAAAAAATTATAAGTGTAAGACAAATTATATCGACTCTATAATTTGTTTGGCCCTACGGTCTGAAGCATCTCGAATTCACCCTTTTCCCTACATTTCCTAATGGCCTTGAGTGTGTCACTTTACGGGCCCCTCTTTCCCCCTTTCCTTTTGTTCCTCATTTGTGTGTGGTGTGCTTTGACTATTGGTGCAGAGCCTTTTATGGTTTATCGTATTTGGGTTTTTCTCTTATCTTCTCATGTTGGGTGGTCAACAATAAGCCATTCATCTTCTCCTTCAGTATTGGATCAAGAGATCACATCTTTCACTTCATTGGTTTAAAATGTCCCTAAGTTTCAAAAATATTCTTCTTCGCGATTTTTGAAGAAGTTGGTTGACATCCTGAAGGTGGAGGTTTCTTCCCCTTAAGCCAAGATTTGTGCCCTTCAAATTGAAGGTCGCAGCCTTGTGGGTCAGATTTTGGGTCTATGGTTGTCCCCCAAATTTTTCCACATGTTGATTGAAAAAAATTGGAGACCATTGATTGATGGCGAGGCCGCCTCTTATTTCTATGGGAAGGGGTTTTTTACCTTCTTAATTCAAAATAAATCATATCATGACCTCATATTTTGAAGCGGCCCATACTTTATGGGAGCGCAAGGGCTTTACCTGGATCATTGGAGCACTAACTTCAATCAAGATTGTGATTTCCCCTCCAATGTTCCACTTTGGATGAAGTTTCCCTTCCTCCCTTTGCACTACTGGAACAATTCCACCTTCAGGAGAATTGGAAATGCCTTGGGGAAATATGTGAATAGTGTGAAGCCACATGATGGAATTTTCTCGTGTGCATGTATTTGTGTAGATGTGGATCTAGATAAAGGCCTTCCTGTTTTAATCAATCTCAGCTTGGATAGTTGGACCCATATTGAGGAAATTGATTATGGTTGGATTTTGTTTAAATGTAAAAAAATTCATGATTATGGGTAATTCATCTAAAATTTCCCCAAAATGTTGGAAGAACAAGAAAAGAAAGAGTAAACTGGAGAACAATGGAAATAAGAAAAAATGAAGAAATGTTTTCAAAGGCAACATCCTCCCTCAAATAAAAAATAGGAGAAAACTCAACAAAAGGAAGTTGGACCTAGATCCCCCAAGAATAAATCCAAATATAGTGGAGAAGGAACACGAAAATCATCCAATAGTGGAAGCACTAGTAGCAGGTACAATAAATTTGTCTAGAAATAGGAAGAAGGGGTATCCCCCTTAAAGGCCTTAAGGACTCATATCCACCAAGTAATATTGAAGCTCCCAAATTTCTTACTGAAACAGTGACCAATTTAAAGTCCAACGAAGAACTAGATGTCAGTCTTGATGATTCCTCGCAAGGGGAAGAAGATTTCCTATCATCGAAGGAGGGCACCATGGGCATCACATTTACTAGTTCAACTGGAAAAAAGAGGGATAAATACCATCAAATTATTCAATTTAGAAGGAATTCCAATAGATAAAACAGGGAAAGAAGAAGAACTTGGCCATCATCCCACCTTAAAAAATCTCCAAACGAGAAATATGGGAGGCAAGGGAAGCCAAAGAAGCACTAGTGTTTCCCCTTCTAAAGGGGCTCCTTAATCAAAGAATAAATAATGATATTCATCTCCTAGAACTATAGGGGGTTGGGGTCTAAAAGAAGAAGATTTGAAGTTCAATCTCTGATAATAAATAAAGACCCTCAATCACTCTACTGCAGGATAAAAAACTAGAATATCAGTAGATTTTAGTACAACACCATCATTTGTGGTGTTATCACCCAAAAAAAAAATGAAAACATCATTTGACAAGGTTAGACAGAGTCATGTGTCAAAAAATTAGGTAGTAGGATTCATTTTTATGCTTGGTCAAGGGAAATATTAATTTTTTCTTGTTTAAGGTTAACCTAAGGTCTAAACCCACTCATTTCAAACTCCATCATGTCACATCATTCATCATTTCCTGACTGATTTCATTTTCCAAAGTTTTTGTACCAAAAGTGCCAAATTAGCCAAGAAACCACAATTTCGTAGCGAAATACATTGTGAAAAGTCACTTCTCGCTACAAAACTACTGATAGTTTCATAGAAAAAACAGTAAAATTTACACTAGGAATGCTACGAAAGCGCAATTTCTTGTCTGTCTTGTCAGTCTAGCTATTAGGTGTCAGAAATCGTTGGGAAAGGGTAGGTTAGATGCTTTTTGAGTCATGGAGGGATAAAATCAAGGTACATGCTCAGGCCTGTAGTCATCATGGCCAGTTTAGGTAATGTAGGATTCATCATTGAGTCATGAGAATAGATCAAAACTTCAAATCTTTTCCTAATTCAGTCATTCTCATTTCTCATTCCTCCTTGCATAATATTTGATCTCTGGAGAGCTATACTAAGCCAAAGTTATGGCCAATTCTTTTAAAAGGTTTACTTTGAGCATCATCAAGTGAGGCTGCAAAATCATCAAGCGAGGCTGAACATCATCAAGTGAGGCTGTGTAAATCCTAGATAAACTGTGGCAACGAAAAAAAAGAACCAACAAGGGTGGTCAGTGCCTGAGATATGAACCTACAGACGTGAATTTAATCAATGAATATCCAACAATAGTAGAAGCTTTCAGAAGAGCAGGTTGCCTACAGTTTGTGAGAAATTGCAGGGTTGTCATACACAAGTGTCAAAGGAGTTTGCTTTGAATTTAAGTGGAACAACCACTAAAGTGGGAATGCTAAATTTATCCATCACACTAGAGGTTATTACTGCTACTACAAATATTCCAAGAGGCCAAGAGAACTGGTTCAAAGGTTTCAAGTTTAATATGCAGCAATGCAAAGAGTTCATGAAGCCAGAGCATTCTGAAATGGACCTCACCAATGCTATTCCAAGAAATTACATAAAATCCAACTATTCAAAATTGTTGCTCATCATCCAAAAGTAATTTACTTGTGAAGGGAGGTACCATAAAGTCTATTCATATCATTTCAAATTACTTCTACACTTTACTGGTAAGACTTCCATTGATCTGCCTTTATATTTGCATAGAAGTTTGTCAAAAATGGCAGATAAGGTCCAACTAAAGTATAAGGGGAGTGAGAATTCTTTATTTCATCATGGTTTAATGAAATTATTGGTCTTAGATTAACTTAAAAGCTTAGGCAGAGATTGGTCCTCATTCTTTTTTGTTAGTGGTTTTAAGTTGGATGCTCTTACTCCTTCAAGAACTCCTAAGTCTAGGAAAATTCCATCACCATTAGCAGCAAAACAGAGGGAATCATTAAGAGAAGAGCCTAGTGAACATGCAATAGAAGAAACAAGTGAACAAATTAGGAAGGAGCCAGAGAAAATGCAGAGTCTTGACACACCAAATGTCCCACTTGCAAAACATAAGTCAAATGTGGTCAAACCTACAAAACAAAAACAAATTGTTAGTAAACAGGGAACCAAAATAATGACTAGGAGCCAAACAATGGTTTTAGAAGAGAAGACAGTGGATATAGAAGACATAATAGAAGCTAAGTGAAATATAGAAGATATTTCACATGCCATTGACATAGAGGAAACTCCTATTTTTCAAGTTGAGTTTATTGAGGAAAGTGGGCAAAAGTTAAAGAAGGCTAAATATACAAAGAAATTATAATTTGAGGGATAAGATGTAGGTTTCATGTTCCAAGCAAGAAAGCCTATGACAAGGCATGCTAGGAATCTATTAGAGAGAAATAAATAAGTTCAACCACTCACTAACATATCTCAACCACCTCAGGAGGTTATTGACCTATCATCACCTCCAGAGAAAGATACAAGTAGTAAATCAAAGAAGGGAAAAGAGAAGGTGATGGAAAAAATAGAGTTGAAGCTCCTTGAAGAAAAATTGAAATTAACCAATTTTGAAATTGTTGTTATGAAAAGAGAGGCAAGAAAACATAGTGTAGAGAAGACTTAATTTGAAAAAATGAAGGCAATTTGGGAAGAACAGGTGGACACTATCTCTAAGACTTTGGACAACACACATCAGCTCATCAAATGGACTATTCCAACAAGGAAAGAAGCCAAACATGTCAGGAGAATGAACACATAGTTGAAAGCCACCAATAGAATATTGAAAGACCAGGTTAAAGACCTTCAAGAGCAACTTAAATATTCATGAAGAGTTAGAGAAAAAAGGGCTTAAAATGTCTGTGATTGAAGAGCCAATAGCTCAACCAATTGTAAATGAGGAAGAAATGCCTCAAGGAGCATAAGGTGAGTTAGTTTATGGTTGTTTAAGGTTAATGAAATGATTAGAGACAAGATTTTGGCACTTACAGAGTTCAATTTTCAAAATTACACAAAAAACTGCATTTTCAGCAGTTTTCAACAGTTTCATGGCGTGCCTGGGCTTGCAGGGCAGAAAAATGCTACGAAACCACTGTAGCTGCTATTTTGACTTTTTGAACCAATTTTGGATGAAATCAAGAGGTGTAATTGGTGTAGGATATGTGTTTAATAATGATGAACACTATGCAAAAGGAAAGAATCAAGAATTTTGAGGTTAAAGGCATGTTTTGCAATGCTACAAAAGTACGCTACGAAACTGCCTTACTTTCGTAGCGTGTTATATTTCAGCCTTTTTAGTAGGTTTTGGAGCATATTTGTACATATAGATATTTTTGAAGGATTAAAGACCATGAAAAGCAATTAATTAGCACCCAAGGATCACAAATTGAAGATAAACTAGCAGCTAAAGTATATGTGGAGGAAGAATACTATTTACCTAAAAAATAGGGTTTTTGTTTCCTAGTTTTGAGGAGGTCAGTTAAGTGGTCATAAAGTGATGAATCCCATCACCTAAATTCGAACATGTGAAAGCTTACTTGTCAAAGAATGTAATTTCTTTAGTAGATAAGGTTGTTAAAAGCAATAATGAGTAGTTTGAGTCCTATTAGGAAAAGGACTGTCAAGTAGGATAGGTGTATGTTTGTCATTAAGTTAATTTTTTATGGTTATGCAAGGTGTCATTAGGCAAAAATTCGATGAATCTAGCCAAGAGGTAGATAATCAGATGATGTAACAAGTCTATTAAAGGCCATTGAGTCAAATTTGTCAAGGGTTGGATATTTTTGGCTAAATTGCAACTTATTGTAAATTGATTGTTTCAACAATACAAAGATTTGTTACTTGACTAACCTAAGATTATGAATGATTTTTTAGTGTTTTCCTATATTATCTATACCTTTTTATGTATATCATTGTAGTGGTTTTTCATTTATAATACTTATAATTCATTCTTTCAATGCTTTGACTTCCTTTATAGATGAATTGATTGTGTATTTTCATGTTTCATGTGTGTGTGACCTACTACTAAAAACTCTGACCTACCTCAGCTTCCATGTCAAGTAAACTCACTAAATCACTGAAAGTGTTGACTCCATAAGCCCAATGTTTACTTACTAATATTATTTTCAACCTACACTCATCATAAGCAAGTTATTTCCTAAATAGAGTTAGCCATCTATATCCTTATTCAATATCATAACCCTTGAGAGAGCCCTCTCAGGATGAGGAGGCTAAGCCTCAATCATAATATTGGTTTGAAATAGTTGCATGAGATTGAATGATTAGAAGCCTATAAGAAACAATTTTGTGATAACATGTGGAGCGACAGTGGCATTTCCTTTGTTAATGTCAACGATGCGTCAGGAGTTCTATGCACTCTCTGAGATCCATCCCAAGTATGACTTCTTAACTCTCTCAAAAACGTCCTTTGGCTTGCTATCTTTTTTCTTGTGCTTTCCACTAATGAAGTATGTTTTTTCATTAATATTTACATGTTAGTTCATTTTTAGGAAAAACAAGAGCGTTGGGATAATTTTTCAAAGCCTATGCGATTCAAATTATGGTTCCTTCAACATATTTGGAGGGGATTTCAATACTACCCTGCACAACTGGGAGAAGAAATGGGGATCACCTGTTAGAGATCAATTCCAATAGAATATGGAGGACTTTATTAGCTACTCTAAGCCTATGTAAATTTGTATTATTGGCCTCAAATACACCTGGAATAATAAGAGAGTTGGCACTAGTCATATAACTACCCATTTAGATCACTTCCTCATTTCTGATGATTTTCAAGGATTTGGGAAAGAAAAATCAAAAGGTAAAAATATTGCATTAAATCCTGGTAAAATTCCTCATTTCTTGTCCGATATGTTTTTATTCAAGAAATGGAAAAATAAATCAATTTCCTCCATTCCTCCTTGTATGTCGATTCTATCTCTTCAGAAATGTTGACTTAGGACAAATATAAATTTGATAAGCACCACTCCTCATTAAAAGAAGGGGAAGGATATTGGAGTTTGAAATCTAGAAGTGTTTAGCTCCAGGAAGGTGATTGTAACACCAATTATTTTCATAAGAAATAAAAAAATAGAGAGAGGAAAAAAATAATTAAGGAAATCACGATGAATGGAATTAAGTGAGGAGACTTTCAACAAATAAAGGTGGAATATATGGCCTATTTCATAAATCTATACCCTCAAAGTGACCCCCCCTTGATTGAATATCAATACCATGTGTTAGAGAATATCCATAAAATCATAACGGAAGACATGATTAATCGGCTAACCATACTATTTTATGAAGAACAAATTACATAAATGTCTTCTCTTTTCACCCATACAAAGCCCCGAGGTCTAATGGTTTTTTTTCCCATTTTTATCAACCCTTTTGAGATATAATTAAGTGGGATATCTGCAGAATGATTGGGTACTCCTTGAAGAAAATCTACATAGGAGGGGGTGTCAACTCTTCATTCCTTTCCCTTGGCCCTAAATAAATTAACCCTTCCTTATTTAGGAGATTCAGACCCATATCCTTCTGCAATTTCTCCTATAAAGTAATTTCAAAAATATTGGCTAAAAGACTCTAAAATATTCTTCCTTCTATCATATTTAAGAATCAAGGTGGTTTTTTGCTAGGAAGGAAAATTTTGTATAATATTATTATGGTTCAAGAGGCCAAAATTTGTACTATATGAAGTGGGGACAAGGGGATGTCCATTAAACTTGATATGGAAAATTAATTTGACAGAGTCAGCCATAGTTTCCTTTTCAAAGTTCTGGGTAAGTTTGGACTTGAAAACACCTTTATTTAGTGGATATAATTATATATAGATTACCTGTATATAGCCCCTCATGTCTATGGTAGAGTCACCATATTTTTCAAATCCCCAATGGGCTTAAGGTAATGTTTCCCTCTTTCTACTTTCCTCTACATTATGGTTGCAGATACAATGATTCAGAAGTAGGAATATGAGCACAAAAATGGGCACCTCCCAGGGCTTCATTTCTCTCCAAACATCAAAAGCATCAACCACTCTCAATATGTGGATGATATTATCCTTCTTGGGGGTGCCTAAATGGTAATAGATAAGGGATTCAAACTAGTGTTGGATATGTTTTAGAATCCTTAGGAGGATTAGCCAATTCGGAAAAGTCCAAAATATTCATGTGGAATATCTCGACATCCAAGAGAACCAAAATAAAAGAAGTATTGGACTTCAACACTATCAACGATTGGAAATATTTCAAATATCTAGGTGTTCTAATTTGTTTCAAATCCACACTCCTCAAGCCCAGAAAAATGTTCTGTCTAAAGTCAACAATAAATTAGATTCTTGTGGGGAAAGATGGCTTAAATTAGTAGGTTTCATAGTGATCATTAAATAATTTTTTTCTACCAAATCTTTGTATCAATTCTTAGCATTATTATCTCCCTAGTATATTCTGTAGTGTCTTGGGAAAGTGATTAGAAAATTCCTCTCAAAAGGCAGTAAATCTCCCAACAATTTTTTTACCTAATTGGTTAGAACATTATTCGCGTCCCCAAAGAGCATGGAAAATTATGAATATAAGACCTGGCACTGATTAATTAGGCTATGGGATAAAAAATTTCATGGAAAATCAAATACAACCTAGAAATTTGGTGGGTTCAAGTGCTCATTGCAAAAAATCTGCACCAAAACAATGGCAACCAAAATGACCTTTCTCCAAGGAACTGCTCCCCAACTTGGAAAATCATCTCAGCCTTGAATAAATTGATCAATAATATTCTTAATTGGACTCCCAAAAATGGTATGCAAATTAATATATGGTCTGAATCAATTATGAATCGCCCTCCTCTTCATAATTCTAGCACCTTGATTCCTCTCAAGTTCTCCATGTCTAGTCAAGGGATCTCTTTGTTGGACCACATGTCCCAATGGGAAAGTTAGGGCTTATGTTCTAGTCGAAAGTTAAATAACCTTACAAATAACCTTCTTCCTGTATGGGACTCTCTTAAAAGTAGTGTGGAGGGTTGTGCCCCTTGGAATAAATGCGTTGAAGATAAGTTTGGATGGAAACCTCATGTTTACATGGTCAAGGCTAGTTATGAAGAGCTTCTATTCTCTTTGTAGGTGTTCCGTAAGTCCTACCCTTGGAAAAATTGTGGTTGAACAATTTCATCCCCAAATTCAACACCTTCCCCTAGCTTATGTCTCATAAGAAATTATAAATTCTGAAAATATTAATAAAAGAGGCATCCAATGCCCATCGAGGCGCCCCCTTTGTTGCATTCAGGAGAAACCATATAGTATCTATTTTTGTATTTCCCTTAATCCTCTCAGATCTGGACCATAGGTTTCAGCCCTTTATCCATGTAGTTTGAGAATCCTACTGAACTCTCAGGCTTCATTTCCAATTGCCATAAATAGTATTCAGGGTCCTTCTCTGGGAAGCATATTTTTAAATGGTTTTCGTCCTCTCTCATAAAATATTTGTGTTGGTAGATATGATTGTCCCGTAACAGCCTTATCTTGAAATATACCCCCATTTATCCTAAAGAAACAACCCCAAAAGCTCTCTCTTTTTGTGTGCAACATAACAAAGCTAAATTAAAATATTAATATCCTCTCTTAGACAAGCATGAGGGCCAATGCTTAGACTTGTTTCTCAATCCTATGAATCTGACGACAACAAAACTGAAAGTCGACCCCTAAGGAGAGCAGGTCTACTGTAATCGCTCTTTCAGCATTCCCACAATTAGCTTATTTCACCTCCACATGGTCTTCTTCGTTTTCTCGGGATTTTATTTATCAAATTCGAGGAATTTGATAAACAAACATTATTAACAGTCCTTGAAAATTAAATTATATAATTGAAATTTATATTAATAACCAACGCTTTTTGAATAAATGACTTTTAAATAGACCTTTGGTTCCGGCCCCACATACATAATCGACGGCCAATCAAATGCTTGTACCACACCTGGTTATCTTCCGCGCATCTTTTTCAAACGATCACCGTCCGATGGCTCCTTCCTAGATCAACGGCGTTCCACGATATCGCTCGGCTTCCTTATACGAACTTTAACGTGTGATGGCATGCTATGATAGTGGTTTTTCGTGGGTCCACCTCGCCACGTGTCGAATACTCTATGGAATCACTCCCCAACCAGGAAATACCGCTTATCTCCGAAAGGCGGTGCGATATGGGAAATCCAGCTTCGTAATTTCGTTCACGGTTTTGGTACAGTGATTAACCACGGTTCACGTCGGTTTGCGTAATCCTTCGTATGCCTTAACTTAGGTTCACAACTCGGGTTTATTTCAATAGAGTTCGGTCCGACCATTCGGTGGGGAGTTTCATAGTAATACAGAAAGAGGACTGCGTTGGAATTCAATTTGCAGGGTTTACCCAAACAATTCACGGGAAAATTAGACAGAGAAAAGCGGAATTACCAGTACACAATCGCCTCACAGTTAAACAATTCTTCACAATTAACAATTCGAGACAATTCAATGGCCAACGAGCACTGAAATTATTTAACTGGAAACAATTGTTAGTACACAGAGATTTTATTACATAAAATCTCTCTCTCCTTCTCTTGCCTCCTCAATGCATCCGAAGAATACAAATTATATACATTACAGTGCATCTCTTTGGTTCCTCTGTGAGGACCGTTTTAGGAAATCAAAAGCCTAATTACAATAATCCAACTAACTGAAACATGACAGATGGATCGAATCTAACTATTCGACTTCTACAAATTCTAACTAATCTAAATGATACAGTCAGTTGAGGTATTGACACCTAGCTGTTACAATTTAGATGATTTCGAACCCTCCTAGCCACAACATGTGGACAAAAGCTCCTACATTGCTGGCTAGTGTCTAATGCCCTTGCATCAGACTCCCAAGGGAAATTTTCTTCATGGGCTCCTGTCCATGAGCTCTTCCAGTGATCTGCCTATCTTTTGCAACATTCCTTAAATCATCCAAGTGGCATCTTCCTCTGGCTTGTCCTTCCATTTGATTAAGTACTAAAAGTACTCCTGTCCTCTGGTCTTTCTGAACACTCTCTTGTCCAATATCTTCTCTGGTTGCAATGGTTGTGCTGGAGGTAGCTGCTCTTTCCACTCAATCTGTTCCTTGTCTGCTGATCTTTCTTCTGCACCATCATCCTCATACTTGTACAAATTGCTTCTTTGGGAATCTCTCCTTTCTCAAGTGCGCCAAAACAAAATCTCCTACTTCAAAATGAACTTCTTTTCTGCTCAATTCTACTCTGCTTTTGTATTTGATGCTTCTGCCTTTTAGTTGTTTTTTCACTTGCTCATGTATGGCCTGGATCTCTAAAGAAAATTCCTCACCATCTGCACTCCTTAACTCTGCCCTTCCCAGATTTCTTAACTCCGATATTCCTTTGGGGTGTATTCCCTAAACAATATGGAATGGACTCTGTCCTGTGCTTCTGTTTGGTGAGTCCTTATATGCATATTCTGCCTGGGGAAAAATATGGTCCCACTGCTTGGGATGCTCTCTTGCAAGACTTCTCAACAAATTTCCCAGACTCCTATTCATCACCTCAGTTTTTCCATCATTCTGGGGATGATAAACTGAGTTGAAACTCAGTTTGGTACCAAGTTTCTTCCACAGTGTCCAAAAATGACCCACAAATCTGGTGTCTCTGTCTGAAACAATACTCTTGGGAAACCCATGCAATCTAACAAATTCTTTGAAAAACAAGTTAGCAACATGGGTGGCATCACTAGTTTTATAGCATGGAATAAAATGTGCCATTTTGGAGAATCTGTCCACTACAACAAAGACTGCATCATTCCCTCTCCGAGTTTTGGGAAATCCTAGAACAAAATCCATACTCACCATGTCCCAAGGCCTGTCTGGAATAGGCAAGGGAGTGTACAATCCTGCGTTCTGGCTCCTTCCTTTAGCATATTGACAGATTTTGAAATTCTTCACAAACTTATCCACTTCTGTTCTCATCCTGGGCCAGTAATAGAAGTGACTCTTCTGCTCATAGGTTTTATCAGTACCAAAGTGTCTAGCAAGTCCACCACTATGCTTCTCTTTGATCAAATTTTCTCTCATGGAACATCTTGGTACACACAGTTGGCTTCTTCTGAATGGCAAGTCCTCCTGCAAGAAATAATCCAGCCACTGGCTTCTATCTATTAAAACAGGGTTACTACATGCCTCAAATGCTTCCTTAAAATCTGGATCTTTTTTATACAATTCTTTGAGAAAATCAAATCCTACAACTTCAAAATTAGTTTCTTGAACAAGCATGTGCCTCCTACTCAAAGCATCAGCTACTTTATTTGCTTGGCCACTTATATGTTTCAAAAAAAAATTAAAACCTTGGAGATACTCAACCCATTTGGCATGCTTATGTTTCAACTTGGGCTGCTGTACAATATACTGCAAAGCATGATTATCAAAATATAATACAAATTCCCTGGACATCAAATAATGTCTCCACTTTTTCAGTGCCTGAACAATTGCATAGAATTCCTTCTCATAAGAGGAATACTTTCTCTTGGTGTCATTTAGCTTCTCACTGAAATAGGCTACAGGCCTATCATCTTGACTCAACATAGCTCCAATGGCTTCCCCACTGGCATCACATTTTACTTGAAATGGTTTAGTAAAATCAGGCAGAATCAAGACAGGCTTCTCAGTTATCTTTTGCTTCAAAATTTTAAATTTTCTTTCTGCTTCAACAGTCCACTTAAATGGTTGTTTTCTCTTCTTTATTGTCTCAATTATGGGTGCATTGATCTTACTGAAGTTTCTTATAAAATTTCTGTAAAAACTAGCAAGTCCATGGAAACTTCTTACCTCAAAAACATTCCTAGGTGAAGGCCACTCCACAATTGCCTTAACCTTTTCTGGGTCCATCTTCAATCCTTTTGCAGAAACAACAAACCCCAAATACACCAACTCTTCCTTCATGAATGAGAATTTCTTCAAATTTATCAGCAGTTTCTCTTGGTGTAGCTTCTTCAAGACATGATTAAGATGCCTTAAATGTTCTTCTTTAGTTCTGTTGAAAACTAATATATCATCCAGATACACTATCACAAATTTACCAATGAATTCTTTCAATACTTCATTCATAAGTCTCATGAAAGTGCTAGGTGCATTTGACAACCCAAAAGTCATTACCATCCATTCATATAATCCTTCATTTGTTTTAAAGGCAGTTTTCCACTCATCACCCTCTCTTATTCTAATCTGATGGTATCCACTTTTCAAATCTATCTTTGAGAAATATTTAGCACCACTCAAATAGTCCATCAAATCCTCAACTCTGGGCAAAGGGAATCTGTACCTGATTGTGATCTTATTGATTTCTCTAGAATCAGTACACATTCTCCAGCCTCCATCTTTCTTTGGGCTCAATACTGCTGGTACTGCACATGGACTCAAACTTTCTCTAATCAACCCCTTGTCCACCAATTCCTGTACTTGTCTCCTAATTTCCTCATTTTCCTTGGGAGTCATTCTGTAGGCTGCCTTATTTGGCAGATTTGAACCAGGGATAAAATCTATCTGATGGCTGATCTTTCTCACAGGTGGCAGCTCATCAGGTAAATCATCCACAACAATGTCACAATAATTGTCTAACATCTCTTGGATTTCTACTAGCAAATCAGAAATCTTTGTAGAAGTAAGAACTACTTTAGGTTTGCAAACTAAAGCAAAACTTACCTCTTCTTCTTCTATCTGCTGCAGATATTCCTTCCCGCTCAGCAACAAGGTCTTTGTATCAATCACTCCATTGTATGGTTCTCCTTCTTCCATGGGTATCAATGTATGATGTACCCCATCTTTGAAGAACTTGTAAGTGTTCTTCTTGCCATCATGCACTGTTGCTCTGTCACACTGCCAAGGTCTACCCAGCAGTATATGACACACATCCATGGGAATTACATCACACAAAAATTTGTCCTTGTATTTGCCCATTTGCAGCTCTATCTCACATTGTTCTTTCACAACCAGCTGGTGCCCTTTATGCAGCCAGGAAACCCTGTAGGGAGTTGGATGCTCCCTTGTCTTCAACTTCAAATTCTCTATCACCTCAGTGGAAACTAGATTGTCTGTGTTGCCACTATCAATGACTAGCTGGCAGCATTTCCCTTGGACTTTGCATATGCTCCTAAACAAAGTCTTCCTTTGTGCAGGCTCAGTGGCCTCTTTGGTTTGCTTCAGCAGGACCTTGTTAACCACTAAGGACTCTCCCCTCTCTGGTAGAATTTCTTCTTCAATTTCTGCCTCTTCTCCAGTCTAGGCAACAACAACATTTCTTGGACCAACACCCACATTCTCTGGACACTCATAGTGCTTATGTACCACTTGCTGACATCTATAACACCTCAACTCTCTACCTCTGCCTCTGTCTCTGCCTCCTCTTCTTTTTCCTCTACAAGAACCCCTTCTTCCCCTTGCATCATCCTCTGTATATGCATTCTGAGGTGAGCTACTGTTAGCTCCATCCCTAGGTGTAGTAGGCTTTCCTCTACCACCCTGACTTCCATTTCCACGAAAAGTACCTCTCTTCTTGGCAAACTGTTTCCTCAGGAGTTTCTCCTCTGCTTTCAAGGCCATCTGGTAGGCCTCTTCCACTGTCTTAGGAGACATAAGACCAATCTCATCTTGGATCTCTAGCCTGAGACCATTCACATATCTGGCAGTCTTCTCTGGTGTGTCCTGGAATTTCCCAGCTCTTATACTTACTCTGTAGAAATCCTCTTTGTATTCTTTTACTATCAGCAACCTCTGTCTCAAGTTCTGAATTTTCCTATACAATGTTAGTTGATAATCACTAGGCAAGAATTTACCTTGTAATTTAGCCATCATTCTAGTCCAGCTCTTGATAGGTTGCTTGCCAACTCTCCTCCTTTCTGCCTGTACTCCATCCCACCAAAGTGCAGCATGTCCCTTCAGCTTTGTAACCGCAAACTTGACCTTTTTATCTTCACTTATTTCTTCATAATCGAAGCACTTGTTCATTTCATTTATCCAGTCCACCAGTTCCTCTGGATTCAACCCTCCTACATAACTCGACACTTCAATTCTGGGCTTAACTGCAGACCCCTGAACAGTTCTGAGGAGCCTCATGTTAGGAGGAATTTCAACATTTTCTTCAGCTTCTTCTGTTTCAAGTTCACTAATGTCTTCAGGATCTCCTGACTGTCTTCGCTCCATGGCATCCATTCTGGCACCGAACCTCTGCAAAATCTCCAGCACTTCTGCATTGGAAACATGTCTCCTTCTTCCAACACCTCTACCAAATCGGATTGCCATGTCATCTCTCTGCAAAAAAAACTCGGAAACAACAGCTTTGATACCAAAAATGACGGAAACAAAACTGAAAGTCGACCCCTAAGGAGAGCAGGTCTACTATAATCGCTCTGTCAGCATTCCCACAATTAGCTTATTTCACCTCCACGTGGTCTTCTTCCTTTTCTCGGGATTTTATTTATCAAATTCGAGGAATTTGATAAACAAAAATTATTAACAGTCCTTGAAAATTAAATTATATAATTGAAATTTATATTAATAACCAACACTTTTTGAATAAATGACTTTTAAATAGACCTTTGGTTCTAGCCCCACATACATAATCGACGGCCAATCAAATGCTCGTACCGCACCCGGTTATCTTCCGCGCATCTTTGTCAAACGATCACCGTCCGATGGCTCCTTCCCAGATCAACGACGTTCCATGATATCGCTCGACTTCCTTATATGAACTTTAATGTGCGATGGCACGCTATAATAGCAGTTTTCCATGGGTCCACCTCGCCACGTGTCGAATACTCTATAAAATCGCTCCCCAACCAGGAAATACCACTTATCTTCGAAACGCAGTGTGATATGGGCAATCCGTCTTCGTAATTTCGTTCACGGTTTTGGTACAGTGATTAACCACGGTTCACGTCGGTTTACGTAATCCTTCATATGCCTTAACTCAGGTTCACAAATCGAGTTTATTTCAATAGAGTTTGGTACGACCATTCGGTGGGGAGTTTCATAGTAATACAGACAGAGGACTGCGTTGGAATTCAATTCGCAGGGTTTACCCAAACAATTCACGGGAAAATTAGACAGAGAAAATCAGAATTACCAGTACACAATCGCCTCACAGTTAAACAATTCTTCACAATTAACAGTTCAAGACAATTCAATGGCCAACGAGCACTGAAATTATTTAACTGGAAACAATTGTTAGTACACAGATATTTTATTACAGAAAATCTCTCTCTCCTTCTCTTCCCTCCTCAATGCATCCAAAGAATACAAATTATATACATTACAGTGCATATCTTAGGTTCCTCTGTGAGGACCGTTTTAGGAAATCAAAAGCCTAATTACAGTAATCCAACTAACTGAAACATAATAGATGGATCGAATCTAATTATTCGACTTCTACAAATTCTAACTAATCTAAATGATACAGTCAGCTGAGGTATTTACACCTAGCTATTACAATTTAGATGATTTCGAACCCTCCTAGCCACAACATGTGGACAAAACCTACTACATTGCTGGCTAGTGTCTAATGCCCCTGCATCAGAATCCCCCCTTTTTCCTCTTCCTACTCATCGATAAAAATCTAAATTTTACAAATGGAATATCTCACAATAATATTAGATCCTCTTCTTTGGCGAATCCTCAAAAAATAATCTAGGGGTGGCAGGAGGGGGAGGGATTCCTTTAAATCCCGATGAAAATAAAGAAATTAAGTATTCTCGGGGACTTGGGAAAAGAACAAATAAATTGGTGCAAATGTATGGGCTTCTACTCGAGCTTTAGTTAGATAAAGATAGTAGTCTTTCCAAGATAAAAATCCTATGATATTCTCTTCTCACCATATAGCACCTGCTCATAGGATCACTCCCTAATATAATATTCTAAGTCTTATATTCAACAGAATCCTCAATATACTAGAATTTCTTCCTCATAAGTCTTACTTCCACATTCTTACGAGTCAAAACAAGGAAGTGTATGTGAAGCCTAACCAAGCCTATATTCTCGAGGAAGGTTAACTTGTCACTAATGGTTTTTTAGGATGGAAGAAAATTCCATGATATACTCTTCAAAGGATTCATATCATAGTATAAAGAGATGCAATAATTTTGTGGAGATTTATCAATGATTTCTAAGGTCCCTTCTTCTCCCATCCTTGGAAATTCCTCGCAAGCTATTTTTTTGAAGCACCTGACGTAAGGGTCAATGTAGAAGGATTCGAGCGTGTTTTCCATGTTCTTGGAAACTCCTTCAACTCTTAGCATATGGAAAATCCCTCATCTTGACCTATTGTGCTATTCAACAACTCCCCATTATTTGTGGATAGATGCCTTAGGAAATAATGAGGACCCTTTTAAAAATTAGATATTAAGACAATAAAACCCTTTGTTTCTTATAAAGATAGAAATAGAAATTTAAAAAAATTAAAAACATGTTTTGTTGGCTAAATACTTAGGCGGAAAACTCAAATAAGCCTCTATCGCAATCGCAAATCGAAAACGCAACAGGTAGCATATGAGGCGCTCCATGTAAAATCTGCAATGTGATATCGTTGAAAAACATAAATGACACTAAATAGCTTTCTAAAGGGAAAACATGACAAAAAACCGAAAAATGTGATAACAAAGCATGAAGGCCCCCAAAAAATTTATACTTCATAAGAAGCCATTAGCGGGACCCACCCTCTGCCATGTAACCAATTGCAATCCCTCCTGTTACCATGCACTCCACCCGTTTTCCTTTCCCCGATGCAATTCTTCGCATCGCACTTTTGCCAAGTATCAATTCCTTCTGCCATCTATATTCGCCGAGATTGTGATGCAAAATCACATCGCAACTCATTCATCGCTCTTCCCCCGTCTAACATTCCAAAGCACTAATTTTTTTTTTTATAAATGAATTCAAAATAATTATTGAAAAATGGAAAATCTTGATCGCAAATCGGAAAAACAAGTGTTCTCTATGTTTTAGAAACTTGACATACATATGAAACTACGATGCGGGATGTTTTAATTTCAAAATTCTTAAGTGTCCATTAAGGCACGTGAATTCATGTTTTTAATAAATGCACAATCATAATGGTATGACAACTTTGAGCCTCCAAATGTGATTTGATGATATATTAATTAATTTTTAGGATTTCTACGCATGCGACATTATATTCTCCATAATTTCAGTTTTATTGTTAAATCACTCCCACATTTTCAAACATTTTTTCACTCCATGTTCTCCTTATTTGCAAGTTAGACTTGAGAAACAAAATTCCTCCGAGATGTCTAAAGCTGCAAAGAAATCAAAGAAACCTATGGCTCCTCCAAATCTTGCAACTCCCGCTGCAAAGGTGACAAAAATGCCTCCCTTGTTTTTAGATACTACATGTGCTACAGAAAATGGTTCTTCTTCCTGGGAATCGATGTATAGGATTTTTGAAGATGAAAACCATGCATAACCAAAAGAAAAACTACAACGGATGCCCCTGATACCTTAGAAGCTACAATTTATGATGTAGCCAACTCTTTTCTTCACGAAATTTCTAGCGCCCTAATATTTTACCATATATAGATATGGTAAAACAGATAATTTATCATCTTAACATTGGTGGAAAATCATTTCTATCTACAAGAAGCACAGTGATAGGGTCATTTAGGGTAAAGGATTTAAAGATATTGTACCATATACCTGACCCGCAGAATATTTATGACAAGGATTTCCTTGTTAGAAAATTAAATATTACAGAGCAATGAAAAACATAAAATATGCAGAAAACACAAGCATATAAAACATATAAAACTAGAGAGACACAGATATATGTGGTTCACCTAGTTTGGGCTACGTCCACCCTGAACAGCCAGTCCTTCCTTTCTATTATCCAGCAAAATGAAGAGACACAACCTACAGGAGATCCGTTGTAATATCTTCTATTCACTCTCACAGTCTCCCTATCTGTTTCTCGCTCCGAGAATACACATACAATACACAGCCACAATAAAATACCCTCATACAAGCGAGGGGTTTCCTTCTAGGGAAAAAAACCCTAAACTAAACATAACTTCTACCATCAGATCATCCGCCTAATGAATGCCCCAGATTGACTAGAAATTACTATACTTTTACAAGGCAATTTTACATCTATTTTTAGCTTCTAGGGCATTTCCCCCGAAACCCCCTGCTAGGGGGGGGCCCATAAAGTCACACCCGCCCCCCCTGGACCCCCCAGGCAGTGTTTAATTTCGGGCAGTGTTGTCAGACCCTATAAAGAAATGGAGGAATAACCTCAACAAGCACAAGCATGATGAAAAGGGTGTGTATTCCATTGCCTCTCTTATTGTTCCCTATTGTCATATCTCTTCTATGATGTGTAGACTATTCATCTCACGAAATACCAATAAATTTTCCATAGAATGGGTTCCTCTCATGGATGTCATTACAAACTCCTATATCATGGATTTGGGTACCATTATTTCAAATAATATCACTTCATAGGTCCTTGAATATAGGAAAAAAACACTCTTTTACCTCCAAGAAAATCCCCCCATTCTACATGAGTGTGTACATCATGGACATTGTGTGTTTTACCTCTAATTTTCCAACCATGGTTTGGAAATGGACCATCCAAGACCCTACCCCCATTCATGTTTACCATAATATTATTTTGGAATCTAAGTATGAGTCTAATTTTTACAATATTTTTCATGGAGTTATTCTGCCACTATTTCAAGTTTTTTTTAATGAAAAAGCCCCAATATTGTCTAAGGAAGCCCAAGCTGACTTTACAAGCATAGGGAAATGGTTTGGGGAAGAATTATTCACTTATTTCATATTTTATGGAAGCGTTGTTAAACCCCATGTACCCCCACTATATGTACCAGACAAGCTTCTCGCCAAATAAATTGCTTTCCAAATAATGGGGCATGGATTGAATAAAGCCTTAAAAGAGGCTAAGAAATCTTCCTGGCCTACCTTTCCCATCCAATGTGGTGTTTATGCATTGGAAAATTTAAAACATGCTGGATTAGAGATTGATCAAATCCAGTGTTTGAAATTATTTACATTTCCTAGCAGACAATTTGATCCAAATAAGATTTCCCAAAATGTTACAACTCAGGTAAATATCAGACAGTTCCTTCATGAAGATGATGATTATGATGACTTATTTGAGTTTTCCAATAACTATCTAGATGTTGAAAAGCAGGAAGTTGTATCAACCTTGAACAAATTGTACAATTCAAATAATACATGAACAACAGGTTGGAAGGTATTCCTCTAGACATTTTAGAGGTATCCCAAGCTATTTCAAAAAAACATCAACGGAAAGATCAACAAGAATAGAAGAAGAAAGAACAAGAAACATAATAGCCTCCTAAGGACACTAAAGTCCTTAATAGATCAAAATAAATTAAATCCACATAAGCACAAACTAATAATCCATTGTTCTCTAGTGATTTAGACCAAGTCTAGAAATTTTTTGATCATCACCTTAAGGGACATCAAGAGGTGATGATCATTGATCCTCAAGAGACAATCAAAACACATTAGGACAAAATTCAGAGCTCGTTCAATGTTGGGTCTACTGATAAATTTGTTAACACGAAGGAGTTTAATTCATCCTAGCCTACTCAACATCTGAAATTGTATTAAAAATATAAGATATCCCTCCTTTAGATATCTTCTACAACCCAAAACATAAGGTTGTAATGAGTAGACAAAGAAAAAGGAGGAGAATTGAAAAATCACAAGATTTAATCCCTGGTGATGTTCCCATGGAGATCATATTGAATGATCCTCAAGAATATCCATCTCAGGATCTGACAAGTTTGAATCAGTTTGTATGTGCTTATGCATCTGCTACAACTGAAAAAGTTACAGATGTCCAACATGTAGGTTTTAACCCCGTACAGAAATTATCTACTAACGAATCTTAAAACAAAAAATAAACAATAGCGAGAGCATAAAACATAAAACAGATAAACACAGATATTTTCCCCTGGATCCCAAATCGAGGCGACCAGTTTGATTTTTCATTATATTCCTTTTAGTGTTACAACACATATATATACATGTCGAAGCATACATAAACCCCAATCCATTAACCCTGGATTAGAACATAACCGTAGTTCCCTTGACTGGATCTACAAAATACCAGGGGCTGAAAACCATCATGCCCCAAAACCATGCGCAAACCCATGCAAAAAACGATGGGTGGGTTCGCCCACTGGAAAATAAGGACCAAATTTTTTTCCCCAGGGTGCTACCCCCCCTGTTTACCCCCCCCGCGCGTGACTAGTCGTGGAAAGAATATAGCACAAACCCAACATTCTCCCACTTGTTGTTTTCTTTCCGCAGGGGGCCATAGGAGAGATGAGTCATTAGTCCAGCTTTGCAACACCCATTGTTTCTCTACACGAAGAGAACTTCTAAGTGCTCACAGACTTTTTCAATGCATCTGCAACATTCTTCAAAGTGTCCACCTTTACCAGCAACACCCTTTTAGCCTCAACCATATATCTCACAAAGTGATATTAAACATCAATGTGCTTTGTATTTGAATGATAAGAAGGGTTCTTAGCTAAGAAAATTGCACTTTGGCTATCACAGTCTATCCTTATAGCTTGTTGCACCAACTGCATACTTGAACACAATCTCTGCAACCAAACTGCTTCCTTGCTTGCATGAGTGGTTGCCATGTATTCTGCCTTTGTAGTTGAAAGAGCCACTATAGATTGTCTTTTACTCATCTGACTAAATGCACCTCCAAATATGCTAAACACATACCCACTTGTAGATATTCTTTGGTCCAGATCTCCAGCCTAGTCTGCATCAAAAAAACCATGAATTTCCAACACTCTTTCCAATCCTGGTCTTCCCTGGTAGCACAAGCCATAATCACTACTGCCACGCAAATATCTGAAAACCCGCTTCACTACTGTCCAATGCTCCTTCCCTGTGTTTGACATAAACCTGCTCAATACTCCCATTTCATGTGCAATGTCTAGTCTAGTATAGACCATTTCATACATCAGGCTACCCACTGCACTTGCATATGGAACACGGGACATATCCTCCTCTTCTTCTTTTGTCTTGGGACACTGTTCGGCAGACAGTTTTGTACCTATAGAAATCAGAACATTCACCAATTTACTATCCTGCATATTGAAGATCTACAATATAGTCTCGACATACTTCCTATGGTTTAACCAGAGCTTCCTCTTTGCTCGATCTCTCTTAATTTCCATGCCCAAAATATAGTTTGCAGCACCAATATCCTTCATGTTGAATTTGGAGAACAGCTGGGTCTTAAAATCTTGGATAATTTATTTGTCATTTCCGATCAACAAAATATCTTCCACATACAAGACCAAATAAATAACACGGACACCAATTAATTTAAAATAAACATAGTGATCCTCCTTGCTTCTGGTGAAGCCAAGTCCCCGTATATAGGTCTCAAATTTTTGATACCACATCCTTGGTGATTGTTTTAAACCATACAAAGACTTCTTTAACCTATATACCAGCTCTTTCTTCCCCTTCACCATAAAGCCTTCAGGTTGTTTCTTGTAGATCTCCTCTTCCAGATCCCTGTGAAGAAATTTTGTCTTCACATCCATATGTTCTACCTCAAAATCAAATGTAGCAGCAACAGATAAAAGTAATCTAATAGAAGTAACTTTGGAAACAGGAGAAAAAAATATCACCAAAATCAATTCCCCGCACCCGGGAATAACCTTTTTCTACCAACCGAGCTTTGTATTTCTCCACCTTTCCTTCTACATTCATCTTCTTCTTAAACACCCATTTTCTCCTGTTGGGCTTCCTTCCAGTTGGCAACTCCACCAGATCCCATGCCTCATTTTTATGCAAGGATGCCATTTCATCAACCATGGCCTCCTTCCAGAGTTTTCCATCCTCTGAATATACTGCCTCCCTAACGGTTCTGGGATCATCAACAGTTATAGTTAAATCAAAATTTGAACAGAAAGCAGATGGAATATAACTTTCTGGTTGTCTTCTTTCCCGAACTGATCTTCTCACAACTAGAGTTTTTGGCTCTTCCTCTTCTGAGTCTTCTTCTATTGTAGAGTCAGATTCATCCTCCTTTAGCTTAAACTCTATCTTCTCAGGTTCTTTTGGTAGGACTTCATGTTTAACAATATCTTTCACCTCTCTAAACACCACATCTCAGATGTACACAACCTTCCTTATTTTCGGGTTCCAAAGCTTGTAATCGTTTAAACAATCCTTATACCCAATAAAGATGCACCTTTTAGATTTATTATCCAACTTGCTCCTTTTCTCCTTTGGAACATGTACATATGCATCACATCCAAATACCCTCACATGTGAAAGAGAGGGTTTCTTACCAGTCCATACTTCATGTGGAGTCTTATCCTCCAACGCTGATGAAGGTGATCTGTTAACCAAGTAACATGTAGTCTCTACTGCCTCTGCCCAGAATTCTTGTCCTAACCCGGTACCACTGAGCATGCTTCTTGCCTTTTCCATTAGCGTTCCGTTCATTATTTATGCAACTCTGTTTTGCTGAGGTGTGTATGGAGTATTCTTTTGTCGTGCTATACCACACTTCTTACAAAACTCTTCAAATTCCTTCTTACAGAACTCCCGCCATTATCTGTCCTCATCACTTTTATCTTCTTCTCTGTCTAGTTTTCCACCAGAGCCTTAAATTCTTTAAATCTGTCAAATACTTTAGATTTCTTCCTCAAGAAATATATCCATGTATTACTTGAGAAGTCATCTATGAATGAAACATAGTACACAGACTTACCCAGTGATGGAACCGACACAGGTCCAAACACATCACTGTGCACAAGCTCTAATATCTTGTTTGCCCTCTTAGCACCAGAAGGAAAACTCACCTGATTCTGCTTCCCATATACACAATGTTCACAGAAATCGAAATCCAGAGAACAATTAGACATACCTTCTACCATACCATCTCTATGCAGTATCCGAAGGCCCTTCTCTCCAATATGTCCAAGCCTTTGATGCCATAGCATGGTCTTTTCTCCAGAGACAACTAGACTTTCCGTCCCACTTTCAGGAACCACAGAACTGTTACACCCATCAATAACAGTGCTACCTTGTAGCTTGTACAGAGTTCCAGTCTGAACTCCCCGCATTAATACCAGTGCTCCCCGAACCATCTTGTAGGCATCTTTCTCGAACACTTTTTTTACACCTGCATCATCCATCTTGCTTACAGAAATCAGATTTCTGGCCAATGTAGGAATATGCAGAACACCAGGAAGTGTTCTAATCCTTCCACCTTGCAGCTTCAACTTGAATTTTCCACGTCCGACGATTCTGGCCTTCCTATCATCCCCTAGGAAGACATCACCACCATCATATTTCTCATACTCGCAGAACCACTCCCTATGGGGAGTGAAGTGAAAGGATGCACCTGAGTCAATCAACCAGGACTCATGATCTACATGTGTATTTGAAGAAGAAGCCAAATACACATCCCCACCTTCATCTGAGGTGGCTTTTGCCTCTACAGAAGGACCATCATCAGATCCCTTTCCTTTCTCAGGAGCTTTAGATCTGCATTCCTTTTTGTAGTGCCCTTCCTTTCCACATTTCCAGCACACCTTTAAAAACTTTCCAAGAGATTTAGATCTCCCTCTAGATTTAGATCTCCCACTCGAAACCTTATTCTTGTTTTTGTTTTGGGACCTTTCTCGTACAGATAAGGCATCTCCATTTTAACCCTCCATATTTCTCCGTCTCATTTCCTCCGACAGCAAGGCTGAGACAATGTCATCAAAATTCAAGGTAGTTGTATTGCTACCTATTGCAATAACCAGACTGTCCCACGGGTCTGGTAGAGAACACAATAAAATGATGCACTTATCTTCATCTGAGATTTTAATATCAACAGATGACAGCTGACTTACCATGGTATTGAATGCATTCAGATGCTCTGTCACCGAGTCCCCATCCTTCATCCTTAGGTTATACAACTTTTTCTGCAGGAAAAATTTATTCAACAGAGACTTAGATTGGTACAAAGTCCCTAGCTTTTCCCACAAGGTCTTCACTGTAGCTTCCCCAGATACATTCAACAATAATAAATCTGAGACACACAACCATATTGTGCTCTTTACCTTCTGATCCAGTTTCTTCCAGTCTTCATCTGACATTGCCGTTGGTTTAGTACCCGGATCTACCGTGATCCACTGGTCCTTATCCACCAGCAAATCCTCCATCTTGAGCTTCCACAACTCAAAAATCTGACCATTAAATTTCTCGATCTCTATCTTCCCACCGCTCGCCATCTTCTTTCACCGCAAGAACCGATTATGCAGATCTCCCACTGAACAAGGTCTACCTCAGGCCCGAGCGAAAAACCCCTCAGCAGCAAAGGCGTCCCCTTGAAGCCGGAACTACTCTGATACCAAATGTAGGGTTTAACCCCATACAGAAATTATCTACTAACAAATATTAAAACAAAAAATAAACAATAGCGAGAGCATAAAACATAAAACAGATAAACAAAGAGACTTTCCCCTGGATTCCAAATCAGGACGACCAGTTTGATTTTTCATGATATTCCTTTTAGTGTTACAACACATATATATACATGCCGAAGCATACATAAACCCCAATCCACTAACCCTATATTAAAACATAAACATAGTTCCCTTGACCGGATCTACAAAATACCAGGGGCCAAAAACCATCATGCCCCAAAACCATGTGCAAACCCATGCAAAAAACCATGGGCGGGTCCACCTACCAGAAAATAAGGACCAAAAAATTTTTCCTGGGGCACTTCCCCCCCATTACCCCCCGTGCGTGACTAGTTGTGGAAAGAATATAACACAAACCCAACATAACAATTGATTAAATAAAAGGATGAGATAATCCTACATCTATAACAAGAACTACTGCTAGAGAAATAAATCATTAACCATCAATTGCAAACCCAAGTGTCACAACTCCAGCAAAGCATGGATCAATTAAAGCTGCAACATCAATCTCACATTGGTGCCAAGGATGCTCAAATTCACCAACTACAATTTACAATGGAATGGTTAAAGGATAATCCAAAGGTGGATGATTTCAAAAAAGAAGCTTTGGAACTCAACAAATTTTTGGCTCAACAATAAGTGAATTTTTTTCAAATATTGACTAACATCAATGAACTAGGTGAGAAAATTGATTCACTAATGAATCAAGTAGTTGAACAGAGGATCAGCTTTGCTGAAAATTGATGACAATGTCTCTCAATATATCACTTGGCAGGATACTGCAGATGATCAAAAGGCTAATTTACCCTTGATTGAGGATTCAAAGAAAGAAATTTTATTCTCTGATTGGGATATAAAATTAAAACAGGCAGAAAGGGTCATATGCAGTGCAAGGAACGTTGCCAATAATACTATTGGAACATTCACGAACAATCTCATTGCTGCCAATTTAATTGAAAAATTCCCACCTGGTTCTCTCATTGTTGTAAAATAATTAATGACGCAGTGGAAAGAGATGTCAAAAACAAAGGTGGAAAACATCATAAAATTGACAAAACTATACTGGGACAAGTACTGGAAGTACTTATTTAAGCAACATAGTCAATGGCTAATGTTTCGCTGCTTAACTGACACCTCATCCCACATGACACCTCCTCTATCATATGCAGCCTATGCAAGATAGATTCACATCAGACCAGACCAACCTTCTGAAGTTCAGCCCATGTTGATCCTTCAACTCAAGCAACGAATGGCCATAGGGAAAACACCACACTCATGAATCGAGTACCCCAAACAAACTCTATTTTTGTTTTTATTTCACTTATTTTAATTAGGGTTTTTTATACCTCCTCTACACTTTTTGTGTTTTCTATTTTTAAACCCTTTATTTTACTATATAGAACCTTTAATGTCTTTGAAGAAAGGGTCCTGAAATTTTTTAAAGAAGGATTTGAAGAAGTTGCACTTTTTTACTCTTGAAGTTCTCTTAATAGATAAGACTGGACCAAGGACTATTTTCTCATGAGCAGAGTTAAAATATACATGGTACTTTTATCTCTATAATGATGTTCTATTTATGTGAATAATAGTTAAATTTATTTATGATTTTTTTCTTAGATGTATCTCTTTAATATAGTCGAACACTAATTCACTTTTGAACATTCTTAGGTTGCCATTTTTCAATACATGTACAACACATGTAGTTATTAAATGTGATATGTGCTTAATCAATTGATTTGATTAACTATTTAATCAAATCAATTAACTTAAATTGTCTTTTATTTCTATAAGTTTTTGATAAATATTCATTTAAATTCACCTAAGATCATCTTTTAATATCGCATATAAGAGAAACATAATTCATCTTGGGATAAAGATAGGTATATATATATACTCCTTTAGCTTGTTATCACTCCCATTCATCCAAGTCACAGTTAGTTATCAATACCATGCATCCATCCAATTATAAATTGGGAAAATGGTCCCATCATCCATAGTGGGAGCCACTATTCTGAATGGAAAAGGGATGGTTTTCAAGTCCCCAACCAGGTGGTTATCCCCCAATGTTGTGCAAATATTTTTGAGGCATCAACGGGACCACAAAGCAAGATGATCAACCATGTATTAGTTAGGACTCTAATGTGGTGTTGTTCAATTTCATTCAATATGGATGTGATTTATGTAGCGTGTGAGGCTCTATGAGTTGTAATTAAAGTTTGGAAGGGTGTTATGGCATTGTGTGTCTAGGCTGTAGGATCCAAGTAATTGATCAATCATCTAGCTATTTTCTCTTGGTGGGAAGAATCTTTCCCTATCCATGCACAGAAGAGCCTCAATATTACTCAAGCGAGAATATTGTGCTTGTGGTTCTACATCATGTTAGAAGCCCTTCCTTGTCATATCAGTCATTGATTTCCCTCATTAATCCTACTGGAAAGTGATTCAAAATTTCAAGTGTGGAGAGGTGAATTATTTTCCACATGTTCAATGGAAAGTTAGCCTTGGTTTAGCAATATCATTTCCCTTGGTATCTCGGGGTCTTACAAAGGGGGTATAGTTGAATATCTTAAAGGATTTAAGAACTCTCTATTAGTTGGTAGTTCTTCAATTAATCATACCATGCACAAAAATTACGGTATGAAACATGGTATCTTCTTGTTGGACGGTGGCTCGATTGTGCTTGCAAGTTACCTCTCCTCACGTTTTGATTTTTTCTCCAAATATTTAGTTTGCTTGGCCCTGCTCTAGCCTCTTTGTTGGATATTGTCCTCTTTGTTAGTGTTAGTGTTTACATCCTCTCACCGGTGATCAATGAGCTTTTATCATGTTCTTTTAGGGTCTCATAGTCAAATTTTTGTCATTTCATTAGGTCTTCAAGAAAAAATTTGGTCACTAGGTATTAGTTTTAGGACTATTTTCCACTCCTTCCAAAAATTTTATATTGTTGGTCCATGTCATCACTCAATTGAGTGTATCATCATTTAGATATTTTCATCGTCATTTCAATCATCATCACCATGATTTCATTCAGTTCAGTGTATCCATTAGGTCATTAGGGTTTCAAGGTCACCACAAATCTTATTTCATGCATAAAATCTGGCAATTGGAGGAGTGGTAATAGGAAACTTTCTTCAATAAATTTTGATTTCAGAATGTAATTTTATGTTTCTATATGTAATAAGTACTTCATGTTCCTAAAAGCTGCAATTCAAAGTTCCAAATAGATTCAATGTTCCAAAGAAGCCACAAAAAGTTCAAGGTTACATATTCCAAAGGTTACGAAGTTCAAAATAATGAAAGTTGTGCTTGAAAAAGACATGTGGGGCCCATCATCACTCAAAGGGAGTCATTCCATGTTTATAAAAGGCCCAAAAAGACACAAGCTCATTTAATTTGCACTCTTCTTACCTTTCATCATTGAGCTCATCCTTCATTTGTCAAGAAAACATGGGGTTTTACCTCAAATTGGGAAAAATGGGTTGGCGCTGCACATACAGACATTATGTTGCACTTCTGGAGGAAGACGTTGTGCATAGAAGATTGTATTGCACATAGGCTCTTCATATAGGTGGCTTGCATTGCACATGAGGAAGAGTTGCCCAAATTTTCAAATTGACCACTAAAATCCGTTTTTCAAGTTTCCACTCAGTATTTTTTCACCTCTAAGCTCCATAACAACTAAGTTCACTCATATTTGTGCCCTCTCTTTCTTTGCATAACAAGAAATTGATCAAGATATTAGTCTTATAGGGTTTACCAGAATTTCATGGTGTTGGACTTCAAAAATATGGATTGATGCTTTAAACCTTATCTTCGTTGTCCCTACACCTATTTTTGCAACTTATTTCTTATCTTCCCTATAAAACCTAGCCCTATTCTACCAATTTTGGAAATTTCCCTAGCTAGGATTGTGTTTAAATTTCCTAGCCCATTTCCCTCACTCATTTCCATTCATCACTCCCTAAATATACCTAAGACCCCTACCCATCTGCCTAAATTTTCCTGCTCCCATATCCCTTCCTTAACTCCCTCATTCCATCCCTTTACTCATTTTCCCTATTTTTTCCCTCCTATCATATAGGGTTTCAATCATGGAAGCAGATTCTTCACCATCATAGAAAAGAAAACACTAAAAAGGTGGGAATATACTGAGGTATGAGCCCTCAAATTGCAATGAAATCACTTCCTTTCCATTCATTAGAAAATTCTTTGAAGATGTGACAACTGCCTAGGGTTTTGTCAAAGAGTGGAGGAGGTAGGTTTCCATGAGTAGCTTACAGATTTGTTTGCCACCAATTTGAAGGGAGAAAAGGCCACCATTGCAGGGATTGATTTCACATTTTCAGTAGATGATATCTCTCTTACTACAGGAATACCAAATCATGGTGAATATTTGTTCAAAGTCATGAACCTCAACTTTGAGTTGTACAGACCCTGCATAAAATCTCAACACAAAGAGGCTCATACACATATTTTCCCATTTAGATACTTTATGGAAAGGTATGCACCATTGATGAAGATTGTAATGAAATTTTTCATACGTGAAGTCAGGTTTTCCAGATTGTACCAATATCACATTAGACTTATCATGAACTTCACAGTAGTGAAGTCTCTCAATTTATGTAATTTATTGTATAGAAGTGTGATCAATATGTCTAAAAAGGTGCAATTCCAAAACAAAAAACATTACCTAGCCTCTTTCACCGTAGCTTGGTGAAGTTCATAGTTCTCCATCAGTTGGAAGAGAATAACATGACATGGGATACCTTCATTAAGGCATCCTTACAAATGCACACAACCACTACACCAACTCAGTAGCAAAACATATCACCTACCATGTCAGTACAACCTATAGAGTTAGGATAATTAATCAAACTTGTTGAAGTTTCAAAAAGGCCTAGGCTTGAGGTTACTCACACATATCAGAGACGTAGGAGGCTTGTGTTTTCTCGTCAAATTGAGTAAGGGGCCAAGCCTACTTCACCATAATAGGGATCATCATTGGTGCAGCACAACACATCCATGCATGAGGAAGAACATGATTTTGACCTAGTAGTCTTGGAAGCTACTAATGAGCATGAGAACCTAGAAGGGATAATCAAAGACAAGGATACTTAGATCAAAGAGCTCCAAGACAACTTGGCAAGGGCAAAATTCATTGTTTCATTCTTAGAGCAGGAAAACCATCAACTGAAGGTAAATCAGCTACTTTCAGAGATAAAACAGGCTAAGGCTAGTATGCATGATGTAAAGGGAAAAGAAATGGTTGATAATTATTATCATGATGAGTCTGGTGAGTATGAACAGTAGGTAAGGAGGAAGAGGCAAAGGACCATGGGTCTCAAAATAACATTGCAGAAGGAAAAAGAGATAAATCCACCACATGAAGAGTTGATTTTTCAAGAAAGAATGGCCAAAGAAATCATTGAGAACAGGGAGTTTTGGCTTGATATATTGAACATTAATATGGAGAATCTCCTTAAAAATGCCAATAGGGACAATCATATGTTGAGGCACATGGCTGACCATTACCACACAATAAGCAAAATTTGTAATGTCAAGATCAAGCAATTGAAAGACAAGCTCAAGGAAACCCTAATCAGCCAAAAGGAGAAGGGTAAGTTAGATATTATTGTTTATGCCTCCATGATAGAATAGCACACATCATTTGGCACTTATGGACCAATTTTTGGAATATTTGGATAATTTTTTGTTTTTTGGTGAAATTTGGTGCAAATTTGGAAAATTCATAAATTTTTCTAGGTCTAGAAGTGCATTTCCTTGGCATTGCGCTTTTCCTCAGAGCTCAAAATGAAAAATGGTTGACATTTCTAGAAATATGATGGCCTCCTCTCAAAACCCACTATCTCATATTTTTTATTCAAGGCTCAAATTTTGAGAAAAATGAGAAAAAGGGGTCAAAATTCAACATTTTGCCCCTCTTTTTGACTGGTGCTGCGCTTTTGGAGACACATTACGAGAATGAGTTTTTGAAGGCATTCCCATGGGTAATTTTTAAAATTCAAGATGTTATGGAAACTAGATATACATGGATATTTTACTGTTCTTTCATATTTCAATTTTGACTTCAAGAAGGTGCCTAAAAATGGCCTCCAAGATGGCGTTGTGCTTCAATTTTCTAAGATTTTAATTAAATTTTAACTGTGTAATTTTCTCCAATTTATTGTTTGACTTTTGTAAAAGTAAAAAGGTGAAAGTAGATGAATTTAAAATTCAAAATGTAAATGTAAATTGTAAAAATTGAGTTGAATAGGTGTCTTATCCTCCATTTATTGCTTTGAGGATATGTCTCTTGATGGTTAGATAAAGGAGGAATTTGTTAAGTAACCTCCCTAGTGTGTAGAAGACTTTGGATAGATCCATGTATTTGACTTTCTTGTTGGAAATTCGACCTTCAAGGGAGTATTTTGACCTCGATGGCTATATGAGGCCCATTGTAATCATTTTCAAAGGTCGGATGTTGTGGAATTTAGCTTGGAACACTAGTGTACTTTGTCAATTTGGCAGGAACTAATAGACATAATTTTCAACTATTGTGGTGGGATTCATGTGCTACGTGCCTTAGCAATGTTTATTATTATGTGATCATATTTTTGAATGTATTATACCTTTCATTTCCATTTTCATGTCCTATGTGATTTATTTCTATGTTTGATAAGCAGAATTCATTGATAGAATGCTCTGTTTTGGAGAAGCTTTCACATTTATGTTCATTTTCTTCTGATATAAACAAATTCATGATAGTCATGATTGTTTTCAAACTCAATAAATATACCATATTCACCAAGATACTATTTTGAAATCATCTTATAGGGACCTAACAGATACCTTTAATTTGCTAAAGTGTGTGCCTACCTTACCCCATTACATCTCTGCAAATCTAATTTTCAGAGCCCTGGCTTAGTTTTTCCTAGACCTAATTCACCATTCGGCACAAACCTTCAAAATAAAATCAAACCCTAATCTACATACCTAGCCTAATATCTTTCATGATCCATTCAAATTGGCTATGATCTCATTGATAGAGCCCTCTCGGCCTAGTAGGCCTAGCTACTAGGTCAAAGTTGTATGTGGTTACCTTTGTTGGTATACTTTCAGCCTTCGAAGAAATGGTGGAGTGCTAACATATCGGCGTCGTTATCGGGTAACAAAGTGACAGATCTTCCCTGGGTGTACTATATTTTTCATCAAATTCTAGGCCTGTGGGTGATAGGCCCTATTCTTCATGAAGGCTTATTTAAAAATTGCATAGAATCGAGTTGCAGAAACAAAGAATATTTTGGCTTTGAGAAGATACACAAGATTGAATCTTGATCCTCATCCGGCTTCTCCAGTTGAAGATCTAGAGAAACTCATCCGAAAGCAAATATCCAAACACTCAGAGTTTCAGTTGAATCCATCTTCATTGGTAAGATCTTCATCATTACCTGCAAAATTATTGTCCCTTGAAGATATTCCATTTGATTTGAAGTTCGAATTGTGTCTATTTAGATCAAAGTCGTAAAATTCATTGCCTGAGATAATGTTTGATCCATTGAGATTATCTAAATTTAAATCATTTTCTGAAATAGAATTTGATTCCCTGAAACTTGAAGATATCCTACCATCCGAAGAATCCAAATCCGAGTTAGATTTTGATAGAAAAGTCTAGAGTCAGTTTGATTTACTTGAAAAATTAGCTAATTAATTCCAATATACATCTAAAAAAACTATCATCCAGTACCAGCAAGAGTATTTTTTCATTCCAACACAATCTAAATTAGTTATTTCATCCTCTTCCATCCCTTCTAGTTCATTACCTTCTCAATCTATCCCTCCATTGTTACTCATGCACCACATTCAGCAGGATTCATGGTGAGATTTTCACCTCTGATTTTAGCTAGTCAACTTGCACCCTTACCACAAGGCTATGGTAAAATACTTCCTCCCTTTGATGAGAATTGAGAGATTAGTGCCAAAAAAAACTTGGTAAAATTCATTGATTTCATTAACTTAGAATAGATTGATGTCGATGATGAAAAAATGAGGATCATTTCCCAAAGCTTCTCCGGAGATGTAAAAACTTGGTTTCTTTCTTTGACTTCTAATTCCATAGGAAATCTAGAGCAGCTGACTGATGCATTCATAGCTAGATGGGAAGTTAAAAAGAATCCACTTCAGATTCTTTCTAAGTATGACAACTTAAATAGAAATCCAAATGAGTCAGTTCAGGATTTCACTGCTCATTTCAATTGAGTGTATAACTCAATCCCAAATGAGATCAAACCTCGTCTATCCAAATGCCCTCTTGCACTATCCAAATGCTTTTGATCTGGATATGGCATACTAGCTCCGAGAGAGAAGTCCTGCAACACTAGAGGATATGAAAATAAACGCAGTCAGTGTCGAAGCAAATACGGATGCTTTTGATATGGATATGGAATACCAACTCTGAGAGAGAAGTCATACAACACTAGAGGATATTAAAATAAACGCAATCAGTGTCGAAGAAAATTTGAGAATAAAAAATTCAAAGAATAATGGTGAAAGAAAGGTAACAATGAAGGAAGAACCATCCACATCCTCTGAGCTCAAATTGGATACTCTGATCAGGACTATGGAAAGAATGGTTGATAGAATATATATCACTGAAAGACAACCAGAAGCACAGGTTCGAAATCCAAATTTCCAAGGTCGACACCAGCAGCCTTAATTTAGGATTAAACAAGGGGAACAAAGAGCTCTAAGGCAGCCAACACAACGGTAGATCCGAACTCCCTTGCAACAAAATTATGCTCAAGGGGTTGAAGAAGAGGATGATATTGTGGAATAAATAATTTCTTCACAGCAGATGGAAAACCTATATTCTTGACATAGGATGAAGAATACATTGAGAAAACATATTTGTCGAAAGATGAATACTACATAATTTAAAATGATGATGAGTTGGAGGTTCAATATGATGATTTTCAGCGGGGTTATCTTAATTCACTTAGCTCACAGCAGAGGTAATATTAATTGAGAAATAGAGATTCTCTTGCCACCCATATACAGAAGAGGACATCAGTTTGGGCGAAAATATGTTCGTTTAATTCTGTTGTAGTTTTTACCCAACTATTTAATTTGTCAATCCAAGGTTCATAGACTTACGAGACACATGCACTATATATGCAGGACTGAAGTGGAACTAATTTAATCTAAATTACTGAAATCAAATTAATCTAGAAAGGCATTGAAACACTAACTAGGAAAGCAGGAAATTGCATAAAGGAAAAGCAATACAACATGTAAAGAATTGAATGACAAACAACATATGTGAGCTCACAACAATAAAGCTATCTCCAATTATATTACAAAAATCAAATTACAAATCATAACAAAGAATATGAATCAAAGCTAAGAATTCTCTTCTCCTAATTACAAAACTATTTCTCCATTATATCAAAATGAAGAGAGAGCACTCTCTTATATACATGAGGAAGATAACCATCTCATAATTACATATCCAATATTCTCTCAAGCACTCTCAACTAATTTCCCATTATTACAAGATATTATCCCTTTGAATCCTCCACACATCTCTCACATATCTTGGATAATATATGCCAACCAAATCCTCCATGATCTTCTCCTTAGGAACATGCTTGAATAATTATCTCCTTAATATGGTGGAGGAGATATTTGAGACGTATCTTGGAATTAATCCTTCCAATATTTCCTACACATTACAAAACTCACATATTCTTGAGATTTATATAAAAATATGTATATTTTCTAATATATAATCATAAATTCACTTATAATACAAAAATGAATAAAGTGGAAAATAAGAAGGTGGAACCCAAACGTATTTATGAAATTGATATGATAAAAGGTTAATGGGATGATGAAATGTAAGGAATAGTGAAGGAAAAGGTGGATAAAAATATGGCATTTCTGATTCCCAACATCCTCCCCAACTGAACTTGTTGCATGTCCTCATGCAACCATGCATCGGTATCTTTAAGAACAGTTGGCATCTTGAACTTTGGCTTTACATGATGATGTCTTTTAGTAATGAATGTTTCTAGGATATGTGAAAGACATGAGTAACAACTTACATTTTCTTATGGTTGGTTCTCATGAATAAAAAGAATGTTGGTTCTTGTGTTAGCAACATTCATTTCGTTTTCTGTTCTCTTGATGCAATAATAATGTAAACATTCACTGGAAATCATAATGTGCATAAGAAAGCCATTTTGTAATATTAATGAAGCATGCCAATATGTATTTTAATGCGTATGAAGCAAAGTGAAACAAAGTATCGTTGGAAAATAAATATTGGTGAATGGTAAATGAGAAAAAAAAATGGAGTGATAATGGTGAAGAAATGGAATCACTGTAGTGAATATGTAGCGAATATAGTTCCCCCCTCCAACTGAATTGGTTGCATGTCCTCATGCAACTTGACATGGCTTATGAAAGGAAATGTAGCATGGTGAGGGAATTTTCCAAAATATTCAAGTTAGCATATAAGGAATTGTATGATTAAAGATTAGAAAACAACATACCTCTACTTACCCAAGAATGATGAACTATGCAATAGGAATGTAGCTGCTGCTGCTGCTAGATCAGGAAAATGTGACTGATGTTGTTGTAACTGGATCCTGGAAAATGAAGGAATCTGAACTGCTGATGCTGAATCATCGAAAAGATAAAAAATGAAAGTGGAACTGTGGTACTGTCGTCGATCAGAATTCATACTGCAGTAACTACTGAAGGAGTCGTGAAAATGTGTATAGTCTTCACCTGCTACAAAACTGATGGTACAAGTCTAATCATGCGAAAGAATGTGTTGATGCCGAGCATGAAAAGATATCATTGGATTACCGGCCATTGATGCATGCCATTAACCAATGCGAGGCAAACTCACCATTGATGTCAATGAGTGCCAAGCTACCCAGGTACATCTTGCGAAATGCGAATAAAAGTGTTGACGTCGAGCCATTTGCAAGATATGACGATCAAGGGACATTGATGTATTCCCATGATTGTCAGTGAGAGAATTTGCCATTAAAGCATGCAAGTCTCAAGGTACTCAAAAGGAACTCTAGTCTATTTCCCAGATAAGGTGCTGATGTCGATGGGGCAAGACTTGTTGAAAGGTGGGCCTTATAGATTCCCACATCAGTCAATGCGAGTTTGTACAAAAAGATTTGGTAGGACTATAAATGGAAAGAACTCATGGGTAAGCAGTGTGGATCAGCATGGCTAGGAAAACAAGGCAATGTAATCATGGAAAGGGAATGAGTTTTATTCAGAAGGAAACCTAGAAGGCAAAAATAAACTGAAAAGGATAAAGGAATGTATGCGATTTAGAAAAATAGGCGTGCATGAAATCGTGAAAGATAAGGAAATGGAAGATGGGCTGCAACATAGGAATGATTTAAGCGCTTGGAACGAAAAATTTGAGTAATCATGTCATGATGCAAAAGGGTTTTTTTTGTAATGGTAAATGTCACAACATGATGCATGTGATCTCTAGAGATCTCGCCTTCATGATTGTCTTCAATACCTGCATAAAATTTTTCACCTTTGTGTGCCATCTTCGTCGATCATTCCTGTATGAAGTGACTCAAAAACAAATTAGCTCATTTTCAAGAATTTATGAAATGTCCATTTTTTTTAATTATTTTTCAAAGTTACACTAATTGTGGATGAAAAGAGTGTCGCATCGTAATGTTGAGCTTTCTGCATAAGCTTCTCGTTGACCTACACATAACACCAATCTCATTTCACTTGTTAGTATATGCATCCTAACTTTTACCTGCAAATTCACTTTAAAATAAATGATAAAATCCAACATATTTTTATTTCCCCCCAACTAGAGATATTGCATGTCCCCATGAAATGTACTCATTGATTATGTAATACTTTTTCAAAATGTTTTTATTGGTTTGCAGGAAAATTGATTTAAAACATTTGAAAAGGTTTTGTATTTGTTAGGGAACGAGTAGTTGGTTTTTATGAATTTTTATGTAAATGAATGAGGGCGAAATTTTTTTTATTTTTTTTTTAATTTTAATTTTTATTTATTTTTTATAATTTTTATAATTTTAATTTTATTATTATTATTATTATTATTATTATTATTATTTTTAATAACAAATTAAAAAAACAAAAGTTTTTAATTTATTATTTATGTGTATTTTTTTTTTATTTTTTTTTTAAACAAAACTAATAATGAAAATAAAAGAAACTACAACTCAACCACAAATTTATGAAGGTTTTTTATTTTTTTTTATTTTTTTTTATTTTTTTATCATTTTTTAATAAATAACAAATTAAAAAACAAAATTTTTTAATTTATTATTTATGTCGATTTTTTTAATTTATTTATTAAAAACAAAACTAATAATGAAAATAATAAAAAAACTAATCCTAATTAAAAAAAAAACGACCAAGGGCTGTGAGACGAAAACAACCAGTTGTGGAACTATCCTGCGCAGATTGTTTGGGTGGCTTGGCAAAGAGTAGGCAACACAGATGTGATGCTCCCCCATGTTTTTCAGAACCTGTTTTGTTTGGTCCGCCACATTGTGTGAGATAAACTTTCCAGTCTCGGGAATAAGACCTAATTCACCAGAAACAAATACAAGATTGTTAGTTTTAATTGCTTGAGAATAAGGGCGTGCCACCCAATGTTGCTGGTGCCTTGTCTGTTTGTACACCTTCCTTCAAAGTAGCAGCGTGAGCCATGCAGCGAGCTGCTCCGTTCCATGCAAAAGGCTTGGGATGGCAACTGATGTGGCGTAATGATAATTTGGAAACAGCAGCAGTCAAGCAACACAGTATTTCTAAATCATATGGAGTTTGTAGAGATAACTGCGTGCAAAACGTCCATCAGCACCACGAGGGTAGAATCCTTCGGGGGATGATTCATTACCAGATTAGTTTCAGCTCAAATTCTCATATATAGATACCTCATAACAATTTTGAGATTTGAATAAGAACAAACCGCGAAAAGGGGATCATTAAAATCAGAAGATAATCTCCACAAAAGATAAACATACCACCATATTATATAAATATTGTTAGGTGTGTCGCGCAGGTGAACCTTGAACATATGCTGCCTTGCCTCCCGAAACTCAACAAGCAATTGATTTAAGAATGGTATATTTGCTGCACAGCGCAGGCTTCACAGATGAATTATGATTCGAATCTTGGTTAGTACATAGTTTTGCCAATTTTAAATGGAGGTTTTGTTCTGTTCGCTTTATATCTTTGTCACTATTGAATCAACCATTTCGAAATTCCCATAGGGCGTTTTTGAGGGTTTGAAAAATCGTGGATTATTTGCATCAAATCTTGCCATATTAACAAGAAGTACATTGTTCGATGAATTCTGGATCTGGAGATTAATCTTGCGTTGCAGTGGAGCGGCACTATCGCACGTCAAGATCAGTCCCAACATCTTCGCTATTCTATGGTTGCATTTATGTTTATCCGAGCATTTTCTTCCAACGCCCAAGAGCTATTCGTGTCGTGGCTATGCACCGCTGGAAGCTTGGGAGAGATTACTCCAAAATAATCAACCCTACCATCGACGTTCCATCATCAAGCTGAAGATCGACGCAAAATTATGTATCAAATCTGTGCATGTAGAAAAATCGGGAGTTAGTTGTTGAAATCTGGCTAAACTGCCACCTCCATTCTTGGATCAAATTGTTATCTCCTCCTTACTTCATGGCAAAAAGTGCGTCAATGTTATCCAGCAATTCAAGCATGGAGTTGATCGAGCAATTTAGCTGCAGTTTGGATGCACACATTGAATTCTGCTTCATAAATTCGGAGAATCATTATCAGATGAACACGAGGACGGATATCCAAGCTCAGTCCAACCGTTGAAGTTGTGTTGGGGTTTGTTAGGATAGAACATGCTAGCTTCACAGGCAGCATGTGTATCGTATTCGAGATTAGCGCCTAGCAATGTCGAATCAGTGGAATCAACTGCCAGCCAGTTTAGAGAATCGTTGCATTCATTTCTGGCCATGTCAAAAGAATCCCCAACTGTGAATTGGTTCGTGTATTCTAAATTTGTAAGCAGTGCCTGCGCTTCTTGAAATTGCTTCAAGCATCCCATGTCTAGTGTCCGGTCAAGTCGACCACGAGATGAGCTCCAGGACAAGATATCAGACATTACGCCTGTCATGTAATCAAAGAATCTTGCAGTGCGTTTTTCCTCTCGGCCCATTATATGAATTTTTATGTTTTTTGTTTTTTTTATGTGCGCTGGTTGACTTTATATATATATATATATATATATATATATATATATATATATATATCTATATATATATATATATATATATATATATATATTTATTTATTTTTTTTTTTTTTTTTTTTAATTAATTGTTTTGTTTTTATTTTTTTGACTTCGTTTTGTGTTTTGTGTTTATATATTTTTATTTGTTTTATTATTTTGAATTTTTATGGTGGGTTTTTGTTTTTGTTTTTGTTTTTTTTTTTAATGGTTTTGTGTTTCATTTTTAATGTTTGTTTTATTTTTTATTTGATTAAAAATCTAAAAAAAAAAATGAAATTGAATCCTATCTTAAAAAATTTTAGTTTTTTTTTTTTTTTTAATTGTTTTGTGTTGTTTTATTTGAATGTTTTTTTTTTTTTTTTAATTTTTAAAATTTTTTTTTTAAATGAAATTGTTTCCTATTCTAAAAAATTGTTAGTTTTCAAAATCAAAATTTTTTATTTTTATTATTTATTTATTTATTTATTTATTTTATTATTAAAAGTTTAAAAATGAAATTAACCCTATCTTTCTAAAAAAATGAAATTAACCCTATCTTAAAAAAAACAAAAATGGTTAGTTTTAATTTTTTTTTTTTTTTTTAATCAATGAAAAACTAAAATTTAGAAAGAAATTAAGCTTGACTTAATTTTTTTTTTAACAAATGGACATAATGATTTGCATATTGAAAGATGTTTTTGATCAAGCATATTGCAAAACATTTATTTTATTCCTGAAATTAGTCTAAATCATCCCTATTTTCTGATCCTCGCGATCGCACTAAGCGCGGAGGAGAGCATACTTATTCTAGGTAAAAACGAAAACTGAAAATGAAAGCAAAAACTAAAAATGAAAGCCTACCTACTCTATACTAATTAGAGAAAAAAAAATAGTTACGTGTAATTAAACTTCCAATGAAGCCATTCACATAGCAGTAACAACAATATATCCAGTAGAAATTGTTCAAATGAAAAATGAAAATATTCGAGAGTGAATGAGTCTTGTTGGTGAATCTGCAAATCAACTAAATAAAAATAAAAAGATGAATCTAATCTAGTACTTACCTGGAACCATTGTTCGATAAAGCTTTGATAGGCACATTTTCTCTCACTCAGATCATGTTGTAACTCCTGTTGTTCTTCTCCGATCTGCTGTTCTTCTTCCTCGATCTCCTGTTCGAATGATTGTTCGCCATCAGATATGCAGGATTCTTCAGATGTTGAATCTTCGTTTGTTTCTTGGGGAGTAGTTGAACCTTTAAGTCTTGTCAAGATCTTCTCTTCCAAGGAAGAAGAGATCCCTTCTTCTGCTAGGATCTGAGTGAGTAGTTCCAAGCTGAAACTCATTGTTAAACCATGTTGAAAAAGGAATTCGTACAGACTAAAAACATAGTGCTAATAATTGTCGGAGTTTTTAATCCTCTTACAAGGCTATAGTTCATAAAAACTCTTTCAAATCAGCACACTAAAAATTAAAAACAAAGACCACAGAAATAATCTTGAATTCAATACTCAATTAAACCCTCTTACAAGGACTGCTCATTAATTTAGTAATTGAATTCTTCAATTACAACCATGAACCATGAATTCATCAAACACTCTTCACAATTGCGAAAATCAAACACACTTGCAGAAATTGAAATTCACACTTGCATAAATGTAAATACACCCTACATGCCCTGATCCATAAGAGGTCGAGCCCGTTACGGTATCCCGAATGCGATGCGTAGGCTGTTCCCCACGTCTTACCGCCTTAACACCTCGAAGTTAGGAACATGTCTAAACACACTTGCATGAAAAATCAAACTAAACTTCAATCCATCGTGCCTCCCCGGCAACGGCGCCAAAATGTTTGGGCGAAAATATGTTCATTTAATTCTGTTGTAGTTTTTACCCAACTATTTAATTTGTCAATCCGAGGTTCGTAGACTTACGAGACACATGCACTATATATGCAGGACTGAAGTGGAACTAATTTAATCTAAATTACTGAAATCAAATTAATCTAGAAAGGCATTGAAACACTAACTAGGAAAGCAGGAAATTGCATAAAGGAAAAGCAATACAACATGTGAAGAATTGAATGACAAACAACATATGTGAGCTCACAACAATAAAGCTATCTCCAATTATATTACAAAAATCAAATTACAAATCATAACAAAGAATATGAATCAAAGCTAAGAATTCTCTTCTCCTAATTACAAAACTATTTCTCCATTATATCAAAATGAAGAGAGATCACTCTCTTATATACATGAGGAAGATAACCATCTCATAATTACATATCCAATATTCTCTCAAGCACTCTCAACTAATTTCCCATTATTACAAGATATTATCCCTTTGAATCCTCCACACATCTCTCACATATCTTGGGTAAGATATGCCAACCAAATCCTCCATGATCCTCTCCTTAGGAATAGACTTGAATAATTATCTCCTTAATATGGTGGAGGAGATATTTGAGACGTATCTTGGAATTAATCCTTCACATATTTCCTACACATTACAAAGCTCACATATTCTTGAGATTTATATAAAAAATATGTATATTTTCTAATATTTAATCATAAATTCACTTAAAATACAAAAATGAATAAAATGGAAAATAAGAAGGTGAAACCCAAATATATTTATGAAAATGATGTAATGAAAGGTTAATGGGATGATGAAATGTAAGGAATAGTGAAGGAAAAGGTGGATAAAAATATGACATTTCTGAGTCCCAACATCCTCCCCAACTGAACTTGTTGCATGTCCTCATGCAACCATGCATGGGTCTCTTTAAGAACATTTGGCATTTTGGCTTTACATGATGATGTCTTTTAATAATGAATGTTTCCAGGATATGTGAAAGACATGAGTAACAACTTACATTTTCTTATGGTTGGTTCTTGTGTGACAACCATGAATACAGAGAATGTTGGTTCTTGTGTCAACAACATTCATTTTGTTTTCTGTTCTCTTTTCTTTTGGTTGGTTCTCATGAATGCAAAGAATGTTGGTTCTTGTGTTAACAACATTCATTTCGTTTTATGTTCTCTTGCTGCAATAATAATGTAAACATTCACTGGAAATCATAATGTGCATAAGAAAGCCCTTTTGTAATATTAATGAAGCATGCCAATATGTATTTTAATGCGTATGAAGCAAAGTGCAACAAAGTATCGTTGGAAAAGAAATGTTGGTGAATGGTAAATGAGAAAAAAAATGGAGTGATAGTGGTGAAGAAATGGAATCATGGTAGTGAATATGTAGAGAATATAGTTCCCCCTACCCAACTGAATTGGTTGCAACTTGACATGGCTCATGAAAGGAAATGTAGCATGGTGAGGGAATTTTCCAAAATATTCAAGTTAGCATATAAGGAATTGCATGATTAAAGATTAGAAAACAACATACCTCTACTTACCCAAGAATGATGAACTATGCAATAGGAATGTCGCTGCTACTGCTGTTGGATCAGGAAAATGTGACTGATGTTGTTGTAACTGGATCCTGGGAAATGAAGGAATATGAACTGCTGATGCTAAATCATGGAAAAGATAAATGCTGAAAGTGGAAATGTGGTACTCTCATAAATCAGAATTCATGCTGCTGTAACTGCTGAGGGAGTCGTGAAAAAGATGTATAGTCTTCGTCTGCTACAAAACTGATGGTACAAGTCTAATCATGCGAAATAATGTGTTGATGTCGAGCATGAAAAGAGATAATTGGATTACCGGCCATTGATGCATGCCGTTAACCAATGCGAAGCAAACTCACCATTGATGTCAATGAGTGCCAAGGTACCCGAGTACATCTTGTGAAATGCGAATAAAGGGGTTGACGTCGAGCCATTTGCAAGATCTGACGATCAAGGGACATTGATGTATTCCCATGATTGTCAGCGAGAGAACTTGCCATTGAGGCATGCAAGTCTCAAGGTACCCAAAAGGAACTCTAGTCTATTTCCCAGATAAGGTGCTGGTGTCGATGGGGCAAGACTTGTTGAAAGGTGGGCCTTAAGGAATCCCACATCAGTCAACGCGAGTTTGTACAAAAAGATTTGGTAGGACTATAAATGGAAAGAACTCACGGACAAGCAGTGTGGATCAACATGGCGAGGAAAACAAGGCAATGTAATCATGGAAAGGGAATGAGTTTTATTCAGAAGGCAAACTAGAAGGAAAAAATAAATTGAAAAGGATAAAGGAATGTATGCGATTCAGAAAAATAGGCGTGCATGAAGTCGTGAAAGATAAGGAAATGGAAGATGGGCTGCAACACAAGGATGGCCTAGGCGTTTGGAAGGAAAAATTTGAGTAATCATGTCATGATGCAAGAGATCTGATATTTTAATGGTAAGATGAATTTGTTGAGATGATTTATTCCAAATCTTGTCGAGCATCTTCGAGAGATGACCAATATGATAAAAAAGGATAGTGAGGTAAAATGGTCGGAGGATGCCAAAAATTCCTTTAATTTAGTAAAGTTTTCCTTAACTACAACTCCTATTTTTATCAGCCCCGATTACTCCATTGATTTCATCATATTTTCATTTGCCTTTGAACAAACCTTGGTTGTTATTTTGATGCAAAAGAATTATAATACCAAGCAGCCAATTGCATTCTTCAGCCATACCATTAGGGATGCTACCCTTATATATAACGTCGTTGAGAAGCAAGCCTTGGCCCTGGTAAAGGCATTAAAGGAATTTTGAGTGTATATCCTTCATTCGCACATTCTAATGTATGTCCCTAATGCAATTGTGAAGGATGTCCTAATGCAAACTGATCTGTAAGGTAGAAGAGGAAAGTGGATAGCATCTATGTTAGAGTATGACCTCGAGATCAAGCCTAAAAAGATGATGAAATGATCCAGGTGGCTCCAAAGACACACAAGACAAAGAGTGATAAAAAATCAAAGTGTTCAGAAGTCTCTCAAACCAAGTTCAAGTTGTAGTTCTTGTTGTGTTGATCAGAACAGCGCGAATGATTCGTCAAAACGAGCTCGTATATGAAAGTTAGGAGCGGTAAAAGTTTTGGGTGGACTTGGATGACTAGGTAGGTTAAGGAGGCTGCGATTTGGACGAAACCCGACAACCGGATTCTGGCCATATTCCGGGAAAATTTGTGGGACCGTTAATTTGTCTCCTATGGTCAAAAACCGAATTTTTAAAAATTGCATAAGTGTTTAATAAATAAATAAATAAATAGTTTGGTCTCGGTGCAACTACCCTCTGACAAACGTAATCAAATATATATATGTGTGTGTGTGTGTGTGTGTGTGTATGTATGTATGTATGTATTTAAAAATCCAAACGGGTCGTGACCCCTGCCGGATCCACGGAAACCAACGACCATGATCCTGAGTCAGTTATGAGATTTTTGGGAGTTGAACCCACCACAGGCCCCATCGGCCCGCCCACGCGGCAACCCCTCCTTTCTTCACACAACCATACAACATATAAATGGTGCGGTGGTCGGCAGTCAACCCCGCCACCCCAACGCTGCCCAATGTGGACCCTAACCTCCTCCAAAAATACTCAATGCACCAAATAAAAGTGGATTCCATGGGGGAGGTGGGATTTGACCACCCAACCTCCCTTAACAAACCACATTTTCTTAACCAATGGCCCAACAGCCTCGTTTGGAAAATCCACCCACGATTTAATATATAAAACCAAATTTTCACAATTGCACCCAAGCTATGGAGGAGCAAAGCACGCACTCAGATCAAGACTGAATTTTTTTATTAAAGGTGGAACCATGAGCAGGCCCAAAAATAGGGAGTGGAACCATGAGCCTTGAAATTTTCTCGGGGAGGTAATTTTCTCCATGTCGAAATATAGTCAAGTTTATAGTAATTTTTCACGGTTTTTCGTAGGGAATGCAATGACGAGATTGGATTCGTATTTTGAGTTTTAGATTTCCAATCCACCCATGGAGCAACGATGTGGAGGAATCTAGGGGGAATCTAAAAGATTCCTTTTTGCCCCTGATTTTCACTTCATCAAAATTCAGCAATGGACAGTCAATTTTGCACTATTCGACATCACGAATCTGATGGTGCATTCATATTTTGCATCTGAGCTTTATATTTTTCAGTCACTTTTGAATTGGAGTTGCAGGTGTTAGCTTTCAGCAAGTGAGCAGCCGATTTCACACCTTTCAACGCCACGATTGTGATGGAGATTTCAAATCCTACAACGCAATAGTCTATTATTCAATCATCTTCAGTGTGAGGTATATGATGAGTTGAATTCATGTACTAATTTTTCCCTGAGATGCATAGTGTTGTACAGATCCATGTTGATGTAAGAGTCATGGGATCTTGTATTTTTTTGGTATTGATTTACTTTCTTTCATGGAATTGTATTATGTTGAGATCACTTGATGCCATATTCGTGGGATACACATGTATGTTGTTTGAGATCCATTTTATTCCATGTTGATGGGATACTCTATGTCACACGTATGTCATTGAGATCCCTTGTTTGCCATGTTCACGAGATACTCACAGTATTTATGTGTGAGATATTTTCATATTTATAGGAGTCCTTTTTTATGCATGAGAGTTCTTCAGTGGAACATCTCGTAGAGAGGTATAGCCACTCCTGCATGAGGGAATTTTCCTTGTATGTCAGAAAAACACTCCATGTACATCTTCTTCTTACAGCACTTAATGCAGCGGCCTACACCATCTTGACACTGAGGCCCGGAGATGTAGTCCCTCCTAGATGAACTCCATTATCAAACAACGTGTTCTTATGATTGATGGTATTCACATGTTGTGTTCCTCTTATTTATAGCATGTAGTTGTTCATTTATGTTCATTAATGTTTTAATTAAATGCAACACTAAAAATCAGCCGAATTTAAAGGTCTTGGTTAAGGGTAAGCAGAATTTACCCTGGATCATCAAAGGTCAGGGATTAGCCAAGCTCATGGTTGAATCCAACTTACATGCACTTGATATCAATATCATTTTAGTTTTGTCCAATGAAGAAGATGACAGCGCACTCATGCAGGTATCAGATATTTTTCTCACATATCCTTGGTATTCTGATATCATTTATGTTCTTCGGCATCTTAATCCTCCTCCATACATGTATAAAAGTAAGGGTAATTCATTGAAGTTGAAAGCTTCCAAGTACTGTATTTTGGACAACGCTCTATATTGGAAAGACCCGAGAGGTGTCTTTTTGAACTGTTTGGTAGAAAATGAAGCCAAGGAGGTAATGATGGATTTCCATAAGGGAGATTGTGGAGGTCACTTTTTTTGGAAAAGCATGTCAAATAAGGTGTTGAGTGCTAGATATTATTGGCCTACTCTTTTTTAAAATTTATATAAAACTGTGATGAGTTGTCACAAGTTCTAGATATTTCAATGTAAGAGGAAGCTTCTCTCACCGCCTATGTAGCCTATATCCATGCAAGCACCATTTCAGTAGTGGGGCCTTGACTTTAATTGAGAAATCCACCCTGCATCTTCTTGCCAACATAAATGGATCTTGACAGCTACTGACTACTTCACCAAATGGATTGAAGTGATCCCAACAAGGCAAGCTACTAGTCATTATTCATTTTTTGGAGACTAAAATTTTGTCTCGTTTTGGCTGTCCTCACAAGATCATTACAGATAATGCAGCTGCATTCAAGTCTAAGAAAATCATTGAGTTTTTCGATAAGTGCAACATCAAATTGGGGCACTCAACTGCATATTATCCGCAAGGTAATGGATTGGTGGAATCTTCTATTAAATCTTTAATCAACATTATAAAGAAGATGTTGGAGGTGAACAAGAATAACTGGCATAAGAATCCTGTTAATTCTTTATGGGAAGACAGGGTGAGTAGTAAGAAGTCAATAGGAATGTCTCCTTTTCAATTGGTATATGGAGTAGATACAATTTTCCCTACATCACTTGCAATCCCAGTTATGAAGTTTTTACAAGAAGCAAGTAGTGAAGAGAATGATGTGCAACACTGAATCAATCAAATGATCCATCTTTAGTAAACTAGAGATGAGGTCTTTCAAAACACCTCAAAGCTACATGAAAGGATAAAGAAGGTATATGACTGCAAGAAAAAAGCATATGATTTCAAAATTGGATATGTGGTCCTCCGTTGGCATGCTAGAAATGAGGAAAAAGGGAAACGCGGTAAATTTGAGAACCTATGGAAAGGACCATACAAGATTTCAGCCTCTTGTGGATAGCATGCTTTTCTAATGGAAGAAATGAATGGATAATATTTCATAGGAGGACTAGAAAATGGTAGGATCCTTAAGCACTACCTTTTTTGAGTAGATTTATGAAAATTTCCCAATTCCATTATACATATCAGTTTAATTTTTCTATAAGGTGTGAAGCAGAGAATCATCGGAGCTTGGAGCCCGAGGTGAAGGCCATAAAGTTCCATTAATTTTTTGTTGTTTTCAAATTTCAGTTAACGTCAAGTATGTCCATTTTTTAGTCAGTTTATCATGTCAAGTTTTTAGTATTCAGTTTGTTTTTTAACTTTTGACTCCATGCCCAATGGTTAGGCTACTTGGTCTACGATGTTCTTGACACCTCCAAGGAGATGTCATCCCCAGCTGGAGCCACTATTAGTGTTAGTATTTACATCCTGTCACCAGTGATCAATGGGCTCTTATCATGTATTGTTAGGGTCTCATAATCAAATTTTTGTCATTTCATTAGGTATTCAAGAAAAAATTTGGTTACTGGGTATTAGGTTTATGACTATTTTCTACTCCTTCTAAAATGTTTAAATTACTGGTCCATGTCATCACTTAGTTGAGGGTATCATCATTCAGATATTTTCATCATCATTTTAGTCATCATCACCATGATTTCATTCAGTTCAATGTCTCCATTAGGTCATTAGGGTTTCAAGGTGACCTAAACTCTTATTTCATGCATAAAATCCGGCAATTGGAGGAGTGGTAATAGGAAAATTTCTTCAATAAATTTTGATTTCAAAATGTAATTTTATGTTTCTATATGTAATAAGTACTTCATGCTCCTAAAATATATAGTTCAAAGTTCCAAAGAGATTCAATGTTCCAAATAAGCCACAAAATGTTCAAGGTTACAAATTCCAAATGTTACAAAGTTCAAAATAATGAAAGTCATGCTTGAAAAAGACATTTGGGGCCCATCATCACTCAAAGGGAGTCATTCCATGTTTATAAAAAGGCCCAAAAAGACACAAGCTCATTTCATTTGCACTCTTATTACCTCTCATCATCGAGCTCATCCTTCATTTGGTAAGAAACCACGGGTTTTTTACCTCAAATTGGGAAAAATTGGTTGGCGCTGCACATATAGACATTGCACTATGCTTCTGGAGGAAGGCATTGTGCGTAGGAAGACTACACTGCACAGATGTGGCTTGCGCTGTGCATGGGGTAGAGTTGCCCAAATTTTCAATTGACCACTAAATTCAGTTTTTCAAGTATCCACTCAGGATTGTTTCACCTCTAAGCTCCATAACAAGTAATTTCACTCATATTTATGCCCTCTCTTGCTTTGCATACCAATAAATTTATCAAAAGCTTAGTCTTCTAGGGTTTACCATAATTTAATGGTGTTGGTCTTCAAAAATATGGATTGATGCTTTAAACCCTAGCTTCATTATCCCTACACCTCTATTTTCAACTTATACATCACTTACATCCATCACAAAGCCATTTCCCATCATTTTTTTTATCTTCCCTATAAACCCTAGCCCTATTCTACCAATTTGGGAAATTTCACTAGCTAGGACTGTGTTTAAATTTCCTATCCCATTTCCCTCAATTTCACTCCCTAAAGATCCCTAAGACCCCTGCCCATCTCCCTAAATTTTCCTACTCCCTTCCCTAACTCCCTCATTTAATCCCTTTACTCCTTTCCCTATTTTTTCCTTCCTATCATCTAGGGTTTCAATCATGGAAGCTGATTCTTAACCATCAAAGAAAAAAAAACATCACAAAGGGGGGAAGGTACTGAGGTATGAGCCCTCAAATTACAGTGAAATCACTTCCTCGCCATTCATTAGAAAATTCTTTGATTATGTCAACTGCCTAATGTTTTGTCAAAGAGTGGAGGAGGTAGGCTTCCATGAGAAGCTTACAGATTTGTTTGCCACCAATTTGAAGGGAGAAAAGGCCACCATTACAGGGATTGATTTCACATTTTCAGTAGATGCTATCTCTCTTGCTATAGGAATACAGAATCATGGTGAATATTGGTTCAAAGGCATGAACCTAAACTTTGACTTTTACAAATCCTACATAAAATCACAGTACCAAGAGGCTCATACACATATTTTCCCATTCAGATACTTGTTGGAGAGGTATGCACCATTGATGAAGGTTGTAATGAAATTTTTCACATGTGAGGGAAGGTTTTCCAGATTGTACCAATATCACATTATAATTCTCATGCACTTCACAGCAGTGAAGTCTCTCAATTTATGTAATTTATTGTATAGAAGTGTGATTAAGATGTCTGAAAAGGTGCAATTCAAAAACACAAAACATTACCCTAGCCTCTTTCACAACAACTTTTTGAAGGTCATAGTTCCCCATCAGTTGGAAGAGAAGAACATGACATGGGATACCTTCATTGAGGCAGCCTTGAAAATGCACACAACCACTACAATAAGTTAGCAGCAAAACATATCACCTACCATTGTCAACGCAGCCTATGGCAGTGGGATCATCAATAAAACTTGTTGAAGTTTCAAAGAGGCCTAGCCCTGAGGTTACTCACACCTATCATAGAAGCAATAGGCTTGTTTTTTCTTGTCAAATTGAGGAAGGGGCCAAGCCTACTTCACCAGAACAAGGATCACCATCAGTGTAGCATGACACATCCTTGCATGAGGAAGAACATGATTTTAACCTAGTAGACTTGGAAGCTACTGATGAGCATGAGAACCTAGAGGGGGTAATCAAATACAAGGATGCTCAGATCAAAGAGCTCCAAGACAACTTGGCAAGTTCAAACTTCCTCATTTCATTCTTAGAGTAGGAAAACCATCAGCTGAAGGTAAATCAGCTACTTTCATAGAGGAAGCAGAGTAAGGCTAATATGCATTATGTAAAGGGAAAATAAATGGCTGATCATGATGAGCATGAAAAATAGGTAAGGAGGCAGAGGCCAAGGACCATGGGTCTCAAAAGAAAATTGCAAAAGGAAAAAGAGAAAAATCCACCACATGAAGAGTTGACTTTTGAAGAAAGAATGGCCAAAGAAATCAATGAGAACAAGGAGTTTTGGCTTGATAGAGTGAAAAATCATCTAGAGAATCTCCTTGACAAGGCCAACAGGGAAAATAAGATGTTGAGGCACATGCCTAGCCATTACGACACAAGAAACAAAATTTGTAATGTCAAGATCAAGCAATTGCAAGACAAGCTCAAGGAAACCCTAATCAGCCAAAAGGAGAAGGGTAAGTTAGATATTATTGTTGAAGCCTCCATTATAGAATAGAACACCTAATTCAACACTTCTGGACCAATTTTGAGAAGATTTGGAGCAATTGTTTTTTTTTTTGGTGAAATTTGGTGCAAATTTGGAAATTTCAGAAATTTCACTAGGTTTAGAAGCGTAACGCCTTGCTGCTGCGCTTTTTCCTCAGATCTAAAAATGATAGATGGTTGAAATTTATAGAAATTTGATGGCCTCCTCTCAAAACCCATTTTCTCATTTTTTATTCAAGTCTCATATTTTTAGAGAAATGATAAAAAGGGGTAAAAAATCAACATTATGCCACTCTTTTTAACTCGTATTGCGCTTATGGAGACACCTTGGGAGAATGTGTTTTTTAAGGCCTTCCCATGGGTCATTTTTGAAAGTGAAAGATGTTCTAGAAACCAGACAGATAGAGCTAGTTTAACGTTCTTTTATCTTTCAATTTTGACTTCGGTAAGGTGCCTAAAAATGGCCTCCAAGATGGAATTTTGCTTCTATAATTTTATGAGATTCTAATTAAATTTTCACTGTGTAATTTTCTCCAATTTCTAGTTTGACTTTTGTAAAAGTAAAAAGGTGAAAGTAGATGAATGTAAAAGTTGAAGTGTAAATGTAAATTGTAAAAATGGATTTTTAATAAGTGTCTTATCCTCCATTTATTGTTTTGAGGATATGTCTCTTTATGGTTAGATAAAGGAGGAATTTTGTAATATTCCCAATTAGCCATGAGCTAGTTGGAATATTAAATTTTGTTTTGCTGCTTTGTTTTATGAATAAGAGGACAATGGAGGTCCACAAGTCTCCTTAATAATGAATAAATCAATGCCAATGTAAAAGGAAAAAATCTTGGTAGCTTAATTAATCACCCTTAGGTGTGAAAAGGGGCTAGAACATCTTGACTCGGTCAACTCTGACTAAATCAACAACATTGTCATGGAGGAGTGGCAATCAATGAGGGACAACATAGTTTTAGATGGAGACACCTTGCATGGAAGTAGGGTCATAAATGAATGGGGCTTAGGTTTTGGAAGCTCATATCTTATAAGAGGAAGAGGATGGAAGCTATATTCATTATGTTTTGTATTTTATATTTCTGAATATATGGTCTGTTTAGACATATAGCTTTCTCTAGATGTTTAGCTGAGATTGTTGTGCTATTTAGCAATGGGTGTTCCTGATCGGGAATCCTACCTCTTCCATTGAGAAGCTCTTGGAGGAATCTTGTACTTCACTTCCACTATCAGGCATTTGGCCAAAGTTTCATCTTACATCTATAGCATAGATCCTATTGAGGGTTGATTTTTTTTGCAGGTTGCAGTAGTGGAGACCATCTTTGGGTCACTTCAGTACTTATTTTAAATGGAGAAGGGTTCCTTTCCATTGGGAGGACAGTAAGGAAGGCCCTTTTGCATATTTTTAGATCTTGGCATCAGGGCACATATTTATTTTCCCCTACAGTGCAATTTCTTTTTAGATCTGTGTTATTTTAAGGGAGGAGTTGCAAGGTGGTTTTGGCACACCATTTGGAGAGGAGATTTGATAGTGAATGGATTAGCCTTTCAACTAGGAGATCTGTTGGAGGAGGCTGCACTATTTCTTATATCATATTAGCCACACTTTCCAAATCTATATGTTGCAGTGAATATTTAGCCCTAGGGCTTAGATTCCCATCTTGTACATGGTGTTTTGCTAAAAACCCTTTGGGGGTTCTTCATTGGAGGTTGTATAGTGCCTAGATCTGTATTAGATCTATCTTTTGAGGCATATACCATCCCATGTTATTTTTTATCTTCATTTTTTGTAGCAGTGCCTTTTAAACAGTGTTGTAGCAGTCTTCCGACATTTTTATATATAGTAGCAACACCTCTTTTTGAGGGTTTGTCCGTTGGAGGCTTGTTCTAGATTATTGTACATCTTATGGCCCATTTATTATGCATATTTGTTGTTGTTATTATGATTAGAAGGTCTCCATATTGGCCTCTTGATTTTATATGATATTTTACACTATTGTTCCAGCGTTTCGCACTATATTCCTGTTTTCCCATTTGGGAATATTACAGTGGTATCATAGCATAATCTTGGCACATCATGTGCATCTTGAAAATCAAATATGTCATCTGAAGAAAAATACCCTCATACTGATAGAGAGAAGAGGTATCAAAGAAGAAGACTGTTACACCATTTTTTTGGTCATCTAACTTATTATTATTAGATGAACCCAAGTACACCATGTAAGACCAATTTTACCCTAAGTAAAATTTCTTTCATCATATAAAATAACTTATTTGGTCATATTTAACCCAAAACAAGGAAATCAATTAAATAAATCCTTATTTATTTACTTATTTCCTAAGAACAAGTTATTTAAATAATATTCTTAGTTAAATTTGACTAAATCATCCATAAATAATTAAATAAACCATTATTTATTTAATTATATTCCCATCATTCCCCTAAAATGATAAATAAATCATTTATTTATTTATTATTTATAAATAAAGGAATTGACCCAAATCAAGAATCCTTTTCCCTCCAACAAATATAATAAAATATTCCTAAAGGTGCTTCTAGAATTCAATTAATAATATTTTATTCATGCACCGAGTTCTAGACTGCCCCAATGTTTTGTTATAAATAGGGGGGTTTTCCCCATTCATTAACCACCTTCACTGCATTAGATCACTCTGGATCTACTCTTGGTCACCATTTTCCATTTTTGTTTTATGAACTCCCATTGAGTTCCATGTTTGTTTTTCTACACCAATAAGAGAGAGGAATTTTAGATCTGAAACACTGAGGACTTCCAAGAACCCATCCCACTGAGGAGAACTAGAAAACACCTTTCTTGTTTTCCTCTCAGGTGCTCCATTCTTTAATATAATACAAGTCATTCTTTTAAACACTTTGTTCTTGTCTTGTCTATTGGATGCATGGAGCCATATTATATTTTATCTGCTTAATGTCTTTTTGTGCTTAGATCTGAATTTGTGCAGCAAACTTAAAGATATTTTGCAGCCATAATCGGTGTTAGGGCTATTTGTTATGCATAGCTAAAGTGATATTTTACGATAAAGATTCATACTAGCAATTGGCGACTCCACACGGGTTTTATTTTACGACCGCTGTCATTTTATCTATTCCTGCATATCCAGCTGTTTCAGACCCTAGGGTTTCTCTTCCATTTTCTTTTTTCCCTATTTTTATGGTTTTTTTCACCCCTAAAACCCTCAAACAGTAAAATTTTTAACTTCTGTGTGTTTCTGGCCTTATTGCGCAGGTGACAGACATCAGTCGCAGTTGAGACGACAATTTTTTCTGAAATTTGCCGTCAAGAGAGCCGGATCTGCAGGTCACACTTATCGGCCCAAAAAGTGCGACCTGAACTTGAGGACGCACTTTTCTGCCCCAAACATGCGACCTAGACTGAAATCAGGTCAGAACCTGCGACCTGAAATTTTTCTGCAAATTTTCCAACACTTTTTTTGGGTTTGTCTGAAGCTTCTGTCAGGGTTTTCCAGCCTCTGTCTCTGCCCGTTTAGACCTATTTCTGATCTGCTTCACTCAACTAAGAGGGAATCTTGCCCCTTAGGGCTCTAGTACCCTCCTCTTTTTGTGGGAGAGTCTTTTCTGTTTCAGAAGTCTAAATTTTCAGAGTTTCAACCTTGTTTTTCTCAAATCTGATACCTCCGTTTCAGATCCTTTTAGATCAGCTCTTCTCACTTTCAAATCACCTCATATAGTTTTGTTTGGGTTCATTTCTAAGGCCACTTCCTTGTCTCTTCTAGTTTTAGCTGATCTCCTCCTTTTTAGAAGCAACCTTGCCTCTGCCTCTTTGCTTTTCTCTGCACCACTTTTCAGCAGATTTCTCCTTTAGATCCCAGTCCCTCCAGAAATTTGATCTATTGGCCTCTTTTTAGCGTGCTTTTTTTATTTTTTTCCCTCTTATAGACTAGTTTTGAGAGACCTGCCTTCTGGGGTTAGATTGATGCATTGGTAGCTGTTCATTTTCTGTTCTTTTAGTCTTATTTACTACAGATTTATTTTTAGTTACACAACACACTTTTTCTTTTACTCTCAAAACGTCTGTGTTTAAACAATTAAAATTAACGCACGCCACACACTGACCCTAAGTGAAGAAGCGCCTAGTTAACACCTCCTGGCAAAGTCTTTAAAATTAATTATCACTGCACCTTTCTGCCCTTGACCTCACTTGATTTTGTCTCTCCCTGCCCTTGTCGGTTTTTCTTCTTCCTGTCATCATTGCACCCCCAAGGCGCCTTTCTCGGAGACTTCTTGGCCTTCACCCTCAGTTTCCTCTTGGTCCACTTCCTCCTTCCCATCGTCATCGAGTAAGTCCTCCCCCGAGTCCACACTCTGACTCTTCCTCTAATTGTTCGGGTTCTCCCCCTGTCACTTTTACCATGTCTACTTCAGGGCCTACTACCAGAAGCAACCCCAGTACTACTTCTGGGTTTGTTTCCAGTGGAACCACCTCGGGACCTACCTCGACTGCCCCATTGCTCCCTTATATGGCCGACCTTAGTCTCCCCGACTTCATTCAGCTAATCAATGATCCTATTCGCCACGGTGTTAGTTGGCCGGCTATGCCAACCAAGCTCCCCTCCAAAATTCCCAAGTTAGAAGGCCTTGCTAGTGAATATCCCTCTAACCATATCTAATATTTCCACATGTGGTGTTCCTCCAATTCCATCACCGATGACTCCATCCGTCTTCGTTTGTTCCAACGCACGCTTACTGGCGAAGCTTCCAAATGGTATGTTGATCAAGCCACCTCTTCCCATACCACCTTTGCGACCATTGCCTAAGCCTTTTTATCCTATTTCCAGCTCCCCCTCCAATGCGACACTGGCACTAAACTCTTAACTTCTTTCCACCAATCCTCTTCGACCCGCCTTTCTGCTCATGTCCAGGAATGACGGCGACGATGGAGCTTGTGTTGCGCTCTCGCCTTTGAAGATCAAGTTTATATGGACTGGTTCCTTCACTCTCTCTTACCTCCCATTGGCAAGGATGTCGCATCCCATTTTCCCCAAACCGAAGAAGCCACCCTCCAAATAGCTTTGAAATATGACCTTATTTACGCCCAATCTGGTTATGTTTATACCGTCCTTTCTGACCTTCCCAAGCTCGATGGCCCTCACGCCTTAGGGGCATCTCACTCTGCCGACGGTATCATTGCAGCCTTGTCACATACCTCTTCTCAACCTCTTCTGGGCCATGGTTTTCCTCTAGGGGCCAGCCCCTCCAGCACTTTTTCCCCTCCCGGTAGCATGTATTCAGGATACGGCATGCCTCCTCCTTTTTCCCACCCTCCTTCTTACCTCACTGCTACTTATCCGTATCCGCAACCTGGTGTCCTAGCTCCCCCAACATTTGGACCTCCCACTCCCTTGCCTTTTCCACCCATGCAACCGCACTTATTACCCCCTCCAGGGCAAGTCTTTGCATAGCAGGGGGCACTTAATTTTCTTCCTTCTCCAAGAAAGAAGAAAGGCAATCAATTTTCCCCTGGTAATTATGGACCCAATCCTTCCAGTATTGATCCTCACACTACTAACCAGCCATAGGGTTCTCAGCCCAAGCCGAACAGGCCACTTCGCACCAATAAGCCCTGTTCGTGTTGCGGTGTTTATGGTCATTACACTCAATATTGTCCCTTATTACCACAAATGCGGTAGATGTGGGATTCTCAAGCCACCATACAGGGACAACACTCCTCCCCTACTGTCCCCCCCCCGCCCCAGCAACTTCTCAACCTGCTGTGTTTACCGATCCTTTCCCTCAACAAGGATTCGTGGCCACTCAACCACCTCATGCCTCGGTAAACACCCAACCTTCCCCTTATGGTTCCTTTGATTACCAGATTCTTATGATGGATTCTGACCCATCTCTCACCGTCAACCTCAACCTTCAAACTCAGTCCCATCAGTATTCCACACCTCCTATTCCGTCTATCTCTGAGTCTCCATCGTCAAGTCCTACAGAGCCTCTATCGACACCCAATGGTCCCTTGCAACTCCCTCCGCCCAAAGCTGAGGTTCATCCCAAGACTCTTAAGGGAACATTACGCCGAAATGCTGCCTCTAGTCGGCCTGCCCATTCACACATCATAGTAGATGATCTGGCCCAATCTCTCGCTGCCATTTCAACACTGGAACTTCTCCAGTTGTTTCCTTCTCAAAAGAGGGTTCTCCTATATGCCGTGGGCGCTGTAGATCCTGCTGATGACCAATTGATTGTTTTCGATGCCTGTCAGTCAGACCATCCCCCTCTCCCTCCTTCGGTTTCTTTCCAAATCCCAGTCAAAATCCGAAACACCAATGTTGCTCAGTGTATTATTGATGAGGGGGCATCTACCTGCATAATGTCTTCTTCGGTTTGGAAACAACTCGGATCCCCTGAACTAGCCCCTTCCACCATCACCCTTCGTGCATGGGATGGCCATGCCTCCCAGCCCATTGGCCTATTCCGTAACTGTCCTATCACCCTTGCCAGCAAGATTGTTTGTGTTGACATTGGAGTTATCAACGCCCCTCTTGACTCCAACATCCTTTTGGGGCGTAGTTACACCTATGCCATGTATGTCGTCCCATTCGCAGTCCACCACAATATGTTCTTCCCTCATAATGGAAATATTGTCACCATTGACCAATTGACTTACCATGAACCAAAATCTCAGACCTCCCCTGAGTCCACCATCTCTACTGTCACCAACAAGCCAACTGTTGATTCTTTGACCAGTGTTTCCCCCGGCGTCTACAAAGACTCCTCCTTGCTTGGCACCTTTTTCAACTCCCCTCCCATCTCTAATCCTAACTTGGCGAACGTTTGCATGATGCAATCATCTTGGGCTAACCTTACAGAGCCCACTTTGGCTAGTCAGCAACCTCAACATCAACCAGCTCCTAGCCCTTTGCCCCTGTTAACCACCCTTCTTCCTTATGAATCTCCTTCTACCTCCACTCCTCATGGGTTGATTTCACCTAAAATCAACCCCCTTGGCACCATTCCTCCTGGAAATTTCCATGCTGGTCAGATCCCTTTCCTCGCTCCCCCTCTCGGAGCTTATTCGGTCCCTACCTTGGCCACCCTATCCCTCCCCAACTTGACCTTGGGTATACCCATCTGGTATCTTGACCCTCCAGCCACCACTCCTCTAGGTCAACCTAAACCATATATTACCTTGACCCCGGTTCAACCAATCCCCACGACTTCTCTTGCTACACTGGTACCTCAGTCACCCCAACAAGCACCGCCTCCTGTTGCAACCACTTCGAGTAAAAATGGCAAAGCTCGCAGGGGGGCATCGAAGGAAAAACCTACCCCGCCCAACCTTGCCCCTCCTTGGCCTCCCAAGCATCCCACCCAGTGTGCTATGTGTGATGTTGTTGGTCACGCCACTCATACCTGTCCTGAATTACCACCTCTCAAGACCATGGTTAATGCAACGTTTCCAGAATCTGACATCCTAGAAGTCCATGTCACCATACCATATTCTATCCCAAAACTTAAGAACTTGCACACCAATCACCCTTGTTCTTTGTGCAATTTCCATGGCCACTATACCCACCTTTGCCCCCGCCTTGATGAGTATCATGCTTCTTTAGCCACATACCGTCAATTCGAAGCTGCCCTCGCCCGTAATCCTTCTTCCCTCACTCTGGACCCCCTGTCTACCACGATTACCATTTCTCCTCCTGATACTAAAATGACCGACACTTCAGCTACCATTTCCTACCTTTCCTCATCACTGTGATTCTCAGATACCAACCCCTTAGTATCTTCCCCCGACGCTTCGCCTCATCATTCAACTGCTCACTCTGTCACCTCACATGACATCGTACCTATGAGCCCTTCCCATCACAATCAAGAATCTCATCCCTCTACCTCCTCAGGTCAACCTCTTCCATCCTCTCTTCCCATCCTCCAGTCCGATGAAGACATCATGGAAGCCATGAAAAACCCTGATTTTCCATGGGATGATATGCACAATCGTGCATATTTCCTCCCACATCAATCCCATGACCAATACGCCCTCGAATCCAAATACTTCATTCCTGATAAAGTTGATTGGTTCAAAAACCCCATCCCTGCACCTGACGCTTTCGAAGAAGGCAATATGGCTAATATCTCTCCCACCATCAAAATCGACATTTCTGTCAAGCCAGGTATTGAAGAACATATCACCATGGGTGCCCAATGCACTCTGGAAGAAATTGAAGCCTACACGAAACTCTTCAAAGAATTCTGTGATGTTTTCGCCTGGTCATACTCAGAAATGCCCGGACTTGATCCTGCCATTGTCGAACATCACATCGACACATGGCCTGATGTCGTTCCAATTCGTCAAAAGTTGAGACCCGTCCATCCTTCTAGACGTGCAGCCATCAAAGCTGAAATCGACAAGCTCCGGCAGGCTGGTTTCATTTACCCCATTGAATATACCACTTGGGTGTCTAACCCAGTTCCTGTCCTCAAAAAACAAGGCACCATTCGTGTTTGCACTGAATTTCGCGATCTGAAAAAAGCTTGTCCAAAAGACAACTTCCCCACACCATTTATTGACCAAATCATCGATGAGTGTGCGGGGCATGAGATTCTCTCCTTTATGGATGGCTTCTCCGAATACAACCAAATTGTTATCCGTCGTGCTGATCAACTTAAAACCGCGTTCATTAGTCCGTGGGGCACTTTCGCATACCAAGTCATGCCATTTGGCCTTAAAAATGTCGGCGCCACCTTTCAACGAGCCATGTCATATTGCTTCCATGAATTAGCCCATATTATTCTTGCCTATTTAGACGACCTTACTGCACATTATAAACATCGGTCCCAACACCTTCATGACCTGCGTACGATTTTTCTCCGATGCCGCAAGTATAACATTTGCCTTAATCCTTTGAAGTGTGTCTTCTGTGTTCCCGCCATTCCTCTCCTCAGCTTCATCGTGTCTAAAGACGGGATAACTCTCGGCCCTTTGAAGGTTCAAGCCATTATTGAACTTCCTCTGCCCCATACCTTACGCCAGCTACAAAGTCTCCAAGGCAAAGCTAATTTTATTCGTCGATTCATTCCTGACTATGCCACTAATACACACGGCTTCCTTAGACTTCTTCGATCTCACACCCCTTTTGTTTGGGATACATACGCTCAAGAGTCTTTTGATGCCCTCAAGCATGCTCTCACATCCGCTCCCTTGATCCGTCCCCCTAACTTTGACTGAGATTTCATTCTATACATCTCCGCTTCCACCTATTCAGTTGCTGGTGTCCTTATCCAGGAGGATGATAATGGTGTCGAACACGTGATCTATTATGTCAGTAAGAACCTTTCCGGTCCACCTATGTCCTACTCGCATGAAGAAAAATTAGCACTAGCTGTCGTGTTCTCGGTCCAAAACTTGTGTCATTATATCCTCATGCGTTCCACCAAGGTTATGACTGATTCCAACCCCATGGCTCTCCTATTGAGTCGCCACATCCTCAATGGGAAGTACGCATGTTGGGTCGTTATTCTCCAAGAATTAGACCTTGAATTTTTCACCCCAAAAAGTAAGAAAGGTTTAGTCCTAGCTGAACTCATTTCTGATTTGCCTACTCGGACGCAAGATACTCCAATTAATGACGCTCTTCCCGATGAACATTTGTTTGCCATCACCACCGATGATCCTTGGTACGGTGATATCCTTACTTACTTGTGAACCCAAAAGTTCACCCTTCACCTTGATTGTGATGCTCGACGACGTATCCGACACCAAGCCTCTCGCTACCTTTCAATCGGCGATGACCTTTATCGTCGCGGCATAGATACTGTCCTTCGTCGTTGCCTCACCCATGCTGAAGCCAAGCAAGTCCTAAATGCCTGTCATAGTGGCGCTTGTGGCGGCCACCTCTCCGGCCTCGCCACCGCCCAAAAAATCATGCGTGCTAGGTATTTTTGGCCTTCTCTCTTCAGTGATTGCATTCAAGCGGTTAAAAAAATTCAAGTTGAGGCGTTAAAAAAATTCTTAAGACCATGCTTCAACACACGGTGAATAAGCACAAAACCAATTGGCATCTCATGCTCTTCCCTGCTTTGTGGGCCTATCATACTTCTATTAAAACCGCCACCGGTTTCACTCCATTCCACCTTGTCTTTGGCGAGGAGGCCGTCTTACCAATTGAGTGTGAAATCCCTTCCCTTCACTTGGCCGTCGAACTTCTCCCTGATACCCAACCTCTAGAAAAACGACTTATCATGCTTGAGCGCACCTCTGAAGACCGTCGTGTTGCACTGCAAACTCTCGAAGCAGCAAAAAAGCGCACCAAGGCTCAGTATGACCGAAAAGTATAGCCTCGCACCTTTCATGAAGGTGACCTTGTTCTAGTATACGACCAGGCCCACGATACCCTTGGTCATGGGAAGTTCGACTCATTGTGGCTAGGTCCTTACATCATCAGTAAAGATCTTGGGAAGGGATCATATCTTTTAGAGGACTTTAAAGGCCACCCCCTTCCTAATCCTCACAATGCACTCTATCTTAAGAGATATTACCCTTAGCATTTCCCACTCGAAATGCATGTTTTATCTCCTTGTAGATAGCTAGCATAGGTTTGTTTTTCTCATTCACTACTTCACCAGGACACATGTTGCCCACAAATTCTTTCTTTCCCTCTTCTCCAAATCAGATTTCCTCACTTACAACACTTTTCTTTGGGGCACCGCTTGGCCTCCATATTTATTCTTGTTTGTGTCGATTTCCGTCATGAGATACCATTTTGTACTCATGTTTTTCGGGTCCCCCTTGGACCTTTCATCATTTCTTCATCATCATTAGTGTCTATTTGTTCGTCGCTCTACTATTTTCCCTTGTGCCTTAGTCGGGGTTCCCTTATTGCCTCACCTATGGCGAACCTACTTCTGTCGACATCAGCTCATTTACTCTAGAATTCAGGTCTAGGGGGCAGTGTACCTTGGTTCGAGCTCTTCCTAGCATGATCGTGATATATACACTTGATGGTCCAGTCACACAACAATAGCTATTGGTGATTCCCGGGCATGTGTGAGATGTCTCAACCCTCATTAGGGGGTGGCCCTGTAGGTAGCCCCCCACATGCCCGACTGACTTCATTTCCACCCTTGATGTAGCTCCTCCCATTTTATGATATCAGCCTCAACCGCTTGCTGCGCCTCTTTTATTTTCACGTATCAGTTAGAGTTTGTGATCCCTTCCCCGCGTGTAGGGGGCATTTGGGTGTATTTTTATCTCATGTACTACCATATTATTGTATAAGTCCTGACGATTATTCCAGGCATCACATGTATGTGGGATTCATCATGTTATTTATCTAGCTCATGTTTAGGCCAGCACATGCTTCATTATTGTGTTCCATGGTTTTCCGGGCACCTTACTCTTTGAAATTTGTCTCGGCAGGCATAGGTATGCCTCCCCCGCCACCTTTAGCACAGGTACCACTTCATACACTAGAGACTTGTTGCACTTGTAAGTCTCATCTCCTCAGGATCTAGTCCTTTAGCACATCAGACAACATTACACTTCTCTCTCTCACTTCCCTTTTGATATCTAGTGATTGAGTTCTTACAACGTACTTCGGTCATACGATTTGCTCCTAACACTCGTACGTTGGGGGGAAATCTGTTACACCATTTTTTTGGTCATCTAACCTATTATTATTAGATGAACCCAAGTACACCATGTAAGACCAATTTTACCCTAAGTGAAATTGCTTTCACCATATAAAATAACTTAACCCAAAACAAGGAAATCAATTAAACAAATCCTTATTTATTTACTTATTTCCTAAGAAAAAGTTATTTAAATCATTATTTAAATAATATTCTTAGTTAAATTTGACTAAATCATCCATAAATAATTAAATAAACCATTATTTATTTAATTATATTCCCATCATTCCCCTAAAATGATAAATAAATCATTTATTTATTTATTATTTATAAATAAAGGAATTGACCCAAATCAAGAATCCTTTTCCCTCCAACAAATATAATAAAATATTCCTAAAGGTGCTTCTAGAATTCAATTAATAATATTTTATTCATGCACCGAGTTCTAGACTGCCCCAATGTTTTGTTATAAATAGGGGGGTTTTCCCCATTCATTAACCACCTTCACTGCATTAGATCACTCTGGATCTACTCTTGGTCACCATTTTCCATTTTTGTTTTATGAACTCCCATTGAGTTCCATGTTTGTTTTTCTACACCAATAAGAGAGAGGAATTTTAGATCTGAAACACTGAGGACTTCCAAGAACCCATCCCACTGAGGAGAACTAGAAAACACCTTTCTTGTTTTCCTCTCAGGTGCTCCATTCTTTAATATAATACAAGTCATTCTTTTAAACACTTTGTTCTTGTCTTGTCTATTGGATGCATGGAGCCATATTATATTTTATCTGCTTAATGTCTTTTTGTGCTTAGATCTGAATTTGTGCAGCAAACTTAAAGATATTTTGCAGCCATAATCGATGTTAGGGCTATTTGTTATGCGTAGCTAAAGTGATCTTTTACGATAAAATATTCATACTAACAAAGACACCGGAAGTTTGATTATACAAATGACAAAGAATACAAGGGTAAAACCCCTTTATCTGGAGGATAAGATGAAGAGAAGGAGTTTCCTAAGATTCTTCTCAAAGATCTGAAAGAAATTTCTAGAGAAATAAAGGAGATTAGAATGGATATATACAAGGAATCCCCTAAAGGATTTCAACATGGTGAAGACTCCGACATTTCTCATCACTGGAGTGATCAACCTGTGCAGCAACAATAAGTTTCCTAATGCTCTAAAATGCCTACATTATTAGTAGTGGGAAATTAAGGGTTTCAAGAACAAGAATCCCTTGAAGAATATTTCATGGAGTATGAGTCTCCAACGTAGAGATTCAAGGACCACTTGATTTTTCAAGAATTTTTTCAAATCAAGGACAATAGGAGACCCAGGCATCACAATAAATGCAGAGGATTCATTCAGAATCATGATCAACACTGCATTATGGCCAGATTTTTCTTACCCAACTTTGATGGTTCATCTAAATGCATTTCCAAATCATGGGTAGAGAAGCTTGACATCTACTTCCAATTGAACATAGTTCCAGAGATGGAGGCCACTAAGATAGCAGCGTTGCACCTTGAGGGTGAAGCACATGATTGGTGGTTCCATGGATTTTCTAGATTGGGTCATGCAAATGTGACTTCATATTCAGAGTTCACAAGGAGGTTGGTGGAGAGGTTTGACAGAAGATATCCTGAAGAACCATTCATGGGGCTTGCAAAGATAAAACAATCAGGTAATCTAGAAACTTATATTTCTGATTTTTAAGAATTTCTGTTATGGTTCTTGATTTATCCGCAGTAAGAAGGGTATATATGTTCATTGATGGGTTAGTTGAACCTCTTCATGGTTTGGTTAAGTCTACCAAGCCCACTACCATTCAAGATGCCATTGAAAGGGCTAGAGATCTTCAAGATGCCTTGCCAAAATCAAAGGCAACATTTCAAGACAAGCCCTCTTTTCCATCAAAGGGAAAAGATGAGAAGGATCCTCTTTCAAAGGAGAGCCAAAATAAAAAACCTCTTGATGATGATGTCCGAAGAGATTTGAGGAGGAGAAAGATTTGCTTCACATGCCAAGAATATTTGGCACCCGGACATAGATTTGCAGCAGGAAAGGCACACTACATAGAGGTCTTCTCAGGTGATGAGGAGGAAGAAGAAGAAAAATAAGAGAGGGGTCATAGCACTGGAATAGCAGGAGATGATCCACCACCACCAGGGGGTGAGGATGGAGCAATCGCTCCAACTACAGGGACCCTTGCATCATTGAGAGTGGTACCCAACTATCATAAAACTTCCACACAAGAAACGGAGTTGAATTTTCACAGTGGAAGCAGAGAAATGATAGTCCCATCTATTATACATATGATATTGGTCCATGAGACATCACTATCTTGTGGCAAACCACCTGGGAGGCCACCTGATCTAGATTTGGTGAGACATGTCTCACATCATGATGCACCATTCATATATCCTGAAGGAATGGGAGCATTATAAGGCCAAGATACAATGCTGAGAGTATTGGGTAGGCCCAAGGAGGAGGGATACATTCTTCCACTATCATCATTACCCACTCTCGCATCTCATTCTGCGCTGAAATTAGGAAATGTTGCAAGATTGGAGGGTGACACCATCATGGTGCAAGGAATTCCCTGACTATGGAGACTCATAATATGTTCTAAATTGAAGAAAAATATTCCCTACATGGTAGAACATGGTGGCCACACATTCATGATTTGGATAAACTCAGGAAGTTTTGGATGGATGATAGCTTCCCATGGGAGACTGACCTCCAATAGATTCAACCTTTACTTGAGCATGAGCATATGCAAGAAGAGTAGTGAGGAGGGGATAGTAGCATTCCAATGAATACCTTTGGCATGGGAGATGTCAAGGAGAAGGGCATCCATATGACATATGTTATTTGTGATAGATCATCAACACTATCACTATGGAAGATTGATCCATATTGGAAATCCCAACTGTTGGTGGATTATTCCAAGGATATTTTTACAGGCATGATACTTGATGACCAACTACATGAAGAGGGATATTTAGTCCAAGATGAAGTCATCTATTATCATGGTAGGATCTTCTTATCTGGAGCCTCCAAGCTCAAGGAGAAGCTACTACAAAGAGCTCATGAAGAATTCGTTTTTAGCCATAATTATTCCATGAGGGCCTACAACACGATCATGGAGAGCTACACTTGGGAAGGCTTTGAAGAAGAACTATATCAACATTTTCAAAGATGAATGAACCATGTGGTGTTGGAAGAGAGACATAACTCAATGAAGGAGTTATCACAACCACCTCTTTCCTCTTTTGGAATGAGAGAGGATCTATCTATGGACCACTCCATTTGTATGAGCATAAATTTTGGTAGGGAACATGCTTATGTACATAATGTTTCATTTGATGATTACTTGCATTCCTTTACCACGTATATGCAAGCCATTGCTCCAAGGAAGATCATTCTTCCATATAAACTTCATGGCCAAATTTGGGCCAGAAACATTTCTAAACATGGCCACTCCCTTGGAGGATATAGGGAGATGTTGTATCATTCTGGGTACACTCCAAAGGCACCAAACATATCTCACATTTTCATCCATTGTGAGAAGACTTAGGCAGCAATTAATTGGTGGGGAAACCACTTGCCATATCATTATATGATGTAGTCAGAAGATTTATTGCGCTGGTTCCAGATGTGGGACTATGAACCACCTCCATTTTTACATATTTTTGTTTGTATGTACTTACTTTTGCTCCCATACATTAATGATGTATGTATTCCTATTATGGGAATGATTGGAGGGAGGATGGGAAGAATGTATGTGCCCTATGGGAGAGAGATTCTCCATGTTCATTATGCTACATGTTTCAGGGAGAACATTGGGCAAACCATGTTTGTTTCATTGGATCTATTGCTTCCTTGTGGGATGACTCATTTGCATCTCATAAGAACTTTGGAGGAGAATTTCATGGAGGGATGGATTGGGAGACACTTAGCTTATGAGGGAAGCTTATCACATGATGATGTCACCAATGGTGGAGGAGAAGAGTTGCAGCACTCACCTTGTCAGTTGCTTGAGGACAAGCAACATTTGGGAAGGGAGGACTGTAATATTTCCAATTAACCATGAGCTAGTTGGAATATTAATTTTTGTTTTTCTTCTTTGTTTTATGAATAAGAGGACAATGGAGGTCCATAAGTCTCCTTAATAATGAATAAATCAATACCAATGTAAAAGGAAAACATATTGGCAGCTTAATAAGCACACTTAGGTGTGAAAAGGGGTTGGAACATCTTCACTGGGTCAACTTTGACCAAATCAACAACTTTGTCATGGAGGAGTGGCAATCAATGAGGGACAACACAGTTTTAGATGGAGACACCTTGCATGGAAGTAGGTTCATAAATGAATGGGGCTTAGAGTTTGGAAGCTCATATCTTATAAAAGGAAGAGGATGGAAGCCATATTCATTATTTTTTGTATTTGATATTTTTGAATATATGGTCTGTTTAGACATATAGATTTCTCTAGCTATTTAGCTGAGATTGTTGTGTTGTTTAGCACTGGGTGTTCCTGATCGGGAATCCCACCTATTCCATTGAGAATATCTTGGAGGAGTCTTTTACTTCACTTCCACTATTACGCATTTGGCCAAAGCTTCATCTTACATCTACAACGCAGATCCTGTTGAGGGTTGTTACACTCAAATTGTCACCATGACGTTTTACTGTCTGTATGGGTTCATCATTACTCATATATTACTCCCTTAGAAGTCTAAAAATATCAAGTTCCTAAAACCAAGCCTTGAAATTGAGAGAAAAGCTTATAAAAGTCATAAAAATACCTGTACCGCGCTTTCTCTTAGTAATACTTGTGGTGTTGCATCTATTTCTTATAAAACATGTGGAACCGGCCGCACTTTTTCTTCATTTAAGGTCCGGTTTCTTGTAAAAGGTAAAGTGAAGGCAGAAGTAAAATTTAGAAGCCCAGCTGGTTGAATCTGGAAGCTTCTGGAAGCAATTATTCAGTGGAAAGTTCACTCCTTTCATGTACATTCATCCCTCCATTAAAGGAGCCTACCCCTTGGTATGTGGAACTTAATCCCTTTGAAAGAGGATTCTATCCCCTCTTATTTGGAGCTGCAACCTCTTCTCTTTCTCTATAAATTGAGGCCATAGTTTAGCCTCAAGGGGAGTTAGGCTTTGAGATTTTTTGAGGAGAATTTCTGGAAAAACTCAGACTCTCTTAATTGATTACCATATGAGAATGATTACACACTCATGTGTATGTTAGTCGAGAGAGTGCAAAGGATTGTCAAAGTAGAGGAAACGCTTGTTCCAGACGCCGGAAGGACCTGTACAACATCAAGGTGAACACGGTTGTAAGGCTCCTTCTTTCATCAAAGATAATACAAATGGATCCTGTTTTCTCAATGAGTTATTTATTTAAATGGCTTATTTCTTGAATTCCTTGATCATCAAGATAGATTTATGGTTTATGAATTAATCTATATTATGCAGGTGCTTCTAATTCTTTCATGTTTTTTATTGCAGATCCTGAAAGGAGACATATTCAAAGAGATAGGAAAGAAGACTACGATCAGTGCTGGACTACAGGTAAGTCCTAAATTCTTCATTATAGATAATTCTAGATCAAATATAATATAGAGAAAGTAGTTTACATATGTATGTTTGTTGCTAGTTATCGTAGGATACTAGGGAGATCTGTCTTGTCCACAAGAATGATTTATCCGTCCAACAAAATGGCGACTCCACTGGGGAATGGATCTTGAACTTAGTTTTCTTTTATTTTTGACTTGTGAAATTATTTTTCTGATTTTGATTGATTGGTAATGGCTTGGGTAATTTATTCCTGTAGAATCCCTGAAAAATTGCTTTAGAATTTTTTATTTTTTCTTTAAGTTTTATGGTCTCCGCACTTTTTCTTTAGGCACAGTATGGTCATCTCCGCTGTTTTCCGTATACATAGTGCGGCATAGCACCTGTTTACACTAAAACCTACGGACCCTGAGAAATTTTTTGAAAAACTTAAAATTCTCTTTTCTAGGATTGGTTTGTAAGATTCTCAGTATATACCCAGACTAGTATGTTCTGTCAGAAAGCTTTGTTTGAGAGATTCTTTCAGCATTTTTAAGTTTTGAATGATTTTCTACAAGATCTGAATGTTATAAGTGATTTTTGCTTTGTTTTTATGTCACTCAAAGATTAGAAACCTCTATACCTTAGATCACTGGTATTTCATTGTTTTCTTGCTGAGTTTGTGACTTCGTAGTAGAAATTATTTTATGAGAATTAGATCCCATTTTCTCATTTGCAAGTCTTCAAAAAACTTTTTCATTAAGTTTTGAATTTCACTTAAAAAACCATAATTGGATGCTTTTGATTTTTTTCTCATTTCAGCAAATAATTTCTTAGTTAGATTACAAACTAAGCAAAACATCCTCAAAATATTTAAATTTTTTATTTTAGATTTAATTCTTATAATTTTTAGATCTCGAAATTAGTGTTTTTAGTTTTGAGTTTTATTTCTAGAAATTGTAGTTTTCTTTTAGAGAATGTTTGATTATAGTTTCGATCTTGAAGAGTAAAGGGATTTATTTTTGAGCAATTGATCATTCTGAGTTCTCATGAGATAAGATTTATTTTCATATGTTCTTGTTTTGAAGGAAAGAATTGTTTTAAAAGATTGCATTTCTCAACTCTTTTTTTTAGATAGAATTCATTGAAAGGAAATGAATTGTTTCTCATAATAGATGCATTTTTAGTGTGTTTTGAGTCGGGTCACTACATATTATCAAATTTTCACTTTCTCACCTATTGTCCTAAGAAACATCCTATTAAAAGCAACGCTTAAATTAAAATCAATCTAGTAATTTTTATATTTATAGGACTCTTTTCACCAACATAGCTTAGGCTAGTGTCTTGGAGTAGGGAGTAATTAACTCTCTGAGACAATTAAAACAAACAAGTAGTTGATATTTCAGTAGGAAAAATCCAATAGTAGTTTGTATGCTCTGGGAAGCTCCTCTTAAAGGAGTCAAGCACGAGATCATATCCAAACCAGTGAGGTGATCAATTCTATCTCATTGGGAACGATAGAAGATGTGCGCATATTAACAACGATAAACCTCGAATTGACCATTGTGGAGGAGCCTGGGGTCACTTGTCGATATACCTTAGATTATGTCAAGGAGCATTCAAGGGGATTGAGCTTTGTTACTCTTCCCTTGTGTGTATATCAGATCGTAGACTGTTCCCCCAGATATATTTGTTCCTGTTGGTGCCCTTAGTGGCCATAAACTTTAAGATTTTTTCCTAAGGTGACGGTGGAGGAAAGATCCCACTGTACCTGGAGCAGACTTCGACTAGACTCACTTGGACTCTCCGGAGGGTTATCTTCAATCGTGTGGTTTAAGTGGAGAAACTTTCACAGGTCTGTTTCATTAAGAAGGTTGTCGGGGTAACTGTTCCAACCGCCATTTCTACATTAAAATACTACGATGTTGGATTTCATCACCAACTAGTGTTTTTAGTGTGGGAATCTATTGTTTGTGTATGGTTTGATCTCCTATATTTTATAAGTGTTTGATCATTTGATTGTCTCCTTAGTGACTTTCGGACTTTTGATTGAAATTTTCTTTGATTGCGTGTGATTAATAATTTTTAATTGTGGTTGAATTACCAAGACAATCGTGTAGACTTTAGGGGAAACCCCCTGAGTATACACCAAGCCAACTTGAAGGAGTGAGAGCTCTGGTACCACATACTACCAGTAGAATTAGATCAACGGAGCCAGGAGAATCATCCATAATTACTCATCCTGATTATTATGAATTAAATCAATCAAAAACAACGTAATATATTCAAGAGCCAATTTCAATTTCTGAAATCACTGACATTGCTTCTACAACCAATTAATTAGCTGCAGAACCTAAAATTTCTGAGCCAGAAACTGAACCTGCTGTGTTGGAATCATCTTCAGGATTTGTTACTCCGACTTCTAGTGATCTTGATTCACCTAGAGTAAGACATCGCATTACCGAAAATCTTCCTTCTGATCTCATATGTATTGAAGAACTTTTTGGTCCAGACGAAGATGTAGTTCTTCCCGAAACCCAAGAAACTTTGAATCTTAGAGAGTGTGAATCAATATTATACAGTCCTTTTAGAACTTACGCCTGATATTTATCATTGAAATATTTTTTACAAAATGCAGGTCTTACTTATTCACCACCCCGAATTCCTTTTTACCCTACACCAAGAGGTTATCAACCTTCATTAGCTATTTTGGGTGAGTCATCTGTGTTTTCTGAATCTCCAGAAAAAATGTTATACGGTGGTTCGTTTGTTCCTCTGGGATACCAGTCGCTCTCTGGTACCTTCTCAGGAGTAGCTCCTCAACCAATTGAACAAATGTTATCATCTTGTATGAATGAAACAAACACTGGCACGTTGAACACATAACAGATTTTTATGATGTCTGGAAATATTCCAAATCCTCAACCTCAAGGAAGTCAATTATCGCCTAGGGGGAAACCTCAAGGTAGTCAATTACTGCCCGGAGGGCAACCTCGAGGTAATTTTTTACCACCTAGAGGTCAAACTATAGGACAATATTTCCTACCTAGGGAGCAACCTCAAGGACAATACATACCTCAAGGCCAATATCAACCTTAAGGACAGTACATACCTCAAGTTCAATATCAACCTCAAGGAAAATACATACCTCAAGGTCAATATCAACCCCAAGGAGAGTACATACCTCAGGGTCAATATCAACCCCAAATTAAGTACATGCCTCAAAGTCAATATCAACCTCAAGGTCAGTACCCAGCTCAAGGTTTTCAACCTCCTTCAGGTTAACCATTATTATAAGGAGCTGGAAATTTTCCAGTTAATTATCAAACTTACATTCAACCTGGTTATGGTCCTTCATATGCACAACCTTCTATGGGTCAATACCCTGGAATTAATATGGTGTGGGATCCATCTCAAATTCAACAAACTTTGCAACCCAATGTGCAGTTACATAATCAACCTAGACAACCTATAGGTTTTGGTCCGACCCAGCAACCTGTCCAGCCTACCATGCAAGTCTCTGCACCTGGTTATGTTTAGTAGCCTGTACCTAGTACACCTAGAACTCCGCCTCAAACTTCTGCTGCTACTGCAACTTATATTCAATCTACCACACCTATTTCTGGAATATATGCAACTCTTGTTTCTACTACCCCTGTATTAGTGAAAATTCCTCAAGTATCTATGCCACAGTCAAGACCTACAATTTAGACTACGGTCCAGATGCCTATAGGACAATCTGGTACAAGTATGATTCTCACTAGTCAGCCACAATTTACTTATCAAGCGTACCAGGGGCAGTATCAATTTAGACATGCTACACAAAATCCAACATATCAGTATTAGCCGTATCCTGGGTATACTTATCAAGTACCTCAACAACCCCAGTATGGTCCGGTTAATCCTGGTTATCCAGGAGGTTTCATAATTCACAATGCACATCCAATTCCAGGATATATTGGATATACTCCTCCTGGAACTAGTTTGATCACACATGGTTATCAAGACCCTAGCCGCCGGTTACCGTTCATAGCAACTTAGATTTACCTGATCTATCACACCTTATGAATGATCCCATGTTTTATCTTCTGTATTGGCCATTGATGCCTAATAGGTTTCCCAGTGATATTCCAAAGTTTAAAGGTAAGTCAAGAGAAGATCCATCTAATCATGTTATGACTTATCACCGCTGGTGTGGATCCAATTCACTAATCGATGATTCCATTCGATTACATCTTTTTCAGAGAAATCTCATTATTATAGCTGCCAAATGGTACATTGAGTTACCACGAGGCTCGTTTAATAATTTTAATGCACTAGCTACTACTTTCTTAACCCATTTTCAGTTACCTGTCAGATACGATAATGGTATAGAATTGTTGACCTCATTAAAACAATCTACGTCTAAATACATATCTGATCACATTCATGAATGGAGACGTAGGAGATGTTTAGTGAAAGTATTTATTCAGAATCAAATTTTGGCTGAATGGTTTATTAAATCATTATTGCCCAAAATTATTGAAGATGTGGCCAAAGGAGGCATTGTTATAGAAGAGCAAGTCATTGCTCAAGCTCAGTACCTTGACCTTGTATATACACAGTCAGGTACTCTGTATGACAAAATCCCCGATTTAGCAAGACCTGATCAGTTAACTACAACTCCTTGAGGATCTCATGCCGTTGATGGTGTAATTGCTTCTGTTAACACTAGCAAGAGTAAGAAGAAATCTTCCAAGATGACTTCTCCTATTATAACTTTACCCGATTCACCAAAAGGAAATTCTTTCGTTGAAACTTCCACCAATATTCATGTTGTAGAATCATCTACAGCCAAACCTAAAACTGATGGTAAGAAGAAAGGTAAGAATAAAAACAAAAAATCATCTTCAAAAGATAAAAACGATAAAATTGAACCAATGGATGATAAACGGAAACCTCGTTATCCTTGTCTGATCTGTGATGAGGATCATTTTACTAAAGAGTGCCCACATAGAGCCAAGGTATCAAAATTCATTAATGGTTTGTCTATACCTGTTGTCTTGAAGGATCCCTTTCCTGCTCAAGATAGTAACATGATTGGATCTTCCTCGAATACACTAGAAGATATCTTAATGGTTGTGACGCGATTGCAAGATTATGGTAGTAAAAATCTTGTTGGTGGTAAAGAAGTAGAAAATTATAATTCAACATCAACTACATCTCCCTCAGTTTCTAATCCATTACAGATCGAGAAACCAAATCCTGACTTAGTAATCAAACTTCCTGCTAAAGGTGTGCTTCGTAAATCAGCTTTCAATCCACATGCCAGAGTTGCTCAGAACTACAATATTGTTGAAGACTTGGCGATTTCCCCTTCAGCAATGTCAGCTTTGGAAGTGCTGCAATCATATCCAGCCCAAAGAAAATTACTATTGTCAGCCATAGGAGCTGTAGATCTTCAGTATTCAAACCTAATGATCTTCGATTTGGAAAATTTTACACCCCGCCTACCTCATCAAATGGCTTTTCAAATTCCAGTTTTAGTCAAAAACAAACGTTGCTTTCATACTGTTATTTATGAAGGGGCTTCTACGTGTATCATGTCGTTAAAAGGTTGGAAATCACTTGGTTCTCCGACACTTAACCAATCACTAACTATCCTCAAAGATTTTGATGGAAGAGGATTCCATCCGTATGTTATTTTACAGGATCTACCTATAGATGTCGAAGGAAAAACCATTAATCTAGATGTGGAAGTGGTTGATGCCCCTCTAGATTACAACCTTCTCCTGGGTTGCAGTTGGTCTTATGCCATGACTATTGTTGTATCATCAGTCTTTCATCTCATCATGTTTCCTCATAAATGAAAGATCATTAAAATAGATCAGCTCTCATATTATTCATCCAACCTAGCCACTACTGATAGCATCCAACATGTCGGAAAATTGACTATCCCTTATAAAGATGTTGGAGTAGGTTTAATTAAAGATTATGCTTTACTGGGAACTTTTTCCCTACCTGCTCCCAATGTACCACCTCCTATTGTTAATATCAATATGATTACATCAAGTACTATTTCCTTTGATGTTCCTTGGATAGTACCTTCAGATTTAGAACTGGATTATTTTGATGGCGTGATTTCTTTGAGTCCTTTTGAATTAGCATATCAAGCAGTACAGTCATTTTATAATACTCCTTCAACTAAACCTGATCTAGTGAATGTGATCAATGATGAATCACTTTCGATATCAAGCTCAGCTTCGCCATCAATTCCGGATCCTGTTCAACAAGTATTCAATACTGATGAGCATATTCATGAATTTTTTTCTCTAGAAGAATTACCATGGGAAGATCTACATCATCAATCTTTGTTTTTACCTAATCTCGATCATCTTGAAACTGATTTTTCCTCCATATTTACCGATGATTATGTCAATTAACCTCGCAATCATTTCACGAATTCTGATTATGAATTGAACTTAGCAAACATTTCTACGATAGTTCCTATTGACATCTTAGTGAAACCAGGAATTGTTGAAAACATTCATATAGGTGCTTCTTGTACGCCAGATGAACTCCAAGCATATAAAGCCTTATTTTAGGAATTTCGTGACATTTTTTCCTCGTCATATGAAGAAATGGCAGGAATCGATCCATCAATTGTTATTCATGAAATTAAAACATGCTCGGATGCTAAACCTTTCCAACAAAGATTACGTCAAATACATCCGCGAAAAGCTGTCGCTATTAAAGCATAAGTTGAGAAACTACTTCATGCAGGTTTTATTTATCAAATTCCTTTAACGAATTGGGTATCTAATATTGTTCCTATTAATAAAAAGCAAGGGATGATACGAGTATGTATTGATAATAGGGATATAAATCGAGCTTGTCCAAAAGACAATTATCCAACCCCTTATATCGATCAAATTATTGATGATTGTGCTGGAAGTGAAATGTTTTCATTTATGGATGGATTTTCAGGCTACAATCAAATAAACATACTCCCTGTTGATCAACCCAAAACAACTTTCATTTGTTCGTGGGGGACTTTTTCTTACTGCAAATTACCTTTTGGACTTAAGAATGTTGGCGCAACTTTTCAGAGGGTAATGTCTTATGCATTTCATGACATTAAACACATTTTGCAACCCTATCTCGATGATTTACCTGCTCATTCATCGCGCAGAGTAGATCATCTTACTCATATACGAGCTATCTTTATGAGATGTAGGCATTATAGGATTTGTCTGAATCCTCACAAATGTGTCTTTTGTGTTGAATCTGGACAATTTTTGGGATTTTTTGTCTCAAAGGAAGGCATTCGTGTCGACCCATCGAAGGTTGAGGCTATCATCAATTTACCTCCTCCTACTCTTTGCCAACTCCAAAGTTTGCAAGGGAAAGCGAAATTTTTACGTCGATTCATTCCTAACTATGTTGAGTTAACCAAAGGTTTTACCAGGTTTTTAAAGCAGAATATTCCTTTCTTTCGGGACGAGATTGTTGATCGATCTTTTGATGCTCTTAAACACGTGTTGACCCGTGCACCGTTATTGCATCCTCCCAACTAAAACCAGGATTACTTTTTATACCTAGTAGCCTCCAATTCTATGATTGGCATGGTTTTATTTCAGGAATATGAATTCAAAAATGAACACGTGATTTACTATCTCAGTCACAATCTGCATCCGACCGAAATCAAGTACTCACATGTGGAGAAATTGGCTTTGGAAGTCATTCAAGTTGTCCAACAATTTCATCATTACATACTGTTACATAAAAAAACAATGATTTCTAATTGTAACCCTATGATGTATATTTTGACCAAGCAACTGCTAAGGGGAAAATACTCCAAATGGATTTTTATCCTACAAGAGTTTGATTTGAAACTTGAAAAATCTAAATCAAAGAAATCATTGGTACTCGTTGAACTTATGTGTGACTTCCCAAGTACTGACACGGAAACTGTGGCATAACATCTTATCATAGATGAATCTTTGTTTCTTATTAGTACCATTGATCCTTGGTATGGAGATATTATCATTTATCTCCAAACCCAAACATTTCGCCCCAGTCTCTCATGGTCACAACGACGAAAAATCCGTTTCCAGTCTCAGTAATATCATATTGTTGGTGACACACTATACCGTCATGGTGCAGACTCTGTTTTTCAATGTTATCTCACTCTTGACAAAGCTGAAAAGGTTTTAACCAACTGTCACTCTAGAGCATGTGGCGGTCATATGTTTGGGTATGCCACAGCCTAAAAGATATTGTGCACTAGCTATTTTTGGCCGTCCTTATTTAAAGATTGTATTTCTGCTATCTGAAAATGCCACAACTGTTAAATATATGATCGAAATATGCGTGCACCACCCGCTCCTCTTCACCCTATAATTGTTTTCGGTCCTTTTTCAAAATGGGGCATTAACTTCATTACATGTAACCCTCACTCGGCCGGGGGGCATGGGTATATTATTCTTGCAGTAGATTATTTTACCAAATGGGCCAAGGCGATGCCTACATTTGCAGTAGATGGAAAAACTACAGCTAATTTCATGTTCAATCATGTGATTGCTCGTTTGAGTGTACCCCAAGCGATAATTACTGATCATGGCAGTCATTTTTGAAACATCATGATGACCGAACTAACTGATCAACTTGGCCTGCGCCATGACAGTTCTACACCATATTACCCGCAGGCTAATGGTCTAGTTGAAGCTATCAATAAATTTTTAGTCACCATGATCAAATGAATCATCAGAATTCATAAATTGAATTGGCATACCATGCTTTTTTCAGCACTTTGGGCATATCGAACCTTAGCAAAAACATCAACAGGCTTTACCCCTTTTCAACTAGTTTACAATTTAGAAGTGGTATTACCGATTGAATGTGAGATACCATCACTCCAACTAGCCATGGAGTTACTACCAGCCATTTCTAAAGAGGAGAAATGCTTTTTGTACTTATCTCAATTAGATGAGAATCAGTGCATTGTTGCATTAGCTACCTATTCTCATGCGAAACGAATGAAAGCTCAATATGATAGAAGTGTTACACCTCGTATTTTTTCAGAAGGAGACCTAGTCTTGGTTTATGATCAAGCTAACAATAAGCTAGGGGCTGGGAAATTAACACATGTGGCATAGTCCTTATATTTTCAAGCGACAGCTTGCAAAAGGGGCCTATGAACTAATTGAATTTGACGGGGTCTCTTTAGGCAAACCCAGAAATGGGCTTTATCTAAAGAGATATTATGCTTGATTCTTGTGTGGAGATCTTCCCTGTATATTAGTTATTTTCATAAGCTTGGGTGTTGTAGATTAGAAGAGCATGCCTAGTTTAAGTGTGCTTTTACTACTATCTCTTCTTATCTAGATCAATCTTGATTTTTCAGATGTCGACGTCCCTTCAAACATACTTTGGTTTTGCTGATGGTGCTTGTCATAGTACAAGGAACATTTCTTCCACATCTTGGGTTATTTATTCACCCACTGATGAGTTAGTATCTATGCATGGGGTAAGCCTCGGTCAAACAACGAACAATATTGCGGATTATAGCGCAGTTATTGAGTTATTATCTAAATCCATTTCATTTGGAATTCAAAGTTTGATCGTTAGGTTAGATTCTGAACTCATTGTATTATGATTGAATAGAGTATATGAAATTAAAAATCAAGTGTTGTTAAGATTATTTTTGAAAGTTCGTCTCTTGGAACAAGAATTTGATTATATTGAGTATCAACACATTCCTAGAAATTTAAACACATTATCCGATGCAGTAGCTCCTGGTGTTATAAACAGACATTTGCGATAATTAAAGTAGTAGATAAAAATAACATTCGATAACATGTTAAGACATAGAGCTGGAAATAGTAGTAATATCACAGCATAAGAGTAGTGTTTTAAAAAAATATTACATCGTCCTCGATCATAGGTTCAAAACGCCTTATGATTGGAAAAAAGTGATACAAAAAATGATATAAGTCTACAATATCAATCATCCACTATCCGTGGTGATGATCACGATAAAACACTACAGCCCGTGCCACCTTGCTCAAAAATCTCCTGAATGGTCCCGGAACCCCGATAACATATATCTGTAAGTAGAGCGGAATGCCATCTATGGTAGTCTCTATAATATCTAAAGTCAACTGATCTAGATGGTTTTCCAGGTCGGTAAGGATCCCTGCTGTTGTAGACAATTTTTTCATCCCCTAGAGACAGTCTAGAGTTGCCATAGACCAGTGCCTAGGACATCTTATCATAGCAAGAGAACATGAAATATAGCTTGGGTGTCAATCCAAAGCTCTCTTACTATCTCTTGTAAAACAAGGAAATTAGTTTAAATGGGACCAAACTCTCTCAGAAGCTGATACAAAGATAAGAATAATGTAGGAACAACATGCAAAACTCCAATACAAAAGCATCAGACAGTTAAGAGACAGCTTACTGCAAAGAGGGCCAGTTCAAATAATATGCCACAGAAATCAAATATCAAAACGTGGATGCAGTGAAGAAACATGAAGAAGATACTAGTTAGCATGAGGCTGATACCCAGATACACAACAAAACCACATATGGGCTTATCCAATTAAGAATCCATACATGACAATGGCGTTTTAAAAGCATCCTCCTCAAGTAACTAATATAGCAGAAAATATGGATGAAATGAACATGGAACAGTATATCATGACTACGCCTATTTAAAGCGCTTGACTAATTCAAGTATGGGCACCAACTAGGATGAATCCTTACTTAAGATTAGTGAGCCACTCGCATTCTAGAACATGATACCAGAAGATAAATGTAATGAAAAGAGATATTATATTAACACATAAGAGAAAATTACATACTGTGGGATACCAAAGACCAGAATCCTCATTACAGTTATAACTCCTCCTCATTGAGACCCTACGGGCTCTGAGCCTTCATACATAAGTATTACAAGATGTATACAAGAACTTCTCACTGCACAGTTTACTGATAGAAATCTAGAACCCTTACAATGTCTTTCTTCTTGGCTTTTATAGGAAAGACCGAAAACTCTAGAGAATGAGGTAGGTAATATCCATTTAATGATCTTATTTAAAACGAATTTGAAAGAAAAACCCGCCTATGCATGTTTGGCGGTGCTGAACTGGTGCAAGTACTCTGCTACTACTTCATGAAATAAATGCTGAGGATGAAAATCTCCTCATGAACAAGACATAAAGAATAAAATATACACATGTTCTGTACTTAGCGGGAAGAGAAAAATCTGCTGCAATAAAACCCTGGGGTTGCTTGTATTTGTGTATGGTACTCTCGTCCCCTTGAGCCTCGAACTGGAATTTGTATTTTTCAATGCCAGACACTGAGCTCTTCGATCTTCTGTTGATATTCTTCGTAACCTCATTTATGCTTTCAGCTACCAGAATCTGCCCCCTTTGAATTTCTCGGTAGGGTTCAATGGGTTTACTTCTGCTTCCATTAATGAAGTCATATCACAACAACTACCCTCAGCTTCCCTCTTAAATTTCACTGTTAAGAATGGTCCTTAGAAGAGATCTTGACCTCTGCAACGGAGGCGATGCATTATGGCAGCTCCTTCTCAATACAAACCTGCAAAACCCGCAAATATATTAGAAAAACCAGACACAGGTGCAAGGGGAGTGGAGGTGGAGACAATGGTGGCGTCGATGATATGGCTACATGGCAAGGTCATGTGGGGTGACGACGGAATCACATAGAGGTTTTGGTAAACAGACAGGATGTAAGTTTTCCACGTGAAACAGGTTAAACACGATGTATGAATGAAACACATATATATATGCGACGAGGATGGAAATATAATTGGCACGGGGGGTGATGACACGTAGGCATACGAACAACCAAAGGGAACAGATGACGTGTGAGAGACTCGGTCGGTCAACAAAACACGTGAATGATTTCGGGCCATGTGATCAGGAATGAAATCGACGGCTAATACGAGCAGAAAGGCGATCCAAAGTGGGCCAGGGACGCGATGGAAGTGGATTAAAACGCGTGCAACTCTGGAGAATAGTCACCGTTGGATGGAGGACGCAGGATCGGACGGTTGACAATGATTCCGCTGCCCGACCTTTGACTGAACATTAACGTGCGAAATGGAAGCGGTTTCGGGACGTACAGAGGGACACGTGGCGCATGACTTGTGGAATCACTGTGTTTTGCGAAAAACCGCCAGCGCTGCAAAGGTGGTGCAGAACGATATAGCCGGTTTTTGTAATGCGCGCGAATGCGGGGACCACCACGGTAAGCAAGGCTCCGCTCCGTCGATTGGGTTGGATCAGACGGTTTAGAGTGTACCCAAAATTTGTATACGGAGAGCGCCTTTGAGTTTAGCACATGGTCTCGGGCTATGGTCACGTAGATGAATAGCATATGGGGGCTAAGACCAAAGGGGCTGGGCCTCTGATGATTTTAATTTCGGCTTTTAACCTTTGTAAAATGCATTTTTTGGGCAGAAAGGGCAACAATAGACAGGGCATGGAGGCCTTTGGCCGCGAAAGGGGGGTTTGAAGGTTTATATGGGGCGGTAGACCAAAAATTTGAATGGAGGGGTTGTCATGCACAACATTGGCTCCATCTGGGGACGGTACGTTCCTCCGTGGACGTGGCGAGAACCTGCAGACTAGTGATCATTTCTGTGCATACCCTGATCTTCTGCTCTTCTTAGCATTTTTCTTCATAATTTATCAGTGCATGCACAAAATCAAAACAAAAACAAAAAAATATGTACAATATGGTACATCAGGCTTGCTCTGCCTGAATCAGAATTAAAAGTAGGGCTTGAGGAATTGACCATTTATAGGGGTATCCAGCAAATCACCCTGTAAATTTTCCAATATGAACGTGTTGTTACCTCCTTGTTCCACAACTTTAAATGGACCAAACCAAAGTGGATCAAATTTAGCATGCTTGCCCTTTTCTGCTCTTCGAACATCCCATCTAAGAACCAGGTCTCCAATTTGAAATTTTCTATCTTTTGCATGCTGATCAAAGATGTTTTTCATTTTCCCCTGATATTCTGTTAATCTTTGATTCACCTGGCTCCGTGTTTCCTCCAATTCTACCAGTTGGTTAATTCTTCTGACCATGTCATCTGGTTCTTCCTGACTTTCCTGCGTAAAGCGTGCCACTGGCAAAGCCAATTTCACAGGAAACACAGCTGCTCATCCATATACTAATTCATAAGGAGATTTCCCTGTCGCTCTCTTGCTGGTTATCCTATTCGCACATAGAGCAAATTTCAATTGGGAATCCCAATTTTTCTGATTCTCATTTATTGTTTTCTTCAAAGTCCTCACCAGGGTTTTATTTGAGGACTCTACCAAGCCATTCCCCTGTGGATAGTAAGCCGTGGAGTGATTCAATATAATGTTATACTGCTGGCAGAAATTTACGAACCTGGCAGACTTGAAGGCATGTGCATTATCAGTTACAATTCTAGCAGGACAGCCAAACCTGGATATGATATTTTCTTCCACAAATTTGATTATCACAACATCTGTAGCATTTCTTGCAGGTATGGCTTCCACCCATTTTGTAAAATAATCTGTGGCTGTTAGTATCCATTTATATTTGCCACTTGATGGAGGATGTATTTCCCCTATAAAATCTAATCCCCATTTCTGAAATGGCTCATTTACATGAATAGGAATCAAGGTTAAAGCTGCCAATTTCTGTCTTTCTGCAAATATTTGGCACTTGTCACATGTTCTGACCCAAGCAAAAGCATATGTAAATAATTTTGGCCAGTAGAAGCCAGCCTTCAGGATTTTATGAGCTGTAACCCTCCAGCTGTAATGCCCTCCACATATTCCCTCATGAAATTCTATCATTATATTCTCTACTTCATTTTCTGTAAGGCATAATAGTAATATACCTGAAGGATCTCTCCAATATAGCTGTCCATTAGCAACTATGTATTTCTGGGATTTCATTCTTACAGCTCTTTACTTTACCTTATCACAACCCGGAGGACAGCTGAGTGTTAAGAGATATTCAACTATTTCTTTATACCAAGGACTAGTGAGATATTTTGTGTGTATCTTTTGAGTGGCCAGCTCTAGTCCATGCTGCTTTTCTCCTTTTTCAGATTCTTCATTTGCTATCATTGATAAATTTATGCCTAGAGCCTGATGATTTGATTCTGACAAAATTTTTTCAATCCATCTTAGTGGGTCTTATGTCCAGATCGTACTCCTGTATTTTTTCAATCCATCTTCCTCTTTTTCCTTCACTATCTCCTTGAATGAGGATGTCTTTGACAGCTGTTGTGGGAACATATGCAGTGATGTGAGATTGAAAAAAATATGTCCTAAAGGCTTTGAGAGATTTCACCAGGGCATATGCTTGTTTCTCCAATATGTTGTATTTTAATTATGCATCACACAATACCTGACTGAAAAAGGCTATAGGCTGCTCATATCCATCTTCATTTTTCTGCAACAAGACTCCAGCTACTGTACGAGATGAAGCAAATGAAAATATCATAAATGGCTTTGTATAGTCAGGCCCAACTAGCACAGGAGCCTCTGCAAATGCCTGTTTTATCCTTGTGAATGCATCTCTAGATTCTTGGGACCATTTTACTTCATTATCATTTTTCAACATATCAGTTATATGCCTAACTATCTCAGCATAGTTAGGAATAAATCTTCTCAGAAAATTAATTCGTCCTAGGAACACCTGCACTTCCTTCTTATTCCTGGGTAAAGGAATACTATTTATTACTTCAACTCTTTTAGGGTCTATTTTCACACCATCTTTAGTTACAATGTGCCCTAAGATTTTTCCCTCATCTAATGCAAATAAATATTTTTGTGGATTAAGAGAAAGGCCATACCTTCTGCATTTTTCAAAATTTCTCCTTAAATGCTCAATATGCTCATCATAATTCTTGGAAAATACCGTAATATCATCCAGATATACCACCAGAAGCTTGTCCTACTCTCCAACAAAAGCTATGTCCATTGCCCTCTGAAAAGTAGCTCCTGCATTAATTAATCCAAATGGCATCCAAGCATACATAAATGTACCCCATGGTGTTGTAAATGCAGTTTTCTTCTGATCCTCTAGGAAAACAGCCACCTGATTATAACCAGAAAATCCATCCATCATTGGCATTCTGGATGCTCCCACCACTTTCTGCAGGATGTGGTCCATCTTAGGCAGTGGATAATTATCCTTTAGAAATGCTCTATTTAAATTCCTGAAATCCACACATAATTTTATTTCTCCATTCTTTTTTCGAACAGGGACAAGGTTTGCCACCCATTCAAAGTACCTTAGTGGCACTATTATTTTAGCTTGTAGAGGCTTCTTGATTTATTTTTCAATTGAAGGGAGTAGCAGAGGATTTATCTGTCTGAGCTTCTGCTTATATGGTTTTGCATCTTCCCTCAGAGGAATTTTATGCTGCATTATATTAATATCAAAAGTTTTTAGGTCCTGATAGGACCATGCAAACACATCCTTATATGACTGAAATAATTTCAGATATTTCTCTTTATATTCTTCTGAGACCTTTTTGGATAATTTGACAATTTTGGGCTCAGCATCAGTGCCCAGATTTAAATCTTCCACTTGTTCTTCTTCTACTATTTTGTTTGGCTGCAATGGAATATCATCTTTGTTAAATAATCTTTCTAGAGGCACCAGCCCTCTAGGGATAATATTCCCTTTTAGCTGCAACACTTTACTTCCTGCCATTTCATTTTTCCATTTGTTATCTGCAATACTTTCAGCCTCTTCTTCCTCATAGTCATCAATTTCCATATTAGAAAATTCTCCTACTGTTTCTAATAATCTCTTCATTTGCTCGTCATCTTCAAATACCTGCTAGTGCTTAATATTATCTGGGATGGATGGCCTGTATCGTACCTCAACTTCGTATCTCAGAAGTGGATTCTGTGGAGGACGAAATGTACTTGCAGCCACAGCAAGAGAGTCTGCCATTCTGTTCTGCTCCCAGGGCCTGAACTGTATGTTAAATGCCGAGAAGAAATTTTCTACCATGTCCCATACTTCATTTCTATATGCTTTTAGGCAAGGATGCTTGGTTTGGCATTGATTTCTGACCTGCCTTACCACCATCTCAGAGTCTCCCATGACTTTTAAACTTTGTATTCCCATATTCTTGGCTGCTTGTAATCCCAACAGAAGTGCTTCATATTCAACTACATTATTGGTAGCCTCATATTCCAATTTAAAGGACAGTGGGACCCATTTTCCTGTAGGAGAGATTAATAGCACTCCAGCTCCATTACCTTCCTTTGAATTTGCTCTATCAAAATGTAAAGTCCAAATTTCTGATCCCTGGCCTTCTGAAGGCTGCTCAGCTTGGATTTGACCAAAAGGGGGCTCATGGGCATAATTTTTATTTTCTTCTAACATCAAACATGAGAAGTCTCCCTCTTTGTTATAAACTGGGGAATTCTCTGAGCAGTCAGCCTTAGTTACCATTTTAACAAATCTAGTCTCCCTGTATAACCTCCTCTCCTGTCCCCCAAAGCCTAGGACCGTAGCATATGTTAAGTCCATTTTGAGTGACCCACCAATTTTTGTACCCCAGGATCTTGATAGTAACATGCCAAAGCGGGCTGGGATATCAACAATGTCCATGACCACACTCTTTGCTAGAATTTGGGCCAAATTGACCACTAAATCTTTAATCATCCCCAAGCATTTGACTCTTTTGGAATCAAATGAATAAAGGTCTTTGTATGGGTGTGTGATTTGCAGTCCTAGTTGTTCCATGACAGACAGAGGCATAAGATTATGGGAAGCCCTAGAATCTAGCATACAATTGTGTAACAGCAGGTCATGAATAACTAGAGACACATAAAAAGGAGGGGTAGAAGGATCTACTTCCTCAACATGTGGGCCAAAGACTACCATGGGTCTTTCTTCTTGAAGGTTTAAACTATCAGGCACAATTGGTATTTCAGAAGGAAGCATGAAGGAAGTAACTTGAGACTGATATGCAGGTTTTTTTAACAACTCGGTCAGGGGGGCTGGAATCTTAATTTTCTCGAGCTATTTTTGTAAATTAAAAGCAGAGGAAGGCTTTTCCGTTACAACTTCTTTAAATTCTTTATTTTCAGCTGAAGATTTAATTTCTTTTGACACAGATTCATCATTAGGAGGACTGACTACTTTTGAAGAAGAAGGAATCTGGTCATTAGGCTGCAAGGGAGTATTTAGAGGACTCTTACCTTTTTCTATGTTTCTCTTTGTTGCTGATTCCTTCTGAGCAGGTGTTTCCTTTTGAGGGGGCTCTTCTTCTTGATCTTGAGTCTGGGTCCTCTTCCTTGAATATCTGAGATCATATTTTACATTGAATTGTGCTTGCATGAAATCAGCAAATTGTTTACAATAATGATCAATTTCTGCGTCTTCTTCTTCTTACAGTGGGCATTCTATATCATCATTGTTTGAAAAAGCAAGATTTGAATCTTCTAATTGATAAGCATCATCCTCAGTGGAGTCATCTGCTGGACCTTCCAAATACAATGGGTGGGGTACCTGATCTCGTTTCTCTTTTGCTTCTCTTGGCAATATCTGCAGTGGTGGTCTCTTGTACTGAGGATTGTATCCTCTGTTTGGAGCATTATAAAAATTCTTGGAAGCTGGGTTCTTTGCCTCTAATTCAAGCTTGACCATATTCTTAATCATCTTGCTTATTTCCTCCATTTTGTCTGAATCCTTCTCTTGGCTAGTGGAGGAAACCTCTTCTTTACCTCTCCTCCTAGTATCTTGTTCAACTTTTCCCTTTAATTTCCCATTGGAGGAAAAGTTTGCTTCCAACTCCAGAGCATCTGACTGAGCATCATCTAAGGTAGTAGGCTTTCTCTCCCTAAGGGAGAAACCAAAATCTGAGTCAAAGGCTGCAATAAAAACAACTTTGGCAGCATTCTGATGTGGCTTCATATCAGTAGGGAGATTTAGATATAACTTATTAAATCTCTTGATAAACTCTGACACCCCTTCATTATGTCTCTTCTTGAGTGTATTGAACTCAGTGAGACACTGTCCATGATCTTTCTTTTCTCCCCATTTCCTGAGAAAAGTATTCTCCATGTCATCCCAGGTGGTCACTGAACGATTTCCCAAGGTCTTGAACCATTTTCTGGCTTCACCCTCCAAAGATTGTACAAATAATCTTAAGACCACATCCAAATGTTCAACATTTAAGTTTTCTGCAAAGGAGCAGAAAGTCTCAAGATGTTTCTGAGCATCAATTTCATTTTCTCCATTAAATCTAGGTAGAATCTTCAAATAATCCTGTGGCATATCATTTAGCACTTGGGGTAAGGCCAGTGGAGAATATTTTTTCAATAAAAAAGCTGGTACATTCGCCATTGGAGGAGGTGGGGGTTGTGCAACAATTTGATGTACAAATGAAGGAAGAGGAGGAGGAGGAGGTGGAGTATGGATGACAATGGGAATATATTGTATAGAAGCCTGGGGTGTAGATGGGAACAGCTCAGGATTAACAGGGGCCACTTCTGTAACTTCTTTAACTTCCTTAGCCTCAGGGGTAGGATGAAATTTCACTTTAGTTATAGCACTTCCCCTAGGTGGACTTTCTAAATAATATTCGGGATTTTCTTCGGTGGAATAGGGATGTTCGGTTCTAATTTCTTGAGAAGAAGAGGGCATACAATCTGCTACAGAATATTCAGAGATTTCAGCATGAACTGATTTCCTCTCTTTCCAAATTCTTTTATGAATGATCTTCTCTGGGTCAGACACGTAGGGTGTCTTCGAATGAGATGTATCTGACCTCAAATGTGGCTTACGAGGAGCCAGGACTACCAATAGATTTATCTAATAAATAACAGTGGAGTCTCCAAGGTGAGAGATATACAACTCTTCAACTCTTTGTGCTCACCTAATTAGAGAGTGAATATAATTTATCGAGGCCCAGGGAAACTGATATTCTCAAATTCGTCCCCGGCAACAGCGCCAGAAAGATGTTGTAGACAATTTTGTCATCCCCTAGAGACAGTCTAGAGTTGCCATAGACCAGTGCCTAGGACATCTTATCATAGCAAGAGAACATGAAATATAGCTTGGGTGTCAATCCAAAAGCTCTCTTACTATCTCTTGTAAAACAAGGAAATTAGTTTAAATGGAACCAAACTCTCTCAGAAGCTGATACAAAGATAAGAATAATGTAGGAACAACATGCAAAACTCCAATACAAAAGCATCAGACAGTTAAGAGACAGCTTACTGCAAAGAGGGCCAGTTCAAATAATATGCTACAGAAATCAAATATCAGAAAGTGGATGCAGTGAAGAAAGATGAAGAAGATACTAGTTAGCATGAGGCTGATACCCGGATACACAACAAAACCACATATGGGCTTATCCAACTAAGAATCCATACATGACAATGGCGTTTTAAAAGCACCCTCCTCAAGTAACTAATATAGCAGAAAATATGGATGAAATGAACATGGAACAGTATATCATGACTAGGCCTATTTAAAGCGCTTGACTAATTCAAGTATGGGCACCAACTAGGATGAATCCTTACTTAAGATTAGTGAGCCACTCGCATTCTAGAACATGATACCAGAAGATAAATGCAATGAGATGAGATTTTATATTAACACATAAGAGAAAATTACATACTGTGGGATACCAAAGACCAGAATCCTCATTACAGTTATAACTCCTCCTCACTGAGACCCTACGGGCTCTGAGCCTTCATACAAAAGTATTGCAAGATGTATACAAGAACTTCTCACTGCACAGTTTACTGATAGAAATCTGGAACCCTTACAATGTCTTTCTTCTTGGCTTTTATAGGAAAGACCAAAAACTCTAGAGAATGAGGTAGGTAATATACATTTAATGATCTTGTTTAAAATGATTTTGAAAGAAAAACCCGCCTATGCATGTTTGGCGGTGCTGAACTGGTGCAAGTACTCTGCTACTACTTCATGAAATAAATGTTGAGGATGAAAATCTCCTCATGAACAAGACATAAAGAATAAAATATACACATGTTCTCTACTTAGCGGGAAGAGAAAAATCTGCTGCAATAAAACCCTGGGGTTGCTTGTATCTGTGTATGGTACTCTCGTCCCCTTGAGCCCCGAACTGAAATTTGTATTTTTCAATGCTGGACACTAAGCTCTTCGATATTCTGTTGATATTCTTCGTAACCTCATTTATGCTTTCAGCTACCAGAATCTGCCCCCTTTGAATTGCTCGGTAGGGTTAAATGGGTTTACTTCTGCTTCCATTAATGAAGTCATATCACAACAACTACCCTCAGCTTCCCTCTTAAATTTCACTGTTAATAATGGTCCTTAGAAGAGATCTTGACCTCTGCAACGGAGGCGATGCATTATGGCAGCTCCTTCTCAATACAAACCTGCAAAACCCGCAAATATATTAGAAAAACCAGACACAGGTGCAAGGGGAGTGGAGGTGGAGACAATGGTGGCGTCGATGATATGGCTACATGGCAAGATCATGTGGGGTGATGGCGGAATCACAGAGAGGTTTTGGTAAATAGACAGGATGTAAGTTTTCCACGTGAAACAGTTTAAACACGATGTATGAATGAAACACATATATATAGGCGACAGGGATGGAAATATAATGGGCATGGGGGGTGATGGCACGTAGGCGTACGAACAACCAAAGGGAATAGATGACATGTGAGAGACTCGGGCGGTCAACAAAACACGTGAATGATTCCGGGCCATGTGATCAGGAATGAAATCGACGGCTAATACGAGCAGAAAGGCGATCCAAAGTGGGCCAGGGACGCGATGGACGTGGATTAAAACGCGTGCAACTCCGGAGAATAGTCACCATTGGATGGAGGACGCAGGATCGGACGGTTGATGATGATTCCACTGCCCGACCTTTGAATGAACATTAACGTGCAAAATGGAAGCAGTTTCGGGACGTACAGAGGGACATGTGGCGCATGACTTGTGGAATCGTTGCGTTTTGCGGAAAACCGCCAGCACTGCAAAGGTGGTGCGGAACGATACAGCCGGTTTTTGTAATGCGCGCGAGTGCGGGGACCACCACAGTAAGCAAGGCTCCGCTCCGTCGATTGGGTTGGATCGGACGGTTTAGAGTGTACCCAAAATTTGTATACAGAGAGCGCCTTTGAGTTTAGCACATGGTCTCAAGCTATGGTCACGTAGATGAATAGGATATGGGGGCTAAGACCAAAGGGGCTGGGCCTCTGATGATTTTAATTTCGGCTTTTAACCTTTGTAAAATGCATTTTTTGGGCAGAAAGGGCAACGATAGACAGGGCATGGAGGCCTTTGGCCGTGAAAGGGGGGTTTGAAGGTTTATATGGGGCGGTAGACCAAAAATTTGAATGGAGGGGTTGTCATGCACAACACCTGCTATCTGATCTTGTGGTGGTGGTGGTGCTACAACTGGCTTTCTGTCAAAAGGACAGAGAGTGTCTGGTCGACGTGGACCCACATCTGCATTTGAAATTTTGTCATCAATTTTGGATGATTCAAAAAAAAAAAAAAAATTAGAATTTAGAACATGTAAAAATGATTCTTACCTGAATCATCCCACTGTATCCCTGGAGGAAGAGACATCTCTCAGTCACCGAGGAAATCTATCCCAGCATAAGGAAAATATTCTATCGCGAAGATTTGGTTCTCCAACCAATTGAAATATGATGGGGTAAAATGAACAACCTCGCCACCTTCAATATGTCGGGCCATCAATGAAACCCATCGAACCATCCGAGGCTCTTTGACTATACCATGATCAACTGCAATTAGTTGTGGGGCCAGTGAGGGAATTCTTTCTAGAGAAAATTTGACCACAATCACTCCATACCTGAATTTTTTCAACGTCGAGTTTTTTTCTCTAGTCAATTGGCCTTTGACATTAGCCAACATTGCCTCACACCAATTGAAAATGGTGCCTCTAAAGCAGTCAACAGCAGTTTGCATTTGGGATCTTATAGCAACATGTGGAGCTACACTCCCACACAACCGAGTTACTGTAAATGAAACCACTTTGAGCTCAGGATGAATAATGGTTTCTATGTCAATACATTTATCCTTGGGGTTTGCTTCTCTATTGCAAAATTCTTCTTGAAGGCTAGCAACAGACTGGCCACTTGCCCTAGCCCCAAACAAAGAGAGTGGCTTGCCCCTCTTTAATAACCAGTGAGAAACTATATATCTTCCAGCTCAGTTTTGAGCCGGTGACCTCCAATGATAAAGCATTGTTCCTTGACATCCCATTTGTTTACTAGCCAGGTAAGTAAATCTAATTGAGCCCTCATACCCTAAATGGCCCAAAATTTGTACAAACCACATTCTCTCAATACACGTAATGTAGGCGGATGTAACATGGTAGCCTCATCAACCTCTTCATTCTCACGTTCTCTCCACTCAAGCATTGTAGGTATCCTACAACGGACAAATTGAAAGATCAGAAGTAAGTTGAGTGAGAAAATATGGTTTAATTTGGGAGATTTATTCATTTTATTTTTCTTATGGCGCCTTTGCACTTTTTGCATTAAAACAGTGCATGGATCCGCACGTGTCTTATGCATAAGGTGCAGGACCATGACAATTTTCCCTTTGTAAAATTGTCAGGGTCCGCAGGTGTCATGTGTTCTACCTGCGGACCCCCATGAGCTAATTTTTGAACCTATTTTCCTCCTTAAAAATAAATTTAAGCCCTAAATTAAGAAATTAAACGGAGAAAAATGAGGGTAAGGATGATGTGGATTACCTGGAATTGACGGTTTTCGATTATGACGGGCGAATCTTCCGTAATCTCCTCCGGAACGTTTTTTACCAAAAGCTCTCAATTTGCACTCTGAAATCAAATGGTAAAAATGATTTAGAAAAACTCCTTTTTATAAGATTTTTTGAATAAATAAAATACAATTTTATTTATTTTCCACTTTTAAAAGTTGTTTTCCGAATTATTTTTATTAATTATAAACAGGTATGTTAAGTTTTTGAGTTTTTGTGCAGAATACAGGATTTTTCGGGTAAAATGGTCCTTTTGACAAAGGAGTATACTTTTTATCACTTTTTCAAACTCGGTAAAAATTATGAAAAAGTGAAATCTATGAGTACATTTTTATCACTTTTTCGAACTTGTTAAAACTTACAGAAAAAGTGAAACTATTGAGTATACTTTTATCACTTTTTCAGACTCTTGAAAATTACGAAAAAGCGAAACCTTGGAGTTCTCTTTTAAGCCCTTTTCAGACTCTCTAAAGATGAAAATATTGCCGAGTACTTGAATATTCTAAATCGTTAAAGGAAATGAACAGTCGTCCTTTTAGTATAAATTTACCCCTTTCTGGATTGAAATTGACTATTTACGAAAAAGGTATATGTTGACTAATCATGGTCAATAGAGTTCTCTTCTGTATTATTTTATCCTTTTTCGGGCTCGATAGACTAAATTTACGAAACATTACACCCACGGAGTTTTCTTAAGTTTTTCTTCTGACTCCCTAAAATTGAAAAACACCAAGTTTCTCCTATATTGGACTCGTTAAAATTTAACAGTAAAGGACCTGTCGATTACAAACAGGAAGGAACCACTCCTTCTTAGGGTTTGATTTTAAACTAAGTTGGACTCATCCAAAGGATGAGCTTATATAACAAACAAATGTTATCCTCCTCAAGCTTGTCAAAAATAAAGAGGTACTTGCCATAAATGGTGGGGGAAAAAGAGAGAAAACAAATCCATTTGTCACACTTTGTTTAAAAATAAGTTTACCACTCTTGAACACGACACTTTTTGTCACACTTCTACCTGGGTTGGGAAAATCATTTTCCTATCAGTTAATCAAACCATATTGAAAGTCTTCAGCCGATTTCTGGGTATTAACTTTAGGTCAATTATTACCAAACCATCTGCAGTGTCGTGATGTGTTCAAGAGGACAGTTCAAATAAACCATTCATTTGCAAACATTTGTCTCCATTCGCGTTAACCATCCCTGAGTCAGTCCTTGCAAAATATTTCTACAACACTTGATCTAATGGTTTCGTGTCGTGGGCTTTCCTACGATGGATCACTTTCTATCGACGACAGCTCATCTTCTAGGAAGTTGATCTAGAATCCTTCAGTACCTTCGAATCTGCATGCCTTAATGGCAGGTTTCTCACCTTCGACGACAAGTTGCATCATTGACCTTCAATCAAACGATTCCATGAAATGTTCGACTTCGGATCATTTATTCACATTTCATGGATTTTACTGAGTACTTTGAGAGCCATTTTCATTATTGTTGGTTTCTATCACACTTGTTAACAATTCACATCATCGACTGGTAATCAAGTGGTTTCTACCATGTTCGACTTCGACACAATCAATCACATAGATAGAATCTTACTAGTTTGGGTAACAAGAATCAAGACCTTGGATCTAGTTTCCACCATCCAGGCTGCGAGGAATTTTATTATTCATTATGCAGTAGACTATTCATAAACAGATGGCTACGTCCATACTGTGTCTACATTATTGATGTGATAGAAGATCATTTCTACATCAGAACAAGTTTTAGTTAGTGTTTGATCTGAGTATGGGAATGCCTACCTCAACGATGATATATATATGTGTGTGTGTGTGTGTGTGTGTGTGTTTTGCATTGAATTTTTTTAAAGGATTCCGACTGGGGTGTCGACAAGCTAATCCTCGAAATGATAAAGCACATCACTCTTCGAATGGTCTCAGACTTCGCACTTTAGGCGGCAATATGTTACACTAAAATTGTCACCATGACATTTTACTATCTGTATGGGTTTATCATTACTCATATATTACTCCCTTAGAAGTCTACAAATATCAAGTTCCTAAAACCAAGCCTTGAAATTGAGAGAAAAGCTTATAAAAGTCATAAAAATACTGGTATTTCACTTTCTCTTAGTATTACCTGCAGTGCCACATCTATTTCTTATAGAACATGTAGAACCAGCCACAATTTTTCTTCATTTAAGGTGCAATTCCCTGTAAATGGTAAAGTTAAGGCAGAAGGAAAATTTAGAAGCCCAGCTGGTTGAATCTAGAAGCTTCTGGAAGCAATTATTCGGTCGAAAGTTCGCTCCTTTTATGTACATTCATCCCTCCATTAAAGGAGCCTACCCCTTGGTATGTGGAACTTAATCCCTTTGAAAGAGGATTCTATCCCCTCTTATTTGGAGTTGAAACCTCTTCTCTTTTGCTATAAATTGAGGCCATAGTTCAGCCTCAAGGGGAGTTAGGCTTTGATATTTTTTGAGGAGAATTGTTGGAAAAACTCAAACTCTCTTAATTGATTACCATATGGGAATGATTACACACTCATGTGTATGTTAGTAAGGAGAGTGAAAAGGCTTGTCAAAGTAGAGGAAACGCTTGTTCTGCACCCTGAAAGGACCTGTACGAAATCAAGGCGAACACGGTTGTAAGGCTCCTTCTTTCATCAAAGATAATACAAATGGATCCTGTTTTCTCAACGAGTTGTTTATTTAAATGGCTTATTTCTTGAATTCCTTGATCATCAAGATAGATTTATGGTTTATGAATTAATATATATTATGCAGGTACTTATGATTCTTTCATGTTTTTTATTGCAGATCCCGAAAGGAGACGTATTCAAAGCAATATGAAAGAAGACTACGATCAACGCTAGACTACAGGTAAGTCCTAAATCCTTCATTATAGATAATTCTAGATCAAATATAATCTAGAGAAAGTAGTTTACTTCTGTCTATTTGTTGCTAGTTATCTTAGGATACTAGGGAGATCTATCTTGTCCGCAAGAACTCTTTATCCGTCCAACAAGGGTTGAGGTTTTTTGCAGGTTACAGCAATGGGGACCATCTTTGGGTCACTTCAGTACTTATTTTCAGTGGAGGAGGGTTCCTTTCAATTGGGAGGATAGTAAGGAAGGCCCTTGTTCATATTTTCAGATCTTAGCATCAGGCCACATATTTAGTTTCCCCTACAGTGCATTTCTTTCCAGATCTGCATTATTTTGAGGGAGTTGTAGGGTGGTTTTGGCACACCATTTGGAGAGGAGATTTTCTATTGAAGGGATCAACCTTTCATCTAGGAGATCAATTGGAGGAGGTTTCACTATTTCTTATATCATATCAGCCACACTTTCTAGATCTATATGTTGCAGTGAATCTTCAGCCCTAGGGCTTATATTCCCATCTTATACATGGTGTTTTGCTAAAAACCCTTTGGGGGTTCTTCATTGGAGGTTGTATAGTGCCTAGATCTGTATTATATCTATCTTTTGAGGCATATACCAGACCATGTTATTTTTTATCTTCATTTTTTGTAGCAGTGGCTTTTAAACAATGATGTAGCAGTCTTCTGACATTTTTATATATAGTAGCAATACCCCTTTTGAGGGTTTGTCCATTGGAGGCTTGTTCTAACTTATTGTACATCTTATGGCCCATTTCTTATGCATATTTTGCTACTATTATTATGATTATAAGGTCTCTGTATTGGCCTCTTTATTTTATATGATTTTTTACGCTATTGTTCCAGCATTTTGCACTATATTCTTGCTTTTCCCATTTGGGAATATTACAAATTTGTTAAGTAACATCCCTAGTGTGTAGAAGACTTTGGATAGATGCATGTATTTGACTTTCTTGTTGCAAATTTGACCTCCAAGGGAGGATTTCGACCTCAATGGCTAAATGAGGCCCATTTTAATCGTTTTCAAAGTTTTTATGTTGTGGAATTTAGCTTGGAACACTAGTGTACTTTGTGAATTTGGCAGGAACTAATAGACAAAATTTGCAACTATTGTGGTGGAATTCACGTGGTATGTGCTTTAGCAATGTTTCTTCTTCTGTGATCATATTTTTGAATGTATTTTACCTTCAGTTTCCAATTTCATGTCTTTTTTGATTGATTTCTAAGTTTGGTAAGCAGAATTCATTGATTGAATACTATGTTTGGGAGAAGCTTTCACATTTATGTTCATTTTATTTTGATATAAACGAATTCGTGATATTCATTCTTGTTTTGAAACTCTGTCAATCTACCATATTCACCAATATACCTTTAAATTTCTAATTGTGTGCCTACCTTGCCCCATTACATCTCTGTAAATTTGATTTCAGAGCCTTGACTTAGTTTTTCCTAGACCTAATTCACCATCCAGCACAAACCTTCAAAATAAAATAAAACCCTAATCTACATACCTAGCCTAATATCTTTCATGATCCAGTCAAATTGGTTGTGATCTCATTGAGAGAGCTTTCTCAACCTAGTAGGGCTAGCTACTAGGTCAAAGTGGTATGTGGTTACCTTTGCTAGTCTCCTTTCGGCCTTCAGAGAACTGGTGGAGTGCTAACACTTTCCTACCTTTTTTCTTTGGTTTTCTTTGAACTTGGTGCTTCATATCCCTCTCTCCATCGTGCCTTTGTTGGACTCTCCTTTGTGCCCATTGAACACCAATTATGGGTTAAGATAGCTCTCATTCATTTTTTCTTATTTGTGTCTCACTCCTTGATATGCCTCTCATGGAAAACAAATTTCCACCTTCTGATGCTCGTGGTTGTGCCGATACCTATCAAAATTGTTTGAATCCTATAATTGACAATCAATCTCAGATTATGGATCTTCAGTTCCAACTCCAGCAACAATCCAACACCATATTACTCTTAGATGAAGAAATATAGAGGATTAAGGCCCAAGTAAGTAGAAAAGAGGATGATATTGGTGCCATAATAGTCCCATTGATAGGGTCGTAATCCCAAGGACATGCATGTGGTTAGCATATCCTAACGTAAAACATCTCTAGAATTAAAAATGATAATATGTCTATTAACTCTCCTTCTGAGAGATGATATCCTTATCCAAAATCATATTTTTGTCCAAGAAATTTTGCAGGATTTATAGTTCTAGTTTGATTTATCGCATATATGTTGGTAGTAGTATCTTAGATATCACTTTTATATCTTATCAATATTTTTTTGAAGAACTAGTAGATGAGAACACATTGTAATCATTTCCTGAGTGATTTGTTGCGTTCGGGCACAGACTTAATGAAAATATTACTCATTATTGTTAAAAAAAAAGGTATTTTATTTTATCTTTTTAAAATTAACTAGATAAGTTATATTAATGAAAAAACCTCCAACAAACAATGCAATGTAATTCATATCATTTTATAGTTTCAAAGAGTTTCAAGATAGTAACCCAAAACAAAGATTGATTTTATCGTTACACAAAATACCAAGTTCTCCTTGATGCTATATATTATATAATAACACCTAATATTCTTATAGTCCTAAAAAACATTAAAATTGACAATGAACATATTAGCTAGTAGCATCTTCCATACCTAAAATTATTGGTTTATTTTTATAATTCACAATTACCATAACATCATCAAGCTAGTGCCAAATTTCATCCTCCTTTTTCTCTCCCCTGAACAAGTTACCTAAAATCCTTTGGTTTGAGGCCATGTACTCATTGCGCCTACTTAAATTGAGTGAAATTTTTTTAATAATATTACATTCATCTTCCAAAACCATGAATTTTTGCTTCAATTCCATCATATAGATTCTGATTTCTCTTACCTATGTTCTATTTGGTATTGAAATTCATGAAATTTAAAGCAATATTAAATATTCAAGGACATATCGTAGTGAATATTCTCCTAATTTATTTTCAATACTTTGCATATTTATTGTAATTATAGTCCATTTGGTGCCCCTATATGACCAATATCTTTTTTAAGTTTATGCTTCAACCTACTTACAATACCCGTCTCACTACTCAATTCCTAGGTCCTTTGTGGTTTCCTTTTCCCCCATATGGGGAGTAAATATCCCTTAGAAAATATCTATTTCAAATGTATCCAAATCCCTAGAACCACATACTAGTAAAGCCAAATTTTTTTAAGTCCATATCAACCCAAAATATTCTAATTCCCCGTGAGATAATGATCCACTAGGGTGATGGTTCCCCTAGAAGTTCCTTGGCACAAAGAAATTATCCAAACACTAACCAAAAACCAATGAAATATGTTACCTAATTAAGGGGATTGCATATCATCTATCCTTATTGAACAAAAATTCCATTATCCCATATCAAGTTGAAGACATTATAGATAAAAAATGATATGTATGAGAGTTCAAGTCACATTTCATGTGAATGAGGGACTACCATCCCTTTGTTAATTTTTATTATTATTCTATGTTGTTATAATCACTTAAAACAATTTTCTTCCATTCCAATCACCCCAGTAACAAATAAAAAATTAGAGATAAAAAATTATATGTATGAGAGTTCAAGTCACATTTCATGTGAATGAGAGACTACCATCCCTTTATTAATTTTTCTTAGTGTTCCATGTCGTTATAATCACTTAAAACAATTTTCTTCCATTCCAACCACCCCAGTAACAAATAAGAAATTATAGATAGAAAAATAAATAATAAATTCACAATAGAAGATATCCAAGAACATTGAGACATAGATATTTGGTCAAATACCAAGGGAAAACCCCTTAAGCAGGGAAAACCTTAATCAATTATTCTTCTTCTATTAGTCAATAAATGTTCAGCATTACATACATCAATCCAATAGTACATCTAATAACCAGTCAAATTCAAATATTTTACTTTCAAATTCAACCAATCCAATGATAGAGAAATAATCAAATCTGGTCAAAGAAATCGGTCTGTATTTTTTGGCATGTGGAGGTGCAGTCAAAAGTAATCAACGATCTACAAAATTAAATGTTCAAACTACCAAAAAAATTTGGCCAACCCGGCAATAAAATTTTCCTTCAAACTTCAATCAAACTCGTTCAAAATGATCTTGAAATTATTCCTGAAATTCAGTCAACTTTCATAGTCAACCCTATGGTCAAACACTGGTCAACCCATTGATCAACCTCAATCAAAGTGCCTAGAAAAATTTGGTCAAATAGTCCTGCAATTCATCCTTTCAATACATGCATAAATTTTATCAAAACAAATTCAAATTTCCCAAGTCAATGTTGGTCAAAGTAACCCAAAACATAAATTCAACCCTTGTCAAACAAATCTCTCTTTCTCCTCCTTCACACGTGTGAAGTCTCCCCGCAGTTTTCAAACCATATTGAATTTTGATGTGATGAGTGATGATTCTCCAAATGAGGTCAATGAATGTCTATTTATATGAGATCTAGGCGGACCAATTTCTCTTGTTAGAGTTGAATTGTACTTTTACAAAGCCAACTTGTCAAACAAAAAATTTTAATTTCCTTTGACCAAATTTGAAATTTCTTGTGAAATGAAGTGGTTCCTCCTTGGGCTAGTTGGGATTCTTTGTTAGATACATAATGTCAATATATAAATGTAGATGAGTAGTAGCTGTGTAAATAGTAATTGGATTATTGATAAAAATATGAATGGTGTACAATACCTTTGTGGCAATTTTCCTATATAGGTAGTGACTGACCATGAAGGATGAATAGTCATGTCTTTTGACTATTTACCTCTTCATAAATAAGAAAGTTTTAATAATTACTTAATTATTTATTATTTCAATATTATTTAAGTAATTAATATTTGTATGAATATTTTATTCATAACATCTCCACCCCCTTTAGAGATGATTTGTCCTCAAAGCATAACATAAGGGTTTCTATAGGAAGGCATCCTTTATTTTAAATTTTTTGTGCCTTATGATTTGGTGAAATCCTCATGTGTATTTACACCTTCCTTGAAGCTGGAAGAGTTAACACCATAAAATTTATAATTCCATCATTTCTAGTTAAACTCCATGAATATTTATTCAAGTTTTGTAGAATAGCTCCCTAATTGTATTAACCATTCAACACCTAACACTATATCCATTTCTTTGAGTGGTAGGGGAAAAAAATATGTTTGTAGCTCTAGTTTTTTACTATGGAGTGAAACCTTATGAAATTCTCCTATCTCATTCAAATTTTTCCCAGTAGCGACAGACATGGTCAGGTACTTGATTGGGCATATACAAAAATCAAGTTGTTTGGTAAGATCAATGTTTATACAAATGTGAGTGCTTCCAAAATATACAAATATATTGACATTTATGCCTTTACGAGCCCTTTAATATTTAGGGTTTTAGGGTGTAATATCCTTGTCACATTTATTGGTATAGTATTAAGCCTAATGTTCTTTCATCTTGGACACTAGTTTCTATGCATCTGAAGGTGTCGTGGAACGTATTTTGCAGTGACTTCTTGTTTTTGACTTTTTGAAGAATTTCTTCCTTCACCTTAATTTTGTTGGACACGTGAGACTGTGGCTAATGTGTGTTAGTATGAATCCTTTGTCGAAGTGTACGAAAAAGGACCACTTTAGCTACGCATAACTAATAGCCCTAACAACAAAAGTGGCTGCCAATATCTTCAGATCTGCGATTAGTTAGACAGAAAAGAGCTGCAAAAAACCAGATCTATGCATGGAAAGACATTAAGCAGAAAAAATAAGGGTTTGCTCCATATACCAATAGACACGACAAGAACGTTTTTGAAAGAATTTTTTGTATTAATGGGGCACCTGGGAGGAAAACCAGAAGGAGTATCCAATTCCCCTCAGTGGGATGGGTTCTTGGGAGTCCTCAGCACTTCAGATCTAAGACTTCTCTCTCTAGTTGATGTAGAAAACCCAATGCAAAGAGTAGAGCTCAATGGGAGAAAATGGCAGAAAATGGTGACCAAGTGTATAGATCCAGAGTGATCTAGTAGGCAACAAAAGGTGAAGAATGATGGGAAAAACCCTCCTATTTATAACAAAATATTGGGTCATTCTAGATCTTGGTGCATGATTAAAATAATGTTAACCAAATCTAGATCCACCTTTTATGGAATATTTTATTATATTTGTTGGAGGAAAAAAGTATTTGACTTGGGTCAAATCCCTTTATTTGTGAATAATAAATAAATAAATGATTTATTTATCATTTTAAGGAGGTGGTTAAAAGATAATCAAATAAATAATGATTTATTTAATTATTTATGGGTGATTTGGTCATATTTAACAAGGAATATCATCTAAAAAGGGTTTAAATGATTATTCCTAGAAAATAATAAGATAAATAAAGGTTTATCAAATTAATTTCTTTGATTTTGGGTTAAACATGACTGGGAATAATAATTAAATTATGATTTAATTAATTATTCCATGAGGAAAATCAAACAAATATAGGTTTGTTTAATATTTCCTTTTGGGGTTTCCTGTTTTAACATAGTGAAAGCAGTTTTACTTAGGGTAAAACTGGTCTTACATGGTGTACTTGGGTCCATCTAATGGTAAAAGGTTAGATGACCAAAAAATGGTGTAACAATGTGGTTCCTCAAAATCTAAATCTTCACTCTATGTGACAATGATTTCTTCATCATGTTCTTGTACTTCAACTTGCTTCCCATATACTATTTTATAGTAGCGTAAGTATGTGTCTTCACATTTATGTCCTGGCATCCAATTTTCTCCACACTTGCAACAATTATTTTTTCTTTTTATAGTTTATTTTTTTTACTCATTACTTGAAGTGTCTGATTCCTTCTCAACTTCATAAGTATATAACTTCTTGTTAAGGAATCTATGTCCAGAAGTCCATTTGTCTCCACAATACCTACATTTGTTTGACTCCTTTTTATGTGAGTATTGTTGGTATTTACTTGAATGATGACATTTTGAACTTATAATTTTTTTCAATAATTTTTGTTGCATGTCTGGCTTATTCAATAGTTTTGGGTTTCTACAGCTTCAATTCTACATAGATATACTCCTTAAGTCCACATTTATACATTTTAAGTAGTTGTTCATAGTAAATCATATTTGTCTTATACTTAATACTTCCCATTCATTCACTTACATACCCTTTTTACTTAATATGAACAAATATTTCGTAGACATCATATTCTTCTTCGTCATAAAACCTTCTTAGCAAAGCATCCACAAATTTATTCCAAAGAAAAGAAAGGGTGTCACAATTGTCAGACCACCATAGGAACCAATCATACGCCTCAACTTCCAAATTGTTGGATGCAATCATGATTTTCTCTCTTTCACCTATTGGTAGATTCGATTCAAAAATGGATTCCCTTTTATTAACCCACACAATAACACCTATATGGTATTTTCCATCGTATTTTGGGAGCTCCTCTTAATTCGTTGGTAGTATTTTTCTAGGAATTTTTTATAGTACTGACTACCTAAGAAGTGCATTTGTGAAATTTCATGATACACTTGCAGAATTTCATGATTTGGGAAATCTTTGATTTCTGGATTCTTGGGCCTTTGTGTTGGTTCTTGAGCAATTAAAGGATTAAAAAATGAATTAAATCCTACTATTAATTGATTTTGTATTCCTTGCAACATTTTCTCAATGTTATATATTTTTTTAATATCACTTGTTAATTTATCTTGAGTTACGATTATCCTATTTTGACCTTTTCCTAAATCTGTCTACTTCTTCTCAACATTATCTAGGAAATGATGTACCTTTTCGACTTCATCTTGATATTTTTTTGTGTCTGATTTTTTATAACTATTCCCCATTTTGTTTCTTTTTTCTTAGCTGAACCATTTTTTTTTGTATAAATTTCGTTCTTTAAAAAAATACTTCTTCAATAACTTTCCTTTTTATTTTATTTTTCCCTACTATTACTTTTATTATATATAACAGTTCCTTTTTCTCCTTTTACTTAAAAATTAAAAAAGTAATATTATCTTTCTTTATTCAAATCCCTCACATTATGCTTTTGCATACCTAAGGTCAACCTTTAAAAACTTTAATTTAATTCTTCCTTTATTCCTTAATTGACTTAAATATAATATATTGATTTGTTAATTTAAATTTTTAATTGTGTCGATTGATATCAAAGGTGTACGGATGAAACTATATAGAGTTAGAGTTAGTGATGTTTAATGTAGGTTGTTTAAAATTGGATGTGTTGTATGCCAGCTAGCCCTGGCGACCCTCTTTATTACAGGAAACTGAGCGGTTAGGGTTTAGAATGTAGCGACTTATTGTTGGTAGCGGGTGAGAAGATGATTGCTTGGAGAAGTCAGAAGAGTTTGGTGTTGGTCATGTAAGGTTGAGTTCGGTGTCCGTAGGTCTGTGGTGACAAGGAGAAAGGTTGATTTGGTTTAGTATTGCAGTCAAGGAGAAAACAGCTACTAGAAGGTGGAGGAATTGATGTTCTTACTAGAAGGTGGAGTCATGTATTTTGATTATTTACCTCTTCATAAATAATAAAGTTTTAATAATTACTTAATTAATTATTTAATAATTTTTTTTATAAGCTTGGAAGGACTAGATCTTCATCATTTCCAATATATCACCACAATCGGGAGTGTAATTGAACCGATGACTTCACATCAAGGAGTGCCTTAATAGAGCACCTGATCACCATCTATCTAAGACCTGTGGACTAATTAAATATTATTTTAATACTATTTATGTAATTAATATTTTTATGAATATTTTATTCATAACATTCTTCTTGGGAAAATTCATCCTGTAGCTGCCAATTTTAACACCATTCTCATTTTTATTTGTATATTTATTGAGATGATCTGGATTGCAAGCCATATGATGGTTTACGAGTCCAATTTTTCTTACCATGTGATATATTAATAGCACTGAAAATGTCTTGATACTGTTCATTCATTAGGGGACTGATTATTGACTTCATGTGCCATTAACCATAAACTCCCCCTTCTTCAAAATTCATCCAAATCTATCCTACTAGTTTGTTGCATTTTTAATTGTTTACAAGAAGGTAGAAATTGATATAGGAAAAGGAGCTAATTGTTTACCTTATTCCCCAAATGAAGTTATAATATTCTCTCAAATTTGAATTATAAAACACGTGGTTTATAATATTTGGCATATGTTATCACTTTATTCAATTTCACATCTATGCCTTTGGTATTTTGAGCCCTTTTAACAAATCATGTGATTATGCTATATTTCCGGAAACGATACCAATTCCCCAAGTGTAATAGGCTTCAGTTTTCCCTTCGAGGTCCATGATGACACCTTATACCTTGCACCTACCACCTTACAGTTCTCCTTTGATGATTTATCAAAATATATATATATATATATATATATATATATATATATATATATATATATATATATATATATATATATATAATTGCTAAACTATCTTCCAATTTTCAAATTGAAATATGCTTAATTAAGCTGTTAACTTGCTCTAGAAATCGGTTTGGTAATTTTTTTGCTTGAGAAATGGGAAGAAAGATAAAATTACCAAAAACATTATTCTTCATCTACATTTAGAATTTTATGAAAATTGATATCATTACCTTTATATATAATATATTATTCTCATGTGCTTTTGGATTTCACTACTACATATGAGGGGATGTCCAACTCCTACTGAAAAATTTATTTGTTCTTGGCAAGCCAAATTTTCCAACACAAAAAAATTGGAAATGTTGACCATGCTCCTTTGAATAGATGTTTTATTTTGAAGGTATCTCTATAGGGTTTATTTCATGTTTTAAATATGGTTTTCTTGGATTTAGTCTCTCATTCTATTCTATAGGCCTTTACATGATTCTTCCAAAACCTATTAGAGAAGCTAACTCAAAGAAGACATGATGAATCAATTCCAACTCTACTCGACACAACCCACATATTAAGGAACCTTAGATGCCATATTTTTATCAGTTCTCAGTAGTTAGTATTTCCTCATGAAATTTAGTTCAAAAAAAGGTGTTTACCTTTCATAGGTCATCCAAGTTTCAAAATAGCTTCCATATTAAAAACCTTGCTAGTGGCACTAAATTTTGGAGCCAAAAGATGTGACCCTATTTAGCACTATAATTAGCTTTCCCCAACTCTTCAATCTAGAATGTTTTCCTTCCTAGGCACACAACCTTTCAATTTGAGGAGATGGGATATTAAATGTTACATATGGAGAGGTGTCCCTGTTTTTCAATCTATTCAATAACCCGATTGATCATCCCAAGACAAAATATCCGTAAATTTTTCAATTTTGACTATTCATCCAATGTTTTAATAGTAAGGGTTCTTGATAACTATTCAATGCTTCCTTTTCCATGATGTAATTTTACCATATGCTATTGTTTCACTAATTACCTAGGACCTAAGATAATTTGGATCACATGAGTGGGATTGTAAATTTTAAAATTATCCACATTGGAAATCCTTTCCATATTTCCTATATAGTATCTAAACACCTCTTATGAACCCCTAAAAAGTAATTTTTCATGGAGAGCCCTTTTCCACTAAGTATTCTAATGATAAATGCACCACTAAAGCAACTTTACTCCTAGGGAAAGATTCATTCATGAAGGATCCTTGATTCCTATTCCTCCATGCTCTCTAGGAGCCCTTACAATTTTCCAATTCCCAAGGTGGAATTTCTTATAGTTAACTTTACCTCCTTGCCATAAAAAAATCATTATTTATTGTGCCATTTGTTTCATGACACTTATCGATGTTGATAGAGTGGATCACTTAAAAATATGTGAATCCATGAAAAAAAAATCATAATAAGCACTCTTCTCACAGGGTTCAACCAATATGCCCCTCATTGTTGTAAATTCAACTTAAATTCATTAGGTACACTCTATCATGATTAAGTAGTTGGATTATTACAAATGTCTAATTCCCTAGGTGGAATTTCTTGGAGTTAAATTTACCTCCTTGCCATAAAAATTTCCTTATTTCTTATATGCCATTTATTGCACAACACCTACCAGTGCTAATAGAAAAAATCACTTAAAAATATGCAAATATATCAAAAAATATTGATGAGAACCACTCTCCTCATAAGTTTCAACCAATGTGCCCCCCATTGGTGGTACTTTGACTTAAATTCATTGAACATAATTTTCCATGATTGAGTAGTTGGATTAGATAAACTAATTTCTTGTAAGTCTTTTGCATACATACCATCTATAAATTAGGATTTTTTTAATATTTATCTTTCCTTTGAATACTAAGGTGAATATATATATAACCTTCTCAAAATTAGCTATAATAATGGTTGAATCTCCACCCATTAAAAGGTTATCATAAACAAATTGCAAATCATTAATGTTTTTGACACCTCTTGCCAATTTGTCCTCAGGAGATTACATGATCATATTTTATCAAAATAAATTGAACTAATGAATCATTAAAACATACATACAAATTATTATAAGGTAAACTATCAACCTTAATTACAAAGCCTAACCTCAAGAGGATAAATAAATTTGAACCTATGACCTCCCCAACTTGTGGGGAGAGATATCACATTTGGCTTGTTGTTCCTTAAGAGACAATCCATTGGCTGTGAAAAGGAATTAGTGCTTAAGACATTTTTTAAATATATGTCACAAATTTAATTATATCAGGGGGTCTTTGTTTATTCCCTTTAGAAATTAATTCCTTAAACCCCTTAACAATCTGATATAATGAAATATTCTACAATGTCATTTACTGTTGATATCTAAATGAAAAGAAGAAATGTAGAGGAAACTCAAACTGATATTATGTAACATAGAATCTATCACCTTAAATTTCAGAATAAATTTATGTAAAAAGAATAGTTGGAGTGAAGGAGTGCATATTAAGGTTATTTAACTCTTACTCACAGATGTAATTAGGAGACCGACATCTACTTTACTTCACTTCATTCAAATAAGAAGAAACATAAAATGACACAGGAAGAAAAAATCACCGTCAACAGTTGCAGGAAACTTGATGCTTATTTCATTAATTTATCAAAAAAGTAAGTACAAAATTTGTGGTCTTCCAGAGGTCTAAAACTGGGAACCCTCCTCTTTCTTACTATCTTGTATAAATACATACAAAATCAGTTTGTAACTGTTGGAACTTCTTGTAACTACTTAAACTACCTAAAACTGTGTAAACTACCTATTACATTGCAATCAAAGACATCATTACAATATCAACCTTTTCACAAGAAAGATAAATAAAACTTGAAATATCAATCTATTTCCCAAATCTGGATCTGATTAGTTGTCATTGTGTTCCCCTGATGTGATGATGTGTCCTTCTAAGGTGCTGATGTGTCACCCGATGAATCAGTCATCCATGCCCTGCACTTTTTCCATATTTCAATGTTGGTTTTATGAGAATTTACCAACATGGGATACTCTAACCTGAAAGGAATGATCCTAGTAAAAGTGGGCCTTTCTGTAAACAAGGTCTTAACCATCCATAACAATTGAAAATTCCTATGCAAGAAATTGAAAATTGTAGCCCCTTTTAAGACTGCAGTTTTTCATGAGTATTATCAATATTTATTTTTGCTCCCACTAACAAAGGCTCATATGAAGCCCAAGATAGAAGATTTCCTTGCAAATCCTAGCATGATGGTAGCCCAGCTCTGGTCCTTTGGTCAAACACATTGTTGAATTTGTCAACAAACTCTTTGATTTCTGTCAATTTCTTCTCTGCTGATTTCCTGCAAGCATTTTTCACAATCAACTTATTTATCTCCAAAACACACAATGTTCTATCTTTGATTTCATGCTCCTCTAGCTTTTGATATATCTTGGAATTGATAAAGTCAATAAATATTTGTGCCCATAAAGCTCTATTAAGAAACTTCTGTTTATAAGCAAGAATAAGTTCCTGCAAATCTTTGATTATGTTTTTTTTGTCTGACACTATAATTAGTGATTCCCAAACTGTTTTCATTACTTCAATTATTTCATTCCACACAATAACCTTTGATTGAATTAAAAACATGTTTCCTTTTAATTTTTCTTTAAGACTCTTGATTTCCTCATAAGCTATCTAGAAATTTGATTTATATTTTTTAACTTCCCCTTATTTGGCATCCATTATCTTCATTGTTTTATCAAGATCACTCTGATTTTTCTTAAGATCAATATCTACCATCTTTAACTTTGTGCTCAACTAGTACAATATAGCTATTGGATCATCAGTTCCAGATGACATAAATATGGTGCAAGTATGAGATTCAATCTGACCCTGCAAATTAATCACTTACTCCTTTAATTTAGAAATATCCTCCTCTTTCTGCAACAACTGTTGTAAAAGACTTTCTTTTTCATTTTCTACCTCTGTTACCTCTGCTGCCATTGGATGCTCTCCAGTAGGTAACTTTAACTTTTTCTTTAATACATTAATTTACGATTCAACACTTTGTAAGAACTTTTGTACAACTAATATATCATTGGGGTCCACTTAAATTTTCAAAATTATTTTCTTCAACGCTTCATTTTGAGTTAAAAGGGCTCTGGAATTAGCCTTCTCTAATTTTATCTTCTTAATCACCTTTCCTAACATATTCTCAGAGTTATGAGTAGTTGCACTTGTTTTAGTCAAGTCATTAACAATCAATTGACCAGTATTCATATGTAAGTTAACTTTTTCAAGTGAAGGGATATTTTAACATCAATAGTGAAATTCACAGTTTTAAAACTACTGGATGACCCTACTGTCATTTTAGATGGGTGAGAGAAGAAAATATTCAACTTATCCCTTTCTAAGTCCATAATTATCAACAATCTAGTTTGGTCAGGAGTAATCTGATACTCATCTTGAGCCTCCATACTGGCTTCAATCTTCTAATTCTTTTCTGCAATTTGGGCAAAGACTTTCTTGATTAAAGGAACTTGATCATGAATAGTTTCATGTTTTGATGGTGAAGCTGGTACATTCTGATCATCTGCTAATTGAATAAGGAAACTAGGTTGTGTGGTTGGTATCTTTTCAGTTAACTTAGCTCTTTTTTTAGCTCTTTGTTCTTCCTCCTCAAAATCAATAGTTTTTTCCTTGCCTCTTTTACTTATCTTTTTAGAGATGATTGGAGTTTGAAGGCTGGTGCTACCAGAGTCTGCAAAAAATTTGTTAGCTAACTTCTCAATTTTAGGCTTACTCTCATGAGCAAAAGCAGAATGACCTTTTTCAAATCTCTTGTTGGAGATCACTTTGTGTGGATCATAAGCCCATTTCTCACCTAATAGCAAGTGTATGCTTTCTAACATCCGGTTAGCTTTAATTTTTGCTTGCCTCATATTCACTATGAATGGTCCCACAAACATAGGCAACTTAAATAAATGGCCTTTCTTCATTGGGACAAAATGTATCTTATCTACATTCAGGCTTTGTCTAGTAAATTCCAAGGCAAACATTCTCATGGGAACAAATATTGGTAATCTATAAGGCTTAATTTCGGCTCCATATAACCTAATTTATAAATAATCATCATACACAAACCAATATCCAAATTTACAATTGACACTAAGCTAAAGAAACTCTTGAGCCTTCGATAGAAAACACGGAGTAGTAATTCCATTCAAAATATTATAAGAAATTCGCATGAAATCAGTAGAAAAATCAAACATCCCTCCCTAATTTGGTTCATTTCTTATTACATCTATCCAAAAAACCACTGATTGTCGTTTCTTATTTGCATCCATAATATTTAGCCCCAAATGTATAAATTCTTCTATATTTTTATAGAACAATAAATAAGTAATTAGTGAAGGAAACCTGAAATACCCAATGAGGGACAGGCTCATAAGCTGAGCATTTACATTCTCTTGCTAATAGGAGGGAACATCTAACACCACATTAGGCTTCATCATTAAGGCAAATAACCCAAGCACCGACCTATCAATGTGAGTGGCATATTCCTTTACAAGTATTTTTAACAGAAACTGTAGTATTGTCTTGACTTATGCATCAAAAATATCCAATGAGGACACTTTATCATCTGGCGAAAAACATCTTTCTTCCAGCTTTAGAAAGAAGACAACCTATGTAAACTCTTTCCCTGCAAGGCTATCATATAATTATACTAATGATTCTTCAGTAAAATGAACATAATATTCTGACTTACGATAACAAAGGGCTTGATGGATTAATTGATATGTGACTTGAATAACAATCTCTCCTAAATTATTCATCACGAAACACTTGCAAGGGTATAATGTAGACACTAGCCAATGTATGAATTTGAGAAAAATATTAGTTTTTGGGACACATACAGCTAGAACACTGGACTTGAACATGGTTGAGTAGATGGAAGAACTCTTTTCATTAAGCAAGACTGGCTGGTAAAAGGGTAAATGCTCAATTGTGCCCAGAGTGTCTTTGACATCTTGCTCAGTATCCATTAGTGGGATGTGGCTAGAAGAGCTAGATAAAGACAATTTTTTAGCCATGAATTTACCCAAGGTGGTGATCGAACAAGCATAGAGGTAAGAAATTAATCAATTCAACGACTTCTGAGCAATTGGTATTGAAAACAAAAATAAGAAAATAAGAAACCTAAACACATTTTATAGATGGCATGGGATTTTGGAAATGAATGAGAATTGAATTCCTCATATGACAAATAATGGAAAAAATATGTGACATATGAGTTGGCTCATTAATTAACTGCATCATGGGTTGCGTACGTCACTGTAGGAGCGCTTTGGAGTACGATAAACCCATCGAAGGTCTTCCCCTACAACGATCATGAACCGTCGATCTTGGTTAGGAGGCTTTCGGCTGAGTCAATTACGGAGGCACCAACATTGTTAACTCGTGGGTTGTTTATGCCCACGGGTTTCCGCTCATCCAAATTAACCTTTATTATTTTAAATCCCTCTTGGTTATTCACGAGGGTGTTAATACAACGGTTGGTCCCACCTTCACACTTTTGATCAATATGTTAATTGGCCGACACATAAAAAACAAAAAAACTATTTTTTGGCATATGAAAATTTCACATTTATCCATTGTTTGGTGACATATGAAAAATGGATAATCTGGTATTTACAATGATGAAATGTTGAATTTTAGTGTTGGAAATAATGCTTCAAATATTTCCCATTCACATGCAGCTGCAAATATTCTCCATCTAAATTTTACAGGATGAAAGTGTTATTTGACCTGGCTTCAGTAACACTTTCATGACAGACAATGGCATAAGATTATGAGAGGCCCCTGAATCCAACATACAGTTATAAAATCATGAAGCAACAATGAAATATAAAATGGAGGAAGTGAAGAATCTATTTCTTCCACATGAGGACCAAAAGTGACTACTATTTTTCTTCTTTCAGGTTCATAGTATCACTTCTATCTTTAATCTGTGAGAGATTAATGAATTCTGAAATTTATTTTTTATAACCTGGTGTCTTATTTCAATAAGAGGCACTCGAATCTTGACCTTCTCCAACTCCTTTGATAAATTGAAAACATGAATTTGCATAACATTCTTCTCAGGTTCTTCTTCGTTCTTTCTAGGATATAAAGTTTGTTCAGGCACATGAAAAACTTTCTCCAAAATATCGGTATCAGAAAATTTGTTTTATGAATATCCAAACTGCTGCACTTATATTCTATTTATTGGATTTACAGGTTTCTTCCCTTTATCTGCTTGTTTAATTGAGTTATTTTGTTTTGGAGTTGCCATTGGAGGAGGAGTAGAATCTTGTTGTTCACCTCCATTATCCTGCAACCTAGATCTCTTTCTAGACCTTAAATCATACATTTTATGTAACTCAGCTTGCATGAAATCTGTGAATTGCCTACTGTTACACAGTATTTTGTCACCGTGCCTGCAATTCCCCGTCCCGCACATTGGAGGGCTTTTCCCGTGACCTGTGAGTAGTGACATAACCTGAAACCACTTTCATGGCATCCCCCTTGACAAGGACAATCATTCCCTTGAAGAAAGTTTCCTTTATAAAACCCTAAAAACTGATATTTTAGCCTTGGCGCGACCAACTAGTTCAACCCTCGCGCCAATGGGGAAAATCCACCATAGAGGGCGTGCCAACAGTGCTTTGTCCCAGTGTCTCACTCGCGCCAAGCTTAATAAGGGATGTTTTTAAAAAATAAATGGCGGAAGTTTGATTCCAAAAAACTCCTGAATGAGTCACTAAAACGAGTTGGGATGTTTGGCTCCGGATCTCCATGTATGGGAAGTGGTTTTCCACTTATCATGGAAGCTTCCTTAGAGATAGGGCCAATCCCGTGATTATAGGGATCCCAACTCCCCTTCCACCATCTATATAAGCTTGCCTTCACCCTTAGCAAGCTAGAGTTGAACTTGTAGCAAGGAGACTATAGCTAGAAGGCCTTTGAGAGCCAAGATGAAGAGAGAGAGCTTTGTCCTGTTTCCGACAAGCTTCGTTGAGACGTGCTCCGCTGTCAGCCCCGCCGAAGGAAGATCAAGTGTCAGAGGTTTGGGTTGTATATTTCCTTTGTTATTTTAATGATAAGCGACTTTTATTATGGTTTCATTCGTGTGTCTATTTCTTGATGCAATGAATTACATCCTCTCTGACTGATGTATGGTTACAAGATTTAGATTTTACGTTGTGTATCGTTGTATCCTTTGCATGTGTGCAGGTGTTCGGATGCGTCAAGTGGAAGGATCGTGATCTGCCAAGCGAGGAACAGAAAGCGTCATCCTTTCTTCGATGACCATTGCGTCGGACCTGAGGTAGGTAATTCGCTATGTTTTTGTCGTTTTGTAACTAGAGACTTGCGTCACTGTGTGACCTGATTGTTGCTAGACCCGATCTGGGCTAGTAGCGATCGGCTCTGTCCGCAGAGGGGATTTACCTCTCCAACACCTACAATATTCATCCATCTCATATGGATCAAAATATACTTTAGCTTCAACATATTCTCCTTCACAATCTTCCTCTTCATCATCTTCTCTTGTGTACATAGAAAATATTTGATCTTTAGCTTCTTTTTGGTCATCTTCTATTGATTTTTTAGGTGATGCTTCTATATATAGTGGTGCTTGAACCTGATCTTGATCTCTTCTTTCCCTCTGCAAAATTTTCAGGGGTTGTTTTCAGAATTGAGGATTAAATCCTCCTATGTTTTGGTGTACCAGTCTTTGGGAGTTTTTACTTTCAAATTCCATATTTATTAACTTATTTTACAAACTTTTTATCACCTTTGTCATATCTTCAATTCTTTGATCTTGTGGTGATTCTTCTTTTGCTTTCCCCTTCTCTTGGACTGACCACTTTTCTTTTATCTTTCCAGCTGCATTCATATTGGCTTCAATTTCTAAATAATTTGTCTGTATTTTCTCAAGAGTAGGGGATCTCCTCTCTTTAAGTGTAAAACTGAAATCAACTTCAAAAGCCCAAGAAAAAAATACCTTCACTCCAAAAGGAGGGGGCTTCATCTCTACGACTAAACTATTGTACAATTTATTGAATCTCTCGACAAAATCATAAATATTCTCATTAGGTTTTCTTTTAATTTCATTAAATTTTGTTAATGAATAACCATGATCTATTTTCTCTCCCCATCTCTGAGTGAATTTATTTTATAACTCTTCCCATGTATTAATGGAACCATTTGGTAAACCTTTGAACCATTTTCTAGCCTCTCTATCTAGGGATTGAACAAAAAGTCTCATTACAACATCATGATGTTCTACATTTAAATTTTCAGCAAAATTGCAAAACAGGGGTAGATGTTGTTCTCCAGTTACTTCATCTTCTCCAGTGAAACGAGGAAGTAATTTAAGTTATTCTTGAGGCATGGAATTAATGGGTTGTGGAATATTAAGTGGTGCATATCTATTCATTAGTAAAGTTGGTGTTTCCTTGTTTACGCCTTGATTAATTTCTCCTTGGGTGGATGAAGTTGATGAAGTTGATATGAAAGTAAATGAAGGTGGAGATAAAATTGAAATGGGAGTGGGTTGATGAATAATGGCAGAGGAACCATCAATGATAGTTTTCTGAGCTTCTGTAAAAGTGAAGGATACTGACTCAAAGGAATGTTATTACCGCTTAGGTTCTTGAAAATGACTAAGTGTGAAAGGGGAATATTACTCCAAGAAAGGAAGTATTTTAGAGATATCTTAAAACCAAGGGTTATTAGAACTGATTCCAAGAGCAAGAAATTTAGGACTAGGTGATGAAGGGGTTTTAGGTTTCTGAGCCTTTTTAGAAACCAATATCTTAGGACATGACAAAGCAACGAATTTCTGTTGTGAGGTATCTGACCTCGTTTGAGGCCTTTTGAAAGCCATAATTCTAAGAATGAAAACACAGTCGAATATTTCCTCCTCGCTGAACAACCAGAGAAAATAATGCGAAAAACCTAGGGAAAATAAACTTTGTTTCTTTGGTCCCCGGAAATAGTGCAAACAAATGTTGTTCCTTCAGAGAAAATCCCTTGGCTGTGAAAAATGAATCAGTGCTTAAGAAACTTTTTAAATATATGTCACAAATTTAATTATATCAAGTGGTCTTTTTTTATTCCCTTTGGAAATTAATTCTTTAAAACCCTTAACAATCTGATATAACGAAATATTCTACAATTCCATTTATTGTTGAAATCTGAATGAAAAGAACTATAGAGGAAACTCAAAATGATATGCTGTAACATAGAATCCGTCACCTTAAATTTCAAAAGAAATTTATGTAAAAAGAATAGTTCGAGTAAAGGAGCACATATTAAGGTTATTTAACTCTTACTCATAGATGTAATTAAGACACTGACATTTACTTTACTTAACTTCATTTAAAGAAGAAGAAACATAAAATGACACGAGAAGAAAAAATCACCATCAACAATTGCAGGAAACTTGATGCTTCTTTCATTAATTTATCATAAAAGTAAGTAAAAAATTTGTGGTCTTCCAGAGGTCCAAAACTCGAAACCCTCCTCTTTCTTACTAACTTGTTTAAATACATACAAAAGCAGTTTGTAACTGCTGGAACTTATTGTAACTAAACAAACTACCTAAAACTGTGTAAACTACCTATTACATTGCAATTAAAGACATCATTACAATATCAATATTTTAAAAAGAAAGATAAATAAAACTTGAAATATCAATCTATTTGCTAGATCTGGATATGATTAGTTGCCGCTATGTTCCCTTGATGTGTTGTTGTGTCCTTCTGAGGTGTTGATGTGTCACCTGATGAATCAGTCATCCATGCCCTGCACTTGTTCTAGATTTCAATGTTGGTTTTAGGAGAAATGACCAACTTGTGATACGCTAACCTGAAAGCTGTGATCCTGGTAAAAATGGGCCTCTCTATAAACAAGGTCTTAACCATCGATAAAAATTGAAAATTCCTGTGTAATAAATTGACAACTGTAGCTCCTTTTAAGACTGGAGTTTTTTAATGAGTATTATCAATCTTGTTTTTTGCTCCCACTAAAAAAGGCTCATATGAAGCCCAAGATAAAATATTGCCTTGCAGATCCTTGCATGATGGCAGCCCAGCTCTGGTCCTTTGGTCAAACACATTGTTTAATTTGTCTACAACCTGTTTGATTTCTGCCAATTTCTTCTCAGTTGATTCCGTGCAAGCATTTTTCACAGTCAACTTATTTATCTCCAAAACACACAATGTTCTATCTTTTATTTCATGCTCCTCTATCTCTTGATCTGTCTTGGAAATGATAAATTCAATAAATATTTTTTCCCATAAAGCTCTATTAATAAAATTCAGTTTATCAGCAAGAATAAGTTCCTGTAAATATTTGATTATGTTTTTTTCCTCTAACACTATAATCAGTGATTCCCAAATTGTTTTCATTACATAAATAATTTCATTCCACACAATATCCTTTGCTTAAATTAAATACATTTCCTTTTAATTTTTCTTTAAGACTATTGATTTCCTCATAACTTGTCTAGCAATCTGATTTATATTTATTAACTTCCCCTTCTCTGGCATTCATTATCTTCATTTATGTATCAAGATCACTTGAGTTTTCTGAAGAACAATCTTTGTCATCTTTAACTATGTGCTCAACTGGGACAATCTTCCCATTAGATCATCAGTTCTAGATGACATAACTATGGTGCAAGTATGAGATTCAATCTGACCCTACAAATTAATCATTGATTCCTTTATTTAGAAACCTCCTCCTCTTTCTGCAACAGTTGTTGTAAAAGACTTTCTTTTTCATTTTCTACCTCTGCTTCCATTGGATTCTCTCTAGTGGGTAACTTCAACTTTTTCTTCAATACATTAATTTCTGATTCAGCAATTTGTAATAACTTTTGTACAACTAAGCCATCATTGGGGTCCACTCCAATTTTCACAATTATTTTCTTCAACTCTTCATTTTGAGTTGAAAGGGATTTGTAATTAGCCTTATCTCATTTTAGCTACTTAATCACCTTTCCTAACATATTCTCACCCTTATGAGCATTTGCACTTGTTTTATTCAAGTCATTAACAATCAATTGACCAGTTTGCATATGTAATTTAACTTTTTCAAGTAAAGGGATATTTTTAACATCAACAGTTAAATTCATAGTTTTAAAAATGTTGGATGACCCTACTGTCATTTCAGATGGGTGAGAGAAATAAATCTTCAACTGATCCCTTTCTAAGTCCATAGTAGTCAATAATCTGGTTTGGTCAGGAGTAATCTGATACTCATATTGAGCCTCCATACTAGCTTTAATCTTATGATTATTTTCTGCAATTTGGGAAAAGACTTGCTTCATGTCTTGATGGTGAAGTTGGTGCATTCTAAGCATCTCCTAATTGAATAAGGAAACTAGGTTGTGTGTTTGGTATCTCTTTAGTTAACTTAGCTCTTTTTTCATCTCTTTGTTCTTCCTCCTCAGAGTCAATAGCTTTTTCCATACCTCTTTTACTTATCCTTTCAGAGATGATTGGAGTCTGAATTTTGGTGCTACCAAAGTCTACAAAACCTTTTTTAGCTAACTTCTCAATTTCACGCTTACTGTCATGAATAAAAGAAAAATAACCATTTTCAAGTCTCCTGTTGGAGACCACTTGTGTGGATCATAAGCCCATTTCTCACCTAATAGAAAGTGCATTATTTGTAACATCTGGTTAGCTTCAATTTTTGCTTGCCTCATATTCACTATGAATCGTCCCACAGACATATGAAACTTAATTAAATGGCCTTTCTTCATTGGGACAAAATGTATCTGATCTACATTCAGGCTTTGTCTAGTGAACTCCAAGGCAAAAATTCTCATGGAAACAAAGATTGGTAATCTATAAGGCTCAATTCTAACTCCATACAACCTAATTTCTGAATAATTATCATTCACAAACCAATCTCCAAATTTACAATTGACACTAAGCTGAAGAAACTCTTGAGCCTTTAGCAAAAAACATGGAGGAGTAATTCCATTCAAAATATTATAAGAAATTGGCATAAAATAAGAATCAAAATCAAACATCCCTCCCTCATTTGGTTTATTTCTTATTACATCTATCCAAAACACCATTGATTGTGTTTTCTTATTTGCATCCATAATATTTAGCACCAAATGTATAAATTCTTCTACATTTTGATATAAGAATAAATAAGTAATCAGTGAGGGAAACCTGAAAGACCCAGTGAGGGACAGACTCATAAGCTGAGAGTTAACATTCTCTTGCTAGTAGGAGGGAATATACATCACCACATTAGGCTTCATCATTAAGGAAAATAGCCCAAGCACCAACCTGCCAATGTGAGTGGCATATTCCTTTCCAAGTATCTTTGACAGAAATTGTAGTACTGACTTGACTTTTGCATCGAAAATCTCCAATGGGAACTCTTTATCATCTGGCGAAAAACATCCTGCTTTCGGCTTTAGAAATAAAAGAACCTGTGTAAACTCCAACCCTACAAAACTTTCATATAATTCTACTAATGATTATTCACTAAAATTAACATAAGATTCTGACTCGTGATAAAAAATGGCTTGACAGATTAACTGAGATGTGACTTGAAGAACACTCTCTCCTAAATTATTCATCATGAAACACTTACTAGGGTATAATGAAGACACTAGCCAATGTATGAATTCGTGAAAAAGATGATTTTTCAGGAAACATGCAGCTAGAACAACATACTTTACCATGGTTGAGTAGACGATAGAACTATTTACATTAAGCAAGACTTGCTAGTAAAAGGGTAAATGCTCAACTGTGCATGGGGTGTCTTTAGAATCTTGTTCAGTATCGATGAGTGGGATGTGGCTAGAAGAGCCAAATAAGGACAACTGTTTAACCATGAATTTATCTAGGGTGGTGACCGAACAAGCGTAGAGGTAAGAAATCAAGAAATTTAATAAATTGGGACTGAAAACCAATAATAAGAAAAGAATGAACCTTAACACATTTTATAGATGGCGCAGGATTTTGGAAACGAATGAGAATGGAATGCCTGAAATGATAGATAACGAAAAAAAGATGTGACATATGAGCTAGCTCATTAATTAACTTTGTCATGGGTTGCCTATGTCACTACGGGAGCGACTTGGAGTACAGTGAACCCATCGAAGGTCTGCCCCCATAGCGATCATGAACCGTCAATATTGGTCAGCGAGCTTTCGACTGAGTCAACTGCGGAAGCACCAACATTGTTAACCTATGGGTTGTTTGTGCCCACGGATTTCCACTCATCCAAATTAACCTTTATTATTTTAAATCCTGGTCGGTGATTCACGCGGGTGTTAATACAACACTTTGTCCCACCTTCACACTTTTTAGCAATATGTTAATTGACCGACATATTTTTGGGGCCCTTGTTTTGAATTTTGAATAAGGAACATATTTTGGGTTGCGGATCGACACATGGTAGGCGCAACAACAGTAGGTAGCGGAGCTTCCGAGGTTGCAGAAGAACAAGAGATAGCTGATGAAGCTGACGCAGATAAGTGCAGACGAAGAGAAGATACGACAGAGAACAGATAGTGGAACTCATGGGAAACAGAAATAAGTTGAAAGTAGGTGAATAAGAACACAAGAGAAACTAGTAGTTGCATTGGCGAGTGAATAAATAGGCCGTCACCCAGCCGAAAAGGAGGTCATGCACGGATGCAGAGGGATTGAAGAGGATCGAGCAGACGCTACAGAAGAGCTCTGTCCTGAGCATGACATCCTTGTAGTTCCTAGGCTTTTATTGATCTATCATGGTTGTATTATCTATCTCTCTGTCCTGTGGGACGTCTATAATAGAAATGGAAATCTCTTCCTGTTGAGCGATGTAACTTTGGATCCAGCTGAAGGTTATTAATATACTTGAAGGTTGTTATCTTATTGTATGAGTTCACGTATGCATGATGTCTGTGGTACCTTAAAATTTTATTTGCTTAGTATCTGCATAATGTTCTGAGAAGATTTTCTATGTATGATGTTATGTATGCAAATGATCCTATGTTAGCTTCGAGTTGCGGATCCATCCACCACTACCGATTTGTTCCCCTTCTACATGTGGTCATGGCACGCCTCAGGTGAGACTCTCTGCTCCTCGGAGTAGGGTGAAAATTCCGGTGTGATTCTAGACTACAGTGGACTCCTTTGTTGGCCCCAATCCCCGAACCTGGGTCTTGCCTGCGAGACCTGTTTCCTCGCTAACAAATGGTTCCATTTTCGGGACCCTAAAATTCATTAGGGGAACTAGATCATGGTATCAAGGATCTTCAAAGGAGAAATACGGAGATGGTGGGATAAGCACCTGGACCATTTTATAGCTCAGCAAGCGGAGCTAACAAAGAAAAAAGAGAAGGTGCTCAAGGATCTAGTCCTTTTCTTGGATTCCGCCAACGATACCTATGAGATCCTTTGGGAAAAATTCCCTAGAAGCCTCTATAATTAGTTTCGAAGGTTGCAGACCAAGGTGACTGAGGAAAAATTGCGGAAGATCAATCGCAAGTGGGTGCATGGAGATCTGGTGGCCTTGCATTGGTTGGATACCAAGTTAACCCGTGTTGTGGATTTATGGGTAGAGTCTACCTTGGAGGGGTATATTGTGGAGTTTTCCGCAGAGTGCTACCAGTCCTTCTCCAGAGCCGAGGCTATATTCCGATCTGGACTAAGAGGGGAGATACTTAAGGAAATTCCATTGTGGATTAAAGCCCTAATGGTGGACGAGGGGCTGATGGAATTCCAGAAATTAAGCATGGAAGAATAAACCTCCAGTGCTGGGGGAGGGGCCTGAGGGACAAATGCTACATGAAATATGAAGCGGGGAAGTGGGGGAATGGATGTTGAGACTGCAAGGAGGTTGAGGGAGCGATGTGCACATCAGAGGGTGCAGATTGCCAACAGGTGGCGAGAAAGGGTGATGCGGGAGTTGAAACGACGAGGGAGTAGTCAGAAGGATAAAGAGGAGGCACCTCAGAGGATAGTGGATATGGAAGGCCAGGTGGGTCCCCAGGAGATGGGAGGGACCATTGTGGGAGTGCGGTGGGTGCATGGGAGCCCAGCCAGGAGGAAGAGGGAGATGATGTCTGATGAAGGAGATGCAGATGTGCAGCCTGAAGAAGGTTCCGATGGCGAGTGTTACATCGTGATGCAGCGGTTATTCCAAGAAAGGACGTCATTCATATCTCCAGGTATTCCTACTTCCCAAAGTTTGAATGGCAAGGATCCCTACCTTCCCCTGGTACTCTATAAACCTTTAAGTGATATTTTCTTTAAGTTAAAAGAGTTGAGTCGATTGCATAGCAGTCCATTATCAGCAGTGACACCTGCTAATAGCAGCATTACTGGTAGTATAACAATTACTATTGGTATAATTACGCAACCAGGACCCAGAGGGTTCATTCTAGTCACACCTCCGCAAGTGAATATGGTGGGGTCATTCACCCGGTACCCAGAATTTTTTGGGCCGGGTAATGACGATGTGGAACAACACTGGTACCTTTGTGAAGCCATATGGAGGGCTCGACAGACGCCAGATGTAGGAAATCTAATAGAATTCCAAACTACGTTGAGAGAAAGGGCATTGCGCTAGTTCATAAAGTGGTCAGAGGCCCACCCGAATCCAGTAATTGTGGACGTCAAGCGAGATTTTGTCTGAGAATTTAAGCTTCCCCAAAAAGACCAGCAAGGTATGTCTGAACTATGGGAGATCAAGCAAAGAGAAGGAGAGACTGTGTGGGAGCTGATGCACAGGTTCAAATATGCAATCGAGAAACTCAGCTACCCGATCGACCCAAATCATCAGAGGGACTGGTTCATCAAGGCTCTGCTTCCCTTGACATGAACCCCCCTCACTCAGCAAAATATCGACAACTTGCAGGATGCTTTGGAACAGGCGATGAAGATAGAGGTGATGGCAGGTTACCCTCAGGAATATAAGGGAGGGCCAGCCCTGCAAGACCCATCCATACTAGGACTGCAACATTAGATTTCCAACCTGACTGAAAAACTTAAGGAGATGCAGCCTATAAGACCAGCCAAGCCGAATTTCTGGTGCACACACTGCCTGGTAGAAGGGCACGTGGCAACTGAGTGTCCTCAATTACGAAGTCTGGGAGTGGGGCCCTCAATAGAAGTAGTACAGGGAACTCCACCTATCGAGGGTGGCGCGCGGATAGACCCCTTGTCGATAAACCCGCAAGGGGTTTATCTGCCGCAACAACCGTATGCAGGGTTCCCACATCAACCAACGCAAGCCGCAACAGAGTATTGCAAAATTTTCCGAACGGTGGGTCATCAACCTCGGACGTGCCTGATTTTGCAGAAGTACTCCAATGTTCCAAACAATGTATACTGTGAGTTCTATGCTTCCATGACTCACAACACTGAACAGTGCATAGCTCTAGATGCACTGGCGGACCGATTGGACCAGCCCTCCTACAGGGTGAATGAGGCTCCCAAAGGTAGAGGAGGCAGTATGCATGGGGGGCGCACAGGGGGACGGGGTCCGCTAAAATTCTACAATTGTGATAAGGAGGGTCATGTGGCCCAGGAATGCCCCTACCCAGAAGGCCGTGGTGTTCCCAGTTCCGCGTGAACACCCACGCGACAGAGGACTGCCCTGAACTTATCAAGAAGTGGGAGGAACGAGCAAGGCAGAGGGGCACGAATCTAGTAAACGCAAAACCTCGAGGGACAACAACTCCAACCATGCAGAACGTAGCCATAGTGATGCGAGGAGGCATGAAAACGAGAGAGGATACTTGTGAAAAGGATCCAATACGAGTGATCAGGCCTGCATCCCCGAAACAACTAATCAGGCTGGAAACGCAGAAGAAATATTTCCAGGAGGTGGTCGAGACTTTTGCCCAGCTGGGGGGAGACAAAGGTCTTGAGGTACCCGTGAAGACTGATACCGGATAATAGAGCGCTACGAGGGCTCTGATTGAGGAATGGCTCCACCTATTCCTCAAAATTTTTGACAATGCTTCGATGCAAGAACAACTCAAGCATACCCTGGAGGACGTATTGCAGGGGAACACAGGAATGAGGGAATCCTCAAACACAGCACCCCAGTATGTACAGCGGGTCAAGCGAAACAAAATAAGAATGGGAAAAGAGTTCCGGTTAAACACGCAAGTTGTGGGATTTCAGATCAGAGACACCATGCTTGACTTGGGCTCTGACGTCAATATCCTGCCTTGGAAGACGTGGGAAGCTCTTGGGCAGCCACGGCTGACTTACTCGCCAATCCAGCTCAGGATGGTGAACCAGTACTGCATTGTGTCGATCGGCAGACTTGAAGATGTCGAGGTCGACATCGTATGGGTAAATACTTACACAGATTTTGAGGTAATCGATATTATGGGAGACAAATATCCCTACCCTACATTACTAGGAATCGACTGGGCTTGTGAAAACTATGCCATCATCGACCTCAAGAAGGAGCTAATGATTTTTGAAGATGGAGAGGTCCGAGTCACTCAGCCTCTCGACCCGTATCAAGGTTCGAGATATACAGAAATTGTGGATAATAGGGAGGATGCTCAGATATTGGACAACCTCTATCAAATGATAGCAGGGAAGCGAGAGGATTATATTAACCTGACAGCAACCGACTCCGTAAGCTGGCGCAACATCCAGACCTCGGAGCTGGGGTCGGAACTAGCTTGGGAGGACTGGCAGCAAGGTGGGTATGAGACCAGCACAAGGAGATGTGCCCATATTTCCAGAGTCCATTGGATTGGAGCTGAAATAAGGGAGTACCCCACCTTGTCCAACATGCAAGAAGTAAATACCTTCATCGCAAAGGTAGAGGACAACATACCAGAGTAAAACAGGATACCACTCTTGGACGTAGCACTACAATCCACATCAGCCAGGTGGTGGAAAAATCACTGCAACTCCCTGTCGCGGTGGAGTTGCGTGGCGGAGGCTTTGAGGGCGTGGTTCAAGGAAGACGAAGGAACTCGAAGCAAGCAAAGGTACCAAAGAAATTTTGATCCGAGAGACCACCTGAAAACCTGTCAGGAGTAGTGGCAAAGTGTAGGGTACTCGGAGGAGCTGTGGGTACATCGGTTTGTCCACTCCTTGGATACCATCCCACATGCCTGGTACTTAGAAGAAGAAAGAAAGAGAGGGACCAGTTCTTGGTAGGAGGTTGCGAATAAGTTTGTTCAGTGCTTTTCATTTGAGGGGAAGACAGAGCTAGTGTCCCAAGCATTACAGGCCATAAAAAGGGTACTATTTTTCCACGATCTAGGCACCGATGAGAGGCCATTAGTATTGAATCCTGGTGGCAGATGTAAGTTGGCTTGCCAACAGATCGATAGCGAACCAGAAGATGACAGTTTGGAGGACCTGAGGCACCTATACTTTGAAGCGACCAAAGGAGAGTGGAACATTAAAGAAGAGCCTACCACTGAAGGAGTCCATCTACTTCCACTAAAGACAAAGAAACTAAACATCGGCACGGAGGAAAAACCCAAACTTGCTACATTTGGGGACTACTAGGATGAGGAGATGACAAAGGAAATTTTCAGTCTCCTCCAGGAATACGAAGACCTATTCCCTTCATTGGTTGCAGATTTAAAAGGAATCAAAGGGGACCTTGGAGAAATGCGAATTGTGTTGAAACCAGACGCTAGGCCAGTGAAGCATCGACCTTACCGGTTGAACCAGCGGATCAAGGAGAAAGTCAAGCTAGAGATCGATAAAATGCTGAAGACAGGTCTAATCTTCCTGTGGAAGAAGCAGAGTGGGTGAGTCCTATCATCATTCAAAATAAGAAGGACAAGTCATAAATCTGCATCTGTGTGGATTACCGAAGCTTGAACAACGACTGCATCCATGACCCATTTCCCACCCCATTCATCGAAGAAGTATTGGAAAATCTTGCGGGAAATGAGGCCTACTCCTTCACTGATGGGTTCTCAGGATACCATCAGGTGCGCATCACGGAAGAGGACAAGACGAAAATGACGTTCACCACCGAGTGGGGGTATTTTGCATATCACGTGATGTCGTTCAGGTTGAAGAATGCCCCTACTGTGTTTTCCAAGATTGTCATAGTTGCTTTCCGAGAATACATTCATAATTTCCTGGAAGTATACATGGACGATTGGACCATCTACAGTTTATTGAAATACCATGACACCCTGCTATGCATAATGTTTGATCGGTGTTGACAATTGCAAATTTCCTTGAACCTGAAGAAATGCATCTTTGTGGTTCCATTCGGAATGCTCCTAGGACATGTACTGTGTAGGCAAGGGGTTTGCATCAACCCCGCCGAGGTAGCAGTGATCGTTGACATGGAAGCCCCGGCAACGGTGAAGCAGTTGCGGTCACTACTGGGGCACATGGGTTATTACAGACATTTCATCAGGAACTATGCGAAGATAACTGCTCCTTTGGAAAAGTTACTACGGAAGTTAGAGGTGTTCCAGTGGACGGATGACTACAGGTTAGCCCTTGACACTTTAAAGGAGAAGCTGGCAATAGTGCCCATTCTGGTCCATACAGAATGGGATAAGCAGTTCCACGTGCATATCGATGCTTCTGGTATTGCACTTGGGGCTGTCTTGGCGCAACCAGGGGAGATGACAGTTGGCCATCCATTCTACTTTTCCAGCCGCAAATTGTCTAATGCATAGTGGAATTACACCACCACAGAGAGGGAGGCCCTCGCAATGGTATACTCACTCCATAATTTCCACCACTATCTCCTAGGAGGTAAGTTTAAGTTCTTTACTGATCACTCCGCATTGAAGTACCTAGTCAATAAGCTCATTTTGGAAGGAAGAATATGCCGATGGCTCCTACTCTTTCAAGAATTCACCTTCGAAGTGATTTTCAAGCCGGGGAGGTTGAATGTCGGGCCCGATCATTTATCTAGGTTGGAGATGGGTGAGAATGAGGGCTCTCTCGATGATCAGCTGCCTGATGTTGATCTTTTCCGGGTAGAAGCCATACCAGATTATTTGGCCGACTTTACAACTTACCTAACCACGGGGCAGTGTCCTAAGAACTATACCCCGATCTAGAAATGGCACCTGGTCGTCCGCGCCACTAACTACCAATTGATTGCGGGTCAGTTGTATAAATTGGGCCTTGATGAGATTCTGCGAAGGTGTGTCCTCGACCATGAACGCAAAGCCGTGCTGTGGGAGTGCCATAGCGGCATCGCGGGAGGACACGTGGGGGCGAAACCCACCACCAGGAAAGTGCTACAAGCTGGACTATGGTGGCTGACGGTCCACGCAGATAGTAAATCATTTGTCAAGAAATGAGATGTTTGTCAGAGAACAGGGAGGCCCTCTCATAGAGACAAGCTACCACTACACCCGGTGAATGTGTTGTGACCATTTGAGAAGTGGTTTTTCGACTTCGTAGGCACCATAGCCCCTGTAGCCAAGCATTCAAAGGCCAGTACATTATCACCGCCATGGACTACCTCACCAGATGGGCCAAGACAGTAGCGGTACGGGACTGTATGGTAGATACGGCAACCAAGTTCATCTTTGAATATATCATCAGCACGTTTGGCTGCCCATGGAGCTTAACCAGTGATCAAGGTACACACTTCATTAATGAAACGATCAAATCACTGCTGGACACCTTCATGATCCAACATCACAAAAGCAACCCATACCACCTGCAGGCCAATGGCACTATTGAAACGTTCAACAAAATCCTCAAAAAGGGTTTGACAAAGATCTGCAATTCCAAACGGGATGATTGGGACAAACGGTTGCCAGCCGCACTGTGGGCCTATAGAACAACGGTGAAGCGTTTGACTAATCAAACACCTTTCCAGCTGGTCTATGGTCATGAATCTGTTATTCCCGCCGAGTTCACCATACCAAGTCTTCTGATCGCCACCTCCCTAAAGTTCTCGAAGGAGGAATCACTATAGGAACACTTACACGAATTACAAGAACTTTACAAGGCCAGGTTCCTTGCAAAGTTTCATCAAAAGGTTCAAAAAGACAGGCAGAAGGCATGGCCTGATTTCCACATCAAGAGAAAAATGTTCCAGGTTGGAGGTAAGGTTCTCCTATATGATAGCAGGTTTCATAAGTTTCCCGGAAAACTGCAGATGCACTGGTTCGGACCCTACTTCATCGTCAAAATTAAGGATTCCGGAGCCGTTCGGTTGGCTCAACTAGACGGTACTGTTTTAACTGGGTGGGTGAATGGCGCACGCCTGAAGCCCTACCATGAATAAGTTTATTTCGCTTTCTATTAATAACTCTCGCACCCGAGAGAAATCCATAGAGTAGAGTAGTTGAATAACGCTCCCGCAACCGGAATGAGCATAGGTAGTGTTCTTTGTCCATGCATAAGTTGTCAATAGCCGCTAGGTTGCAGGGACCGCACCTCAACTGATTGTTGTCAGGGAGGGGTGCGTCCAGCATGTCATCCCCATAGGATAAGTAAACGTGTCAAGTGTCAGTCCCTATCATTTCATTTAGTACTTGTGTCAATCCGTAGGATCGCCAAGATTTGCAACATAACTTGCCATAGTTAGAAGTAACCTTGCAGTAATCATTTTTCCATAATTCGAAGTAACCTCAGCCATCGCGTCCACCCATTTCCCCATACCACCGTCAGAAGATGTCAGAACACACCTCAGAAGGCAACTGATCACACGATTATCAGTCGTGTTGGTTAATTACATAGCCTGCATGAAGAAAAGCATGAGAATTCTGGAGAGATCCAAGTTAGAGTTAGAAATTTCTAAAGATGCAAAGGAAATTGGAGCAGAACCAAAGCAGTAGAGGTGTCTCGAAGCAAAGAGCCAAGAGAAGGGGCCGAGAACTATTCTGAAAGTGTATCAACGTCGCGTAAAGATGACAAGAGCCAATCCAGCAGTAGTAGAACAACAACTCGATAATCGGATTCATAAAATGGAGTCCCTCTTCGGGAAGTATGACAGTGCTGCCCTCATCGATGCAGACCTCATGGACTCTTTCGAGTTCCCAGCGCTTAAACGCCAGGTGTACATGGAGAGCTATACCACAGAAGCAAAGCGAGCAACAACAAGGATTTTTCCTGAGTTTCGAGGCATCCAGTAGCCCTCCATACTGCATTTGAGGAACCTGCTAGTATTCGGGACGATAGGAGGAGCCATGCAATGTACCAATTTCTTGCTCAGTCGAATTCAGAATGGGTCCTTATGGTTGGGCAAAGAAATTCCAATCCATGCTGAGGACATTCACCGGCTCATAGGGCTCTCACAGGAAGGCCCGGATGTATCCTCTGCATGCCAGACCACCTCCAAAAGAGCAAAGAAGTCGGGGGACGCGGATTATTATGCAAAATTTGGCACCTGACGGGGAGGAAAGGGAGCGAAAATGGAACTCATCAACAAGCCCAAAGTCAGGTTCGCGTGTTACCTCATTGCTAGTAAGACAATGAGGCACTACACCAAGGGGGAATGTACCCTAGAAACCATTTCCATCTTAGAGCACTGCGTTTAGGGAGCCAAGCTGAACTGGTGCTCCTTCCTTCTGAAGGAGTTGTTTGACGCATGCGAGGATAATTACAAAGGGGCAACGGGCTTCATCTATGGATACTTGATATTCGCACTGGCCATGTGGAAGTGGCATGCCCCCCTCATCAGGCTACCGACAGAAATAGTGAAGGGTCAGCCTCTGGCAATGAAATTTGTCCCATGGAAGGCGTCAGTGGATCCTAGCACCAAATAGGTCAATGCAGAGGCCTTCCAGAGTTGGTATGGTTTAATGACTGATGTCGTGACAATCCAGTAGAGGATTCCCAGAAATATGTTGGACGGATATAGCGAGCAAGTATGGTTTCGGGGTCAGCCACAAGCACACCTTCCTCCAACCTACTTGCGCGCCGGAAGAGACATTTCAAATGAGGCAGCTAAAGTTCCAACTCGACGACACAGCCTTCCATAATGAAGTTTGTTCATGGCTGAGGGTCGCGATGGAAGTGCGAAGCGGGGTATACACATACAATTTCTACAAGATGCTACCACAACAACTGCCTGGCAAATCGAAAGCGGAGGCGGAAAAAAGGGTCTCCAACTTGCAGCTCTTCCCACTCATTCACCAACTAAACACACAAGTACGAAGCCTCAACGAAGTGGTCCGAGTAGTCTCAAATGGTGCCACTCCTTTCCCTATTTTTTCTGAATTTCAGCTTTCTTAGTCCACCCCTCTTCTCCGCCCGACCTCCATCACTTCCCGATTCCTAATGTTTTGTTTACTTCACCAAGTCTAATGACCACCCCGCTGGGGGAAAAGAGTAAGTCTGCAAAACCCCTAGAGGCTCCCAAGGCCAAGCGGGCCAAAACCATAGAGTCAAGTCCGGTGGTTGACCTCACTGAGGAGGATCCACCCCAGCCACTGAGCCCAAGGGTACCAACCACTCATAGAGATAGGGGCAATAGGCAGGATTCCACCTCAACCTCCCATTGACCCCTCCGACTTCATAAGCATCCATATTTCACCGCCCTGTATCGACCCACTCCCACCTACCACTTCATCTGCACCATCCAACTCATCCACCACCGTATCAGACCCAGTAATCCGGGACCTAATCAATGGGAACCACGGGACTGAGGCCGAATCAGATACAGCAATGATACCACCGGTCAACCCCATTGGGGACCCCCAAACCACTTTTTCTAATTTAATCACACAGATGGTGCAAATAGTTGCAGACATAGCTGGGACACAGCCTGAGTCTACTCCACTTCAGCAGACCATCCAAACAGGTCAAGGGGAGTGGCTGGACCTGAATATGGTGGACTCTACACCTCATCCAACTCCGTTGTTGTCCCCTCAAGGACACTCCACCAGATCAGTTGCCAGTGGGAAACCACTGCAGGAGCGGCGGACAGATCAAGGTACTTCAGGGGCCGAAAGCATGGAGACGTGGGGCACAGCTCAGCTGTACCACTTCATTCAAAGGGTAGCCCAGCAGGCGGAAAGGCTCCACTCCGAGCTGCAACAGAGGTGTGAGAAATAGCAGCAGCAGATAATCGCGCTTACTAAATAGCGTGAGTAGCTCACAATGGCACACGGGTAGCTCCAGGACTAGATGAACGAAGTGGCCAGGGTGTTCGCGAGACTATGGCATGCAGTAATGGCTCACTACACTCGGATGCCCGCGGATGTGTTAGAAACAGATGTATTACAGTGAGCAATCCACCTCACGATGGCATACACCGACCTCCACTAGGAAAATGCAGAGCTCCAAGTAGCATTAGCAGGACGGCCAGCACTGCCCGACCCAATGGTAGTCTACACAGCATAGATTATGGAGAAACAGAGCCAGGTAACCAAGATGCAGGAAGCTCTCAATACTGCAGCTTGAGATGCCTATGAGCTCCTGAAAGGTCTACAGGAATGCTCGACGACCCTTACAGTAAAGACTCATCCCATTTCAGCTCAACTACAACAACTCTCAAAAGAAATTCAGGATGCCACAGACCCCTCGCAGCTGGACCAGCTGTACGTCCAGGTGGATTCTCTAGATATTCAAATCCACCAGACAGAGGCCAGTTCGGCAATGGCCAAGAAGGCAATTCGAGAGCTTCACCAACCCCTCCAACTCAGTTCCTGGACAATGCAGAAATTAGCTGTCGAGGCTGGAACCCAAATTAGCACGGTACTCGGTGTTGTACTGGCGAACGTTAGGGAGGAAGCTGTCACCAAGATCGCTACAAAGATGAACGCATTATTACAGGGGTGGCAGCAGGCTATGGTAACCTTCAATTAGCTTAAGGCTTCAGCGTTGAGCAAGGTCCCAGAGTTGGGGCTCTTGTTTGGACAGAAAAATGAAGGTGCACAGCAGGAACAGGGGGCAGGGTCCGGCGGAGCTATGGAGGTGGAGACAGTGATTTTCGATTGACTCGGAACGAGTCAAGAAACTATGGTCGGGGCCTGTTGGGGCCCTTGTTTTTAATTTTGAATAAGGAACATATTTTGGGTTGCGGATCGACACATGGCAGGTGAAACAACAGTAGGTAGTGGAGCTGCTGAGGTTGCGGAAGAATAGGAGATAGCTGATGAGGCTGACGCAGATAAGTGCAGACAAAGAGAAGATATGGCAGAGAAAAGATAGCAGAACTCATGGGAAACAGAAAGAAGCCGAAAGCAACTGAAGAATAACATAAGAGAAAATAGCAGTTGCGCTAGCGGGTGAATAAATAGGTCGTCACCTAGCCAAAAAGGAGGTCATGCACGGATGCAGAGGGATTGAAGAGGATCGAGCAGATGCTGCAGAAGAGCTCTATCCTAAGCATGACATCCTTGTAGTTCCTAGGCTTATATTGATCTATCATGGCTGTATTATCTATCTCTTTGTCCTGTGGGACGTCTATAATAGAAATGGAAATCTCTTCCTGTTGAGCGATGTAACTTTGGATTCAGCTGAAGGTTATTAATATACTTGAAGGTTGTTGTCTTATTGTATGAGTTCATGTATGCATGATGTCTGTGGTACCTGAAAATTTTATTTTCTTAGTATCTGCATAATGTTCTGAGAAGATCTTCTATGTATGATGTTATGTATGCAAATGATCCTATGTTAGCTTCGAGTTTCGGATCAATCTGCCACTACCAATTTGTTCCCCTTCTGCATGTGGTCACGGTACGCCTCGGGTGAGACTCTCTACTCCTCGGAGTAGGGTCAAAATGTCGGCATGGTTCTAGACTACAGCGGAGTCCTTTGTTGGCCCCAATCCCCGAACCTAGGTCTTGCCTGTGAGACCTGTTTCCTCGCCAACACATAAAAAAAAAATTTATTTTTCAGCATATGAAAAGTTCACATTTATCCTTTTATATATATATGTGTGGGCATGTGTGTGTGTTTTCTTTTTTGTATTTTTATAAATATAATAAAAGAGAAGGCAAATGAGCCACAACATGGCTCATGATTACTTGAGCTAAAAGCTTGTTTTATTTTTATTTTTCTTGATCTCTCTATTAATGGGAAATTCCCAACTTGGATATGGTCCTCACAAAAATAGGAAAGAAAAATATCCTAACAAGAGATATAGGCGATATTTTTCTCGAAATTAGAAAATTATAGTTTTTGCTCACTAAATTGTAAATTAATGGGTGGAAAACCTCTCAAAACTATAAAGCTAAAGATGTTAAATCCTTATTAATGTCACCCCCATTGATGTTCTATTTTGAATCTAAATTTGGAGCAAATACCTCCACCTTTCGAGTAAATAAACTTATCATAGATGTGTTCTAGGTCCCTTTCAAACTTCGAATAAATAAATCTTAAATGAAAATAATACATGAGTTGATATCAAAAATATGTTTCATCTTCCATCTTTCAATTGAAAGTATTTACTATTAGTGAATGTGTAAATAATGTCAATCTTTATGTGAGACATGAGTTATGCAAAAACACTTGTATTAAAAAAAAATTCTTCAAGTTTTCTTTACTATAACATACCATGTTATGAATTAATTCATATAAAAATAATAAATATAAATATAATAATAATAAATAATAATTAATTAACAAATGGTTAGTTAGTTAGTAGTGAAGAGGCATGCTTAGAGGCATGAACATTCATGAAAGGGTACCTGCCTAGGGTATATAAGCAAGCCCTCATTCTCATTTGTAATCATCTTACATCAATTCAATATATAGTTACATGTCTTACAATGGACATTTACTTCTTTGAAGTATTTTAAAGATTTTTGCTGCATATACGAACCTTGTTCGTTTCATTGGTATCACAGCCACGTCCTTCGATCACTGGCCTTTGGTCATCAAGTCTTCGTCAACCTTGTTTTCTTCGCAACTAAAGTGTTCTGCTACTCAAGTTGGAGTTTCTCCATTTTCTCCAATTGGCCCTTGGCCATTACATTAAAAAAAAAAGAACAAATAGATAAAAAAAAGAAGGGGGAAAAGGATAATACTATAGAAATAATAATAATAATAATAAAATAAAAAAGAAAAGAGAAAAGAAAATTTAAATAAAAATAAATAAATAATCAAATACATATATTTGAAAAACAAAAACAAAAAAACTAAAAAAATTACAAATTAAAAGAATTAAAAAAAACTAGTCAAAAAAATATTTTTGAAACAAAAAAATAAAAATAAAAATAATAATAATAATAATAACACCCAAAATCTTACCTGAACGTCACCACCTGACTAGTATTCGTCCAGCCACAACCACTTTTAGCCTCCAGTTTCTACCACTATTTTCGAACGAACCTTATATACATACCCTTCGTTGTGTTCCTCATTAGCATACTCCCATTGTGCCAGTTGGTCAATCACCTTGTCCGCTGCATTAGTGTCAGTATGCCAGTTATCAAAAATTACTCTTACAGTTGTTTTCTTAAAATTTATAGGTCAAATTTTTTACTTTTTCAAACAATTTTTCAAAAAATAATTTTTGTCACTGAAGAGGTCTAGGTCAAATTTGTTGCTCCCTTATACCATTCATCGCCATCATGACTTTCAAGGTCATTTATTTCATTATCATTTAAAGGTTTAGGGTCATGTCACTCCACCTCACCTAGGTCATCGTCTAGGGGTCATCATCTGCCTTTGAAAATTGTCCAATTTATCATCATAACAAGGCACTCACCCTTCATTTTACTCATAAATCTTTAAAAAGGGAGCTATAATTCTTAGGGAGTAAGGGAAGACAAGTTCTCTTGTTTTAAAATGGTTTGAATGTCAAAAATTTCAAAAAGGTCAAATTTGTCTTATTGTTTCATTACAAGAAAAAAATTCATTTCAAGGTTATAAAATGCAAAAGAAAAATCATTTACTCATTGTTATCTCTTTGTTGGCGAGAAGTCAGGTATCGTAGACAAGACCCAGGTTCAAGAGTTGTGGCCAACAAAGGGGTCTGGTGTAGTCTAGGAACACGCTGGCATTTTCACCCTGCTCCGGAGAGCAGTGCGTCTCACCCGAGGCGTGCCGCAACCACATGCAGAAGGGGATGAGATCAATGGCGAGGAACAAACCTGCAACTCATGAAGGACAGTGCATCGATTACATATACAGAGTTATATACGCAAGATCACTTAATAGGCATTCAGACATTTGCAAATAAAATTTTAAACCAGCATAAACACATTACAAGCACATAAACATCTTATTGAGACAGCAACCTTCCATTGTATTCATCTCTTGGCCAAACACATGATTACATGGCATTCTCACTGATAGCTTACAAATCTGATACAGATGGATTTTGGAACAGAAAGGTAGAATAGAGAAGATGAGGAACCCTAGGAAGGTCATGCATGATTCTTCCGCAGTCGCTCTGTGCGCCTTTCCCTGTCTCTAGCCTCACAACCTCTTCAGCATTCCTCTTCGTTTCAGCCGGGTGACTGTTATTTATTCACCCGCTCTCGCGACTATCAGTTCCTCTGTGTCTTTACTTCAGCTTTTCCCGGCTTCTCTCCTGTTATCTGCGTGTTTCACTTTCTGTCTTCTGCTGTGTGTTTCCTTCATCTGTACTTGTCCCTGATCTATCTCCAGCTATCGCATGCTTCCGCGCCACCTTGATAGCTCCGCGACTCCTGGTAGTTGCGGCACGGTCGCGGTTGCCATGTGTATTCATACCACAACTCAAAAAAGGTCAAAATTCAAAATGTCTTAGCCAAGATTTCAAAACTAAACAAAAACAAGGGCCCCAACAGGCCCCGACCACAATTCCTTGACTCGTCCCCGAGTCAATCACAAATAACAGTCTCCACTTCCATTGCCCCGCTGGCTCCCATGCTATGTTCCGTTGTGCCTTCACCCCGCACCCTTTCCTGCTGTGCTCCGCCAAGCGGTTGTTCAAACAAGGGCCCCAACTCCGGGACCCTGCGGAGCGCTGTATCTCTAAGCCCGGTGAAGTCCGCCAACGCTTGCTGCCATTCCTGCATAAGCAAGTCAGCTTCTTCAGAGATCCGAGTGGCGGCGGCCTCCTCTATAGTCGTCGGGACAGCCCCGAACATCGTGGCAAGCTGGGCCTCGGCCTTGGCATCCAGCTGTTGTATGGATTCGGCACGGGCTCGAATGGGCGGACGGATTTCCCGAATGACTTGTTTGGCCGTTTCCGAGTCGGCCTCAGTCTGTTGCATTTGAATTTCAAGCTCGTCCGCCTGGGCATAGAGCTGATCTAACCTTGCTGGGTCCGCGGTCTCCTGAATTTCACGGGAAATTTGTTGCAGTTGGGCAGAGATAGGCTGCGTCTTGACAGTGAGAGCGAGTGAGCACTCCTGCAGACTGCGCAGAAGGGCGTAAGCCTCGCCCGCAGTGGAATGGAGAGTCGCCTGCATACTAACTACCTGAGTCTGCTTGGCAGTCACCTGTTCTGAGTGGACAATCTGTGGATCCAGAAGGGTAGGCCGTGCGGCTAACGCCGCTTGGAGTTCCTGGTTCTCTCTGCATAGACCAGTGAAAGCAGTCCGAAGGTGGTGAGCCTGGGCTGCTACACTTTCCTCCGCTATAGTGGCAGGAAGTGGGGCATAATGAGCCCTTGCAGCAGGCCATAAGTTGGAGAACGCCTGAGCAGCAATGTTGACATGCTCTTGTAGGTAGGTCTTCTCCCTAGTCAGCTGATTGCGCTGTTCAGTAAGCGCCGTGATCTAATTATGCTGCTCGGTACACTGGTGCTCCAGCTCTGTGTGAATCTGTTCGGCCTTTAGGGCCGCCCGCTGAATGAGTAGGTACAACTGTGATGTACTCCATGGAGCTGCATTGGTCGTGCTGGGTGTGCCCTGCTCCAGCACCCGCTCCTGCGAAGGTTGGTCACTGGCCACTGGTCGGCTTGAAGGCTCTAAAGGATGGACCGGCGTCTGCTGCTGCATCGAGGTGGCCATATCGGATTTCGGTCGGTCTTGCTGCGTGGTCTGCTCTGGGGGAGGGTCAGCCGAATCAGCCCCACCATTTGTTAGCCTAGTAGATATAGTGGAGGGAGGATCCTGAGGCGTGGCCACGGGGTCAACCGGCGGTACCACGGCTGCAGTACTGGAGGTGACTTCCACCCCATGGTAACCTCCGAAAAGTTCCCGGATGAGAGAATCTGAGACAGTGGCTGATGAGTTGGATGGATTGGGGGAGGTGGCAGGTGGGCGGCCGGTGGAGGGAGCGGTGGATGGGGTGACAGAGGTATGGGGGAGACGAAGATTGAGGAACTCTGACGGATCGATCAGGGGTTCCTCCGGGATCAACGTTCCTGGGAGTGGAGTGGCTGGTGGATCATCATCGGTAAGATCCACCATTGGATCGGTGACAGCAATGCGGGCCCTCTTGGATGGAGGGGGGTCTGATGAATCGGGTTCTGGGCCTGTTTCGCCCATCGGTGTGATGATAGGGGTGGCAGAGGTGAATAGGTTAGTGGGGATGGGAGAAATGAGAGGGGCGGTATTGGAGGGAGCACGAGACCGACTGATCTGAAATTCAGCAAAGGAGGGAAATATAGGGGCACCACTTGAAGCAACTTGGGTTACCACGTTAAGTCGTCGTACCTGGGCATTGAGGTGATGTACAATGGGGACCAGCGATTCGGGCAGGTCCGGTGCGGTCTCAGCTGCATCCTGCGGAGGTTCCGCCGCAACCTGTGAGGACCCCGCTGCGCCTGTCGCGGTAGGCCGTTGTGCCGGCAGCATCTGCTCAAAGTTATAGCGGGTGATCCCGTCGCGGATGTGCTTGACAACCCCCGGCCACGCAGAGACCTCACGGTGAAAGGTGTCGTCATTCAACTGGAATCTGAGGGGCGCCATGTGAAAGGTGGTGTCCGACACGCAAGTTGGCCGGAGGAAGGTGTGCCTATGGCTGACCCCAAACCACACCTGCTCACTGTACTCATCCAACAGGTGCCTGGGCACCCGTTGCTGGTTGGTCACCACATCGGTCATCATCCCGTACCACGCCCGAAACGCCTCCGCGTTCACCTGTTTGGTGCTGGGGTCCGAAGACACCTGCCAGGGGGTGTATTTCATCGCGAGAGGCTGGCTCGCGGTAGTCTCCGCCGGCATCTGGACGGGAGGAAGGTGCCATTTCCACATGGCGAAAGCTAAAATCAAGTAACCGTAAATGAAACTGGTGGTTCGCTTGTAATTCTCTTCGCAGGCTGTGAAGAGTTCTTTCAGCACAAAAGAGCACCAATTCAATCTGACGCCCTGGATGCAGTGCTCCGCAATGGAGATTGTGTCCAGAGTGCAATCTCCCTTCGTGTAGTGCCGCATCGTCTTGCTAGCGATAAGGTAGCAAGCAAACCGAATTTCTGGCTTATTGATCAAATCAATTTTGGCACCTTTGCCCCCCCCGGCGAGTGCCATACTTGGTGTACAGGTCTGTGTCACCCGACTTTCGGGTGCGCTTGGAGGATGCGTGGCCAGCAGCGGAGACATCCGCGCCATTCTGAGACAGCCCTGTAAGCCGATGAATGTCTTCGGCATGAATTGGGATTTCCTCATTGAGCCACAGGGACCCATTCTGTATTTGACTGAGGAGGAACCGGGTGCATTGCAGGGCCGGTCCCATAGTTCCAAAAACCGGAAGAGTCCGCAAATTCATCAAGGACGACTGCTGGAGGCCCCTGAATTCTGGTCGCATTCGGCTGTTGGAGCTACTGCCTGGCGTGTAGTGATGCTCCATGTAGGTCTGCCAATGGAGGTGGGGGAATTCAGCTGGGTCGGACAGATTGGCGTCCATCATCATTGCGCTATCATACTTCCCAACCAACGACTCTGTTCGGTGGATTCGGCTGTCTAACACTGGTTCAGGAACGGATAAGGGAGCCTTCGACATCTTGGCGCGGCGCTGGTAAACTTGGAGAATTCTTCTGGAGTTTCCTTCTGGGTGCGGTGCGCTTTGAGGCTGCAACTGTTCTGGAGTCGCTGCAATTGCCAAATTGAACTGGTCCGTCATTCTCATGCTATTGGTCTCCTTGCAAGTTATGGCATTCCCTGGCACGAGCGGAGTTGATGAGACTCCATAACGACAATTAATTCTTGCTATCTTTCTTTCCTGCGATAATCATGCAATCAATCGCATGCCTGTGTGTAATCTGACAGTTGCTGACGGCGTCATGGGGAGATGGGTGGATGCGACGGCTGAGGGAACTGCGGGTGATGGCAAATGATTACGGTACGATTACTGTCTACTTATGGTAATTTATGATGCAAATCTGAGCGATCCTACGGATTGACAAAAGGACTGATGGAAATGATCTGGACTGACACTGGCACGGGGAGGGATCCTACAAGGACGACATGCTGGACTGGCGCCGTGACACACTGGACTGGTCCGCCCCGACCACAGTCGGTTGCGGTGATGTACCCGCAACTAACTAGTTATTTGATAGACTGCCTATGAACGGAAAAGACTCCCTACGCTCATCCCGGTTGCGGGAGAGTTATTCGACTAAGCTACTCTACGGGTTCTCTCAGTTGTGAGAGTTATTAATGAGAAGTGAAAGGTACCTACTCCTGGTATGGTTTCAGGCATGCGCCATTCACCCACCCAGGGAGAACTGTACCGTCCAGCTGTGCCAACCGAACGGCTCCTGAGTTGCGGATCTCAATGACAAAGTAGGGTCCCAACCAGTGCATCTGGAGCTTGCCTGGAAACTTCTAGAACCGGCTATCATATAAGAGAACTTTGCCGCCAACTTGGAAGGCTTTGGTTTTTATGTGGCGGTCGTGCCATGCTTTCTGCCTGGCCTTCTGAACCTTCTGGTGGAATTCTGCCAGGAATCGGGCCTCGTCTAGCTCTTGTAGCTCCTGGAGGCGTTTCCAAAGTGACTCCTCTTCTGAGAACTGGAGAGACGTTGCGACCAAAAGACTGGGTATAGTGAACTCGGTGGGAATCACAGCTTCCCGGCCATACACCAGCTGGAATGGTGTCTGGTTGGTCAAACGTTTCACTGTGGTCCGGTAGGCCCACAATGTAGCTGGGAGACGCTCATCCCAATCGTCGCGCTGAGCATTGCAAATTTTAGTCAAGCCCTTTTCGAGAATCTTGTTGAATGCTTCCACAGTACCATTGGCCTGTGGGTGGTATGGGCTGCTTTTATGATGTTGAATCATAAATGTGTCCAGTAGTGACTTGACCGTGGCATTAATGAAATGTGTACCCTGATCGCTGGTCAAGCTCCGTGGGCAGCCAAAGCGGCTGATGATGTGTTCAAATATGAACCGGGCAGCGGTCTCTGCCGAGCAGTCGCGTACCGCTGCTGCCTCAGCCCACCGGGTGAGGTAATCTGTGGCGGTAATGATGTACCGGGCCTTGGAGTGTCGAGCGACTGGTGCGATGGGACCTACGAAATCAACAGCCCACTTTTCAAACGGCCGCAACACATGCACTGGGTGTAGCGGAAGCTTGTCCCGGTGCGAAGGCCTTCCTGTCCGCTAGCAAACATCGCAACGCTTCACATAGGCCTTACAGTTAGCATGTACCATCGGCCACCACAGGCCAGCTTGGAGAACCTTCCTTGCGGTGGGTTTCGCATCCACATGCCCTCCCGCAACACCACTGTGACATTCTCACATCACCGCTTCCCGTTCGTGATCAAGAACGCATCTGCGCAACACCCCATCAAGGCCCAGTTTGTATAGCTGCCCCGTGATCAATTGGTAGTCGGCTGCCCGGAAAACCAGGTGGCGTTTCTGGCGTGGGGTGTAATCCTGAGGGCATTGTCCCGTGGTCAGATAAGTGGCAATGTCAGCCAGGTAATCTGGTACTGCTTTTACTCGGAAAAGGTCGACATCCGGCAGCTGGTCGTCCAACGAGCCTTCATTCTCTCCTATCTCCAACCTGGATAAATGATCGGGACCAACATTCAACCTGTCGGGCTTGACAATCACCTCAAACGTGAACTCCTAGAAAAGTAGAAGCCAGCGACAGATCCGTCCTTCCAACACAGGCTTATTCACCAGATACTTCAATGTAGAATGGTCCGTGAAGAATGTGAATTTGCCGCCCAGAAGATAGTGGCGAAACTTCTGGAGGGAGTACACCATCGCCAACACCTCCCGCTCGGTCGTGGTGTAATTCTTCTCCGCATTCGATAACCGACGGCTGGCAAAGTATACGGGGTGGTCAACTGTCGTCTCCCCGGGTTGCGCCAATACCGCCCCGAGTGCAATACCGGACGCATCAATATGCACATGGAACTTCTTTTCCCAGTCAGGATGCACCAATATGGGTGTCGTCGCCAACTTCTCCTTCAATGTGTCAAGTGCCTTCCTGCACTCCACCGTCCACTGAAACACTTCTGACTTCCGCAACAGTTTCTCCAAAGGGGCCGTAATTTTTGCGTAGTTGCGAATAAACCGTCTGTAATATCCTGTGTGCCCGAGCAGTGCCCGCAACTGCTTCACGGTCTCAGGGGCCTCCATGTGGACGATGACCGCGACCTTGGCGGGATCAACGCAGACCCCTTGCTTGCACACCATGTGGCCCAAGAGTGTGCCGAATGGAACTGCAAAAATACATTACTTCAAGTTCAAGGAAATCTGCAGTTGACGACACCGGTCAAACATAATACGCAACAGGGAGGCGTGTTTCTTCAACAGGCTGTAGACGGTCCAGTCGTCCATGTAGACCTCCAGGAACTTGTGAATGTACTCCCGGAAAGCAGCAATGACAATCTGGGAAAACACAGCCGGTGCTTTCTTCAGACCAAACGGCATAACGTGGTATGCGAATGATCCCCACTCAGTGGTGAATGTCGTCTTTGCTTTGTCTTCCTCAGCAATGCGCACCTTATGGTAACCCGAAAACCCATCAGTGAATGAATAAGCTTCATTTCCCGCAACATGGTCTAGGACTTCATCGCTGAAAGGAGTGGGAAACAGGTCGTGGATGCAGGCATTGTTCAGGCTCCGGTAATCTACACAGACACGGATCTCCACTTTGTCCTTCTTGTTCTGGATGACAATGGGACTCACCCACTCTGCTTCTTCTACTAGAAAGATGAGACATGCAGCTAGCATCTTGTCAATCTCCATCTTGACCTTCTCTTTGATACGTGGGTTCAACCGGTAGGGTCGGTGCTTCACCGGCCTGGCCCCCGGTTTCAACACGATGCGCATTTCGCCCAGATCCCCCTTGATCCCCTTCAGGTCCGCAACCGAAGACGGGAACAAATATTCGTATTCCCGGAGGAGGCTGAAAATTTCTTTTGTTGTCTCCTCATCCCAGTAATCTCCTACCGTTGCGAGCTTGGGTCTCTCGTCTGTTCCAATGTTCAGCTTCTTTGTCTTTAGGGGCTGTAAATGGACTCCTTCAGTCGTCGGCTCTTCACTGATGGTCCGCTCGCCTTCCCTTTCATCAAAATAGAGATGCCTGAGGTCCTCCAGACTATCGTCATCCGGATTACTGTCAATCCGGTGGCAAACCAACTCGCGCCTGACCTCAGGTCGTGACACCACCGGGCCCCCATCAGGCTCGGGATGGCAAAAAAACAAGACCTCCTTGACTGCCTGTAGGGCCTGAGACTCCTGCGTCGTCTCCCCTTCGAACAAGAAGCACCGCACGAACTTTTCCGCGACTGTCTTCCAAGAGAAAGTTCCCCATTTCCACTCTTCCTCCAGGTACCAGGCCTAGGGAATTGTACCCAGGGAGTGGATAAACCTGTGGACCCACAGCTCCTCAGGGTACCGGTTGCTACGCCACTGTTCCTCACAGGTCCGCAAATCGTGCCACGGGTCGGAAGTTCCATGATACTTAAGCGTGCTGCAATGGCCTTCGTCCTCTTTAAAGCGTGCCCGCAGAGCATCCGCCACGCACTCCCATCGCAACAGAGTGTTGCGGTGATTTTTCCACCACCGTGCCGACGTTGACTGCAAGGCCACATCCAAAAGTGGCATCCACCTTTCAGCTGGGACCATGTCTTCCACCTTGGTAATAAAAGTATTGACTACCCGCATGTTCGACAAGGTGGGATATCCACGGATCTCAGTCCCTACCCATCGGACTTGGGCAATGGAGGCACATCTCCGCGTGGTGGTCTCATACCCCCCTTGCTGCCAGTCTTCCCAAACAAGTTCAGATCCGAGCTCCGAGCTCTGCACACTCCGCCAACTGACAGAGCCAGTCGCGGTCGGGTTAATATAATCGTCCCACTTTCCTGCGGTCATCTGATAAAGGTGTTCCATCATCTGAGCATCCTTCCGATTGTCCACTGTTTCCGTATATCGCGGGCCCTGATACGGGTCGAGAGGCTAGGTGACCCGTACCTCCCCATCCTCAAAGATCATCAGCTCCTTCTTAAGGTCGATGATGGCGTAATTCTCAAAAGCCCAATCAATGCCAAGTAAGGCAGGATAGGGATCCTTGTCGCCCATGAGATCAATAACCTCAAAATCGGTGTATGTCTTCACCCCCACAACGTCAACCTCGACACCCTCGAGCCGGCCGATTGGCAGAATGCAGTACTGGTTCGCCATCCTGAGTTGGATTGGTGAGTAGGCTAGCCGTGGCCTTCCAAGAGCCTCCCATGTCTTTCGTGGCAGAATGTTGACATCGGACCCCAAGTCCAACATGGTGTCGCTGATTTGGAATCCCGCGACCTGCGTGTTAAGCCGGAATTCTTTGCCTGTTCATTGCTTGTTCCGCTTGACGCGCTGCACGTATTGAGGGCCAGCGTCCACCGGATCTCTAAGTTCTGTGCGCCCCTGCAGTGCTCCGTCCAAAGCATGCTTGAGCTGCTGCCGCAGCGCAGCGTTGTCAACAATCCTGAGGAATAGCCGGAGCCAATCCTCGACCACAGTACCTACGACGTTCTGCGCCCCAGATTCCGACTGCATGGGCTCCTCCAAACCTCCCTCGTTCCGCAACTGGGCGAACGCCTCAACTGCCTCCTGGAAATACTTCTTCTAGACTTCGGGCCTGATCAACTTCTTCGGGGATGCCGGCCGAACCACTCGTGCGGGCTCCTGCCCGTGGGCATCCTCTCCAGTCTTCTTTCTGCCCCTCGTCACGATCACGACATTCTGCATGTCTGGTGTTGCGGTCCCTCGCGGCTCTGAGTTTATCAGATTCGCTCCCCTCTGCCTCGCCCGTTCTTCCCACTTCTCGATGAGCTCCGGACAATCCTTTGTAGTGTGGGCGTTTACCCAGCACTGGGAACACCAGGGTCGCCGCGGAAGGGGGCATTCTCGAGCCACGTGACCCTCCTGGTCACAGTTGTAACATTTTACCGGACCGCGTCCGCCTGTGTGGCCTCCCCGCATGCCTCCGCCTCTTCCCCTCGGAGCCTCGTTCACCCTGTAGGAGGGACGATCCAGTCGATCCACAAGTGCGTCGAGCGCCCTGCACTGCTCAGTGTTGTGAGTCGTGGACACGCAAAATTTGCAGTACACATTATTCGGGACCGTGGAGTACTTCTGTAATATCGAGCACATCCGAGAAGGATGCCCCAGCGTCCGGAAAATCTCGCAGTACTCGGTGGTGGAGGAACCCGGTTGCGGTGGGAACCCCGCGTAAGTCTGTTGCGGCTGGTATACTCCCTGCGGGTTTATTGCCGCGCCGCCACCAGGCGGTGGAACCCCCTGAATAGTTGCAACCGAGGATCCTACCCCTGCGCCGCGCAACCGAGGACACTCGGTTGCGACGTGGCCCTCGACCAGGCAATGAGTACACCAAACATTCGGTCGCGCTGGTCTCACTGGCTGAAGCTCCTTGAGCTTTTCAGTCAAGCTGGCAATCTGGTGTTGCAACCCTATCAAAGAAGGATCTTGCGGAGCCACCCCCCCCCTAATATTCCTAGGGGTAGCCCGCTATGGCTTCAATCTTCATGGCCTACTCCAAAGCATCCTGCAGATTATCAATCTTTTGCTGAGTGAGAGGGGTTCATGTCAAGGGAAGCAGAGCCTTGATGAACCAGTCCCTCTGGTGGTTTGGATCGATCGGGTAGCTGAGTTTCCCGATCGCGTCCTTGAATCGCCGCATCAACTCCCACGCGGTCTCACCTTCCTTCTGCTTAATTTCCCACAGCTCTGACAGGCCCTGCTGGCCTTTCTGGGGAAGCTTGAATTCGCGTACAAAATCCCGCTTCACGTCCGCAATTACGGTGTTAGGATGAGCCTCGAACCACTTGATAAACCATCGCAGAGCCCTCTCTCTGAGCGTGGTTTGGAATTCTATTAACTTCCCTGCATCTGGCATCTGGCGAGCCCTCCAGATGGCTTCGCACAGGTACCAGTGTTGCTCTACATCATCATTGCCCTGGCCAGAGAACTCTGGATACCGGGTGAAAGATCCAGCCATGTGTACTTGCGGAGAATTGACCAGGATAAAGCCTCCAGGTCCTGGTTGCGTAACGGTCCCACTAGGAAAAATACCACTACTAGTAACGCTGTTGTTACCGGACGTTACTGACGCTGATGAACTATTGTATGACCGACTCAATGCTTGTAACTGAATAAAAATATTACTTAAAGGTTGATACAGTACGAGGGGAAGGTCGGGATCCTAGCCATGCAGAAGGTGAGAAGTAGGGCTGTCTGGAGGGGTGGGTGCCGTCTGTTCTTGAAACATCTGCTGCATCACGCTGTGCCATTCATCATCGGAACTCTCTTCGGGCCGCATCTTTCCATTATCTTCGCTAGTCATCATCTCTCTTTCTCGCATCGCTGGACTCCCATGCACCCACTGCACTTCCACCGCTGTCCCGTCTTCTTCCCAGGTATCCAAACCCATAGTTCCTGTCCTCTGAGGTGCCTCCTTCTGATTTTTCCTCTCGATCTCTCTTCTCTTCAAATCTCGCATTACCCTTCTTCGCCACCTATCGGCGATCTGTGCCCGCCGATGCGCACGTCGCTCCCGCAACTTGCATGCGGCTTCAACGTCCATTCCCCACTCCCCACTTTCACATTCTACACAGCATCGGTTCCCTCAACCCTTCCCCCAGCACGGGAGGTTTACGCTTCCATACTCGTTTTGTGGAATTCAATCAACCCTTCATCCACCATCAGAGCTTTGACCCACAACGGAATCTCCTTCAACAGCTTCCCTCTTAGCCCTGAGTGGAAAACAACCTCGGCTTTCGAGAAGGATTGGTAGCACTCAGTAGCAAACTCCACAGTGTATCCTTCCAACGTGGTCCTTACCCAAAACTCCACTGCGGGGGTTAGTTCAGTGTCTACCCGATGCAGTGCCACCAGGTCTTCGTGCGCCCACCTGCGGTTTATCTTCCGCAAGCCTTCTTGGGGCACCATCGCTCGTAACCTCCGCAACCAATTGTAAAGGTCCGTAGGGAACCTTCCCCAGAAAATTTCGTACGTATCACTGGCTGAGTCAGAGAAAAGAACAAGCTCCTTGATCACCACCTCCTTTTTCTTGGTCAGCTCTGCTTGCTGAGCAATGAACTGGTCAAGATGATCATCCCACCATCGCCGTATCGCTCCTTCAAAAATCCTCGATACCATGATCTAGATCCCCTCAGAACATGCAGGTCCCGGCAATGGAACCATTTGTTGGCGAGAAGTCAGGTCTCGCGGACAAGACCCAGGTTCAAGAGTTGTGGCCAACAAAGGGGTCCGGTGTAGTCTAGGAACACGCCGGCATTTTCACCCTGCTCTGGAGAGCAGTGCGTCTCACCCGAGGCGTGCCGCAACCACATGCAGAAGGGGATGAGATCAATGGCAAGGAACAAACCCGCAACTCATGAAGGACAATGCATCGATTACATATACAGAGTTATATACGCAAGATCACTTAATAAGCATTCAGACATTTGCAAATAAAATTTTAAACCATCATAAACACATTACAAGCACATAAACATATTATTGAGACAGCAACCTTCCATTGTATTAATCTCTTGCCCAAACACATGATTACATGGCATTCTCACTGATAGCTTACAAATCTGATACAGATGGATTTTGGAACAGAAAGGTAGAATAGAGAAGATGAGGAACCCTAGGAAGGTCATGCATGATTCTTCCGTAGTCGCTCTGTGCGCCTTTCCCTATCTCTAGCCTCGCAACCTCTTTAGCATTCCTCTTCGTTTCAGCCGGGTGACTGTTATTTATTCACCCGCTCTCGCGACTATCAGTTCCTCTGTGTCTTTACTTCAGCTTCTCCCCGCTTCTCTCCTGTTATCTGCGTGTTTCACTTTCTGTCTTCTGATGTGTGTTTCCTTCATCTGTACTTGTCCCTGTTCTATCTCCAGCTATCGCATGCTTCCGTGCCACCTTGATAGCTCCGCGACTCCTGGTAGTTGCGGCGCGGTCGCGGTTGCCATGTGTATTCATACCGCAACTCAAAAAAGGTCAAAATTCAAAATGTCTTAGCCAATATTTCAAAACTAAACAAAAACAAGGGCCCCAACACTCTTTTTATGTGGAAGAGCTCCTTTCTTTCTTCATTTGCACTCCTACAGTGGTCAAAAGTTCGAATCCAAGGCAGAAAACCACACCAACACCCATTTTTTACGCTTTTGGGAGTGTTTGTTACGCTCTTGTAGCTTTTTTTACACATTTGGGATATTTTGTAACACTTATGGGCAACTGTGTTACCTTTCTGAGTGTGATGCGCAACTAGTGTTACGCTTATGCAAACACAGTGTTACGCTTTCAGCCTTGGTGTTACGCTTTTGTACATGACTGTTACGCTTTTGGAGGAGAGGCAAAGTTAGGTTTTGGGCTTCAAATCTCTTCAAAAAAGCTCAAGGCTTGTCAACATTACCCTTTGAACCCCTCACAAATAGTAATTTACTACTGTTATACCATATTTTTGTCAAATTATTGAGTGTCCAAATCATTTTTATGCTCACTCTATTTTTCTCCATATTATCACTTATCCATGACATAAAAAAATTAATTTGAAAAACCCTAACCTAATCCAACTACCTAAACCCTAAAACTAGTACCTAAACCCTAACCCGCACCTCTCATATACTTTATCCTCACATATCCCATCATCCATGTCATCCCTAACATGTCAATTTCACCAAACCCTAGATTCTAGCTATTTTCACAGTGAAAAATTAGAAATTTCCTATGTTTGATTGATTTAATCACCCTCCCCACATCCATTTCCCCTCATTTCACCTACAATATGGAGCTACCATGCCACCCTATTCACTGATTTTTTTCTAGAATTTTTCCTAGCTCCATGATCCTCAATTTCACCTTGTATACTTACTCTACCTCTACACTAGCTATTTTCAAAGTGTTGAAATTGGAAATTTCCTGTGTTTTCATAATTTCACCAACTTCCTCACATCCATCTCACTTCATTACACCCAAAACTTGGAGCTAAAATACAACCCAATCTACTAAATTTTTTCAAGAATTTTCCTTAGCTTTATGATCCTTCATCTCATCCTATAAACCTACATTATTCCTGCACTCTTTTTTTTTCCATATTTCACTACATATATTCATTCCACCAAAACACTAGGGTTTTCATAATTCCAGTGATAAAAAATATGGAGAGTGAGAAGAAGAGCTTCAAGGGAGGGCGTCACCTCAGGTTAGAACCCTTTACAATGCATGAACTCAATGTCTCACCCTTGGCCAAAAGATGTTTTGAGAGGACTAAATGTTTGAGGTTTTGTGAAAAGTCCATGGAAGAGTGATATCATCTTCAATTGACCAGCTTATCTGCCACAAGCATCAGCATGGGAAAGGTCACTATTGCAGGTGTGAAGATAAGCCTATCAAAAAACCTAATTTCGTCTACAACAAGTATTCCTTGTCATAGAGTGAAGTTGTTCAAGGACATGGATTTATACATTGAAAATTACAAAAAATTTCTCAAGCCTCATGCTAGAGAGGAGCCGGGATACCTCTTCCCTTTCAAACACCTCAGAAACAAATATTCTCCTTTGATGATGTTTATAATTAAGTAGTTCACATGTGAAGGAAGATTTTCCAAGTTCTATAGGTACCATATCAGGTTTTTGAAGCATTTCACCTCTGTCAAAAACTTTGATTTTCCATATTACTTGTATAAGAGTTTTATTAAGATGATTGAGAAGTTTCAAAGTAGAAAACAAGATCATCACGCTAGTCTTTTTCATCATGGTCTAATCAAGCTCAATGTATTGCATAACCTTTCCTCCATTAATATGACCTAGGAAAATTTCTTGGAAATATTAGAGGCAGCGCCTACCTCTATCCCTCCTATCTTGCATAGTACATCATCAGCACATCCAATGGAGGTTGGCTTCTCTAGCATGCCAACTTAGTTTTAATATGCTCCTATGGTTGTTGAGTTTACTCATACCTATGAGAAGGGGAAGAGATAGAATTTTGCACCTAAGTCTGCCAAACATGTTCTTACACTTGACACCATTGTGGAACAAAGTAAGATAGAGGAGTAGCCTCTTTTGCATCAGCATAGTGAATAAGCGCCATTGGTGGTTGAGGTAACATATTAGGAGGAGATCAGATCAGCTGAAGAGATCATTAGAGAGAAAGGTGAGGAAATAGCTAAATTGAGAAGTATAATTTCCATTGCTAACTCTCAAATCACTTTCTTACAGCAGGAGAATTTTCAATTGAAAGTGAAGAAGATGTTACAAAGAAAGCCCAAGCCAAACCTAAAGTCAGACAAAGGTAAAGGTAAGGAGGTTATTGATGTTTATCAAATGCAAGACATGGAGGTTGAAACACCACCAAGAAGGCCAAAAACAGGAGGCCTTAAAAGGGCGTTGGAGCTATAAAGACAATCAACTCATCCATCTTAAGAGCTAACCTTTGATGAGCTTATAGACATGGAAATTAATCAAGACAAGGAAATTTGGTTTTTAAGGGAAAATGAGCATTTGGAAAAGCTCTTGAAGAGGGCTAAGAGGGAAAATAAACTTCAAATACACATGGAAAATAATTATCGCACCAGGAATGCAATTTCTCAAATAAGGTTGAAACAATTGAAGAAAAGGTTAAAAGAAGCACAAATGAAGCTTAAAGAGAAGGATAGCTTGGACTTGTTAGCTGAAGCTTCCGTGGCTGTTTAGCCCATCACTCATAGGTGTTATAGAACCTTTGAGAATTTTTGAACAATTTTGGTATTTTTGTGATTTTTTCATAATTATGGAAATTCCTCCTCACAGAAGGGTAACAAAATTTTTTTACACTTATTTTGGGGGCATTATCACTCTGCTAGATTCCCAAGGCTGAAAAAGGAATCCCAACAGAGGTAACCACAAACCAAGATTTTGACTTGATAGTTAACTCTATAAATTCGGAGAGGGCTCTCTCCAAAAAGGTCACAACCAGGACGGCTGGAGGATTTATGGTTTTTAGGCTAGATAATGAGTGCAGGGGTTGTTTTGATTTGATTTTGGTTGGGTTATCACTGAATGAAGAAATTAGGTCAAGGGAGCTAGGTCAAGGAAAATGAGATAGGGTTGCAGGGATTAATGGGGAAATTTAGGCACAAGTCTTATCACTTAAATATGATTGTGATGGAATAGTTTTGAGATTGAAGAGAAGCTAGGAAGAGCATGAAAGATGTATTCTTCTTAGATAGATGAAAATGGATAAACTATGATCAATTCCCCAAAACAGAGCATGAGCAAGCATGTATTTAGATTATCAAACTTGAAAGAGATCATACCATAGAAATGAAGTGAACATGAATAAAATGCATTCTAACATATGAAACTGAAGAAAATACAATGATAAACATCAATGCCACAGGTGTCCCGTAAAATAGTCGCAACTCCTCTTTATTAGCTGGCCAAACTGAGTACAATAGTTCCTTGATCAATAAGAAAACATAAAATTTGATTCCAACCCTTGCTTAACGTGAATAAAGTGGCTAAATAGATATAAAAACAAGCTTCACTAATCCTCAGGGGTCGAATCCATGAGGTGAGGAAGAGATCCACTAATTTATGAAATGAAAACTGAAGTGTGGGATGGTCCAAGTGACTCACTCATTATTATACTCAAACGGATTCATCTTAACTTAAGGATAAATTTACCCAATGAATCTACCCCTAGGTAACTTATCCTTGACATAATTACATTTACCATGATTAATTACATTCATAAAAAGATTATTTTCTCAGATGAAATCAAAATTTACAGTGAAAAACCACAAAAAAACAGCAAACTATCATATGCGCCATTTTCCTATCATATGCGCCCTCCCTTAAGGTTGTGCACCCTCCATGTTCAAGGTGACTTTTGATTGACCTACAGGTGTCCAAAACATTCCCAAGATGTCTTGTTGGAAAGATATACATGTCCTTTTTCTGAAAATGTCTTAATTTATAAAAATGATGTTGATTTGACCCCTCAAAATTGAAATCTCCTAATACTGCTATGTGTGCATCACCCAAGCAAAAATATGGGTAGAAACATGATTTTTAGGGTGTTTTTTTCCCTCTTCACTGACCAATTTGACTCCAAAATATTAGAAAATTTACATGGTGCATGTATTCATCATTCTGAACACAACGGTGGTGACCTTTTTCCCATCAGATGCCCCTATCATTTGCACAATGCCTAGGGAATTGCGCATATGACAAATTTTCTGCTAAATCCTTTTTCAGAAAAACACAGTCAAACTCAGAATCTGCAAAAAAGTTTTTAAATGCCTCAAAATTTGTAAAATATATGATTATGATGTGTCTAAGCTTTAAGGGAAGCCTCAGTAAGAATTTCCAACTTTTTCTTTTCCTCCATGGTCAACTCTTCAATTTTTTCAATGGCACTTTTGAGCTTGGCCAATGCAATTTTCTCCTTCAGGGCATAGTGTTTGACTTTATTCCTCAATAAGTCATTGTCCTTGTTTTCCTTTGCTAGCAGCTTCTCCAAGTGTTGATTGGCTCTATCAAGCCATGGCTCCCTTTTCTCACTGATCACTATGGCAAGCTGCTCATTTAGGGTTAGCTGATCAACAAGCTCAGCTTCCCTTTGCCTCTCTATAGCTAGATCTCTTTTCAACCCTCTAGTTCTAGGTCTTTGTCTTCGTACCTGTTCTCATCATGAAGTAAGACATACCTTTCAAGTGTTTCATCTAGCATGACTTTTGCCTTTTGAGCATTGAAATACTTAACCTCATCCATGACATGTTTTCTTTTTAATTGGTTATTCTCTTGCTCAAGGAAGTGTATTACATATCTTACCCTATCAATATTAGTTTGAAGCTCCTTAATATTTACATCCTTACCTTTGATGGCACCATTAGTGATTTTTTCATTGTCATCCTCATCTAGGTCAACAAGTTGAAATTCATGCTCTATTTCATGAGTTTCCTCCTCATCATGAATGATTGCCTCACTGACCTTCTATTTTCCTTTGTCCACCTTATGTGTTGATATAGAAGCCATGGCCCCTTCCACTATGAGTGAATAAAACACATGCATGTAGCCTCTCTAGTAGGTTTTTGGCAATGTATAAACCTCAACTATACTAGCCCACTTAGGATCAATATCCTCCATCCTACTAGGTGATCCAATGTCATGATGAGATGGAGATGAAGGAGGTGAAGTGGATTGATCAAATGATGATGAATGAACTATGGGTTGAGATGGAGGAATGGAAGTCGATGGATGGGATGATGAAGGCAAATTTTTTGCATGCTGAGTAGGAGGATCTCTTAATATATCATGGGCTATGAAGGTGTCCCATGAAATTTTTAGTTGATTAAGATGATGGAGGACTATGTTATTAATGAGGGAATGATGGAATAGAATTTTCATTTGATGTTCATATTTCCTTTTCTGTACAATGAATTCCATGTTATATATGCTTCGGAAAAGGTAGTAGGGTATGTTCAGCATATTTACCCTAGTGAAATGCATCAATAGGCAGATGTGATAAGTATAGAGCCTTGAAAATATCCCCTCACATGAAAAGTATTTCATGATTATCTTCATCATCGATGCATATTTGTCCTGAAGGTGGGAAAAAGGAAAGAAAATCTTTCTCTCATTCTTATACTATGGTTTCAGGAAAGTCTTAAAGTAGTTTTCCTCCAAATCACTCTTTTTTAACCACTTCTCCCCAACATTTGGGATCCCGGTGGTAGTTGAGATAGTAAAGGTGACTCCATCTAAAGTGAGTTGGTTTTTTTGGAGGTTGGATATGAAGAGCCTGGTCAACCTGGCATGGTGTTGAACCCTCTGAACTTGTTCAAAAAAATCATAACAACCAACATATTTGAAACATGTTACTATCACTAGAGAGGCTAAAAGTTCCCCAATATTAGTAGGTTCAAGTCTGAGTACTCTTCCACCTCTATGTGGCCTCCTCTCCTATGTTTCCTCTCCTTCACTGAATATTATGTTTGCTTCCTCTTATTCCATTGTGTTTTTTTTCAAAACCTTAGGGATTAGGAATGATAATGTGTGTAAGGTGACTTTTTTGGGGATAGGAAATGGGAAAAGGAAAATTTGTGGGAAATAGTTTTAAGGATATGAGAAATGGGGGAAGGGAAAAGGAGTGATAGTGTGATGGGAATTGGGATGGGGAATTGGGAGCCTAGGTAAAAAGAAGCACCTAGGGCTTATGGTTTTAGTTTTAAAATCTTAGGGACAGGGATTTTACTAATCAGATATTTAGGAATGAGTTTTTCCGATATGGGAAGGATGTAAAAGGGTAGGGGAGTGAATTTTGGGAGTTGGGAGTGTTAGGGAGGTAAACTAGGGTTTTGAGTGGTTAAAACACCAATTTATCAAGAAAATTACACAACAATAAATAAATAGCTTGAAGGAGGTAAATGATGATGGAAAACACCCTTACTTGTTTGTTGGAGGCTCAAACATCTTTTGCAGAGTTTCCAGAGGTGATTTGGCGAAGTTTGGGTGATTTTCTGGCTTGCTCGACATATCTGCAATGCCTTAAGGTTGTGCACCCCCTCTTCATCCTGTACGCCTTCTCTTCAAACTATGCACCCTCTCTTCAAACTGTGCATAGCACCTTAAGGATATGCACCCTCTGTTGAAATTTTCTCCAGTTTTGCCCATAAAATCGAAAAATCGCTCTCTTCAAGTGTTTGCTCAATGGAATAGAAGGCAAATGAATTTCAAATTTATGTCTAGGAGTCTTTAATACTTGAGTGAATTTATATTTAAATCAAAAACCCACTTTTCCATTTTTTCCTTTCACTTTTTTGGCACATTTGCTAATTCCCCTTTTCTTTTTCCTTTTCTTCTTTGCATGATGAAGTTGGTGGAGTTTGTCTCTTTTCACTTTCAGTTGGTGATCTTCAGTTTGGCATATGTGATTTGAGTTTTAAGCTAGGGAAATAACTTATTACATATTATAAGCATAAAATTACATAAGAAATTTAAAAAATTTGCATCTATGTTTTCATATCAAATTTACAATTTTGATATGAAAATCAAACTTTAAAAATCAAAATTACAATTTTAAAAATATTATATTTACATCTTGATAATATTTTGCAGATGATACTGAAATGTTTTTGAGTCACTCTAAAACCTTTTTCTAACCTTATTCAGATGAAATGGTTCATTTCTAGACCTTGAACAATAAAACCTAATGACCTATGGGACCTTGAATGACCTGACTCCATGGTTGACATAAGACATAGTGAAATGAGCTTTTGAAAAGTGTTATAATGCTCAGCAAGACATGAAGGCGGGCCACCAGATGTGAAATATTGAGGGAGAGTGAGGTGTTATGACTTGGACTACCATCAGTGAATCAATTTTTTCCATGACCTAATGGAATGATAAAAAAAAATCAGAGTGGGACCCCTAAAATGAGTATAAAAAGAGTATTTTTTATCACTAATGGCAGAATTCATATTCTGACACTAAAAGGGGGCACCCAAATGATTATTTATTTACATGGATGGATGAATTTTGATAAGTAAATTACATATCAAGAACCCCCTTGGCATGTCAAGCTTTAATTTTGGAGAAAAAACTCAAAAACCACTCATTTTGCATGTTTTTGCCACTTTTTTGGAGCCTCTATTACGCATTTCAAGTAACCTTGGGAGAATGGATTGTTGAAGGTCTTCCCATGGGTCATTTTGCAAAATTCAAGAAGTTCTGGAAATTAGACACACAAGTATAGTTTACCATTCTTTCATAAGTGTATTTTGACTCCTAAAAGTTCCTCAAAAGTTCCAACAAACTTCGATTATGCTTCTACAAATGTCTTTTACCCTTCTGTCAGAAATGTTACAAATCAGCATTGGATTCCTTAGGACACTAGTCAAGTTCAGAAAATGTCACAAATTCGAGGTTTTTATGTCCTTTTAGTTGGAATTAGAGTTATTGATTTGGATTTTTCCTCCTATCATGAGGGAATATGTATTTAATGTAAGGGGAAAACACTCCTAGTTCATAGCTAAAATTCAGGGAATGGTTTCTAACCTCCCTAGAATCTAGGAAATGACTCATATTGTGTATTTATGATCCATTTTGGATGGAATTTCGACCTGATTATAATTAGACTCTCTTTAGTATTTTTTGGGGTTGGATAGTCTCATTTTGCAGTGGAGATTTTGTAATCATCAGTTTGGAATGAAATCAGAGACAGATTTGCAGAACTTGTGTTGAGATACTTGTGGTATGCATTGGAGCATTTGTTCTTCTTATGTATGTTTATCTATTCATGCTAAATTATATATCTTCATCTTTCATGTACATATTTCCATATGTTTACCTTGTAATTTTATGAGCAGAAATCATGTTTTTTCATGCTCTATTTTAGACAAGGTTTACATGTTATGATTATTTCCTTCTAAATGAATGAATTCACCTCAGTGCTCATTCAAAATCTATCTTAGTTCATCCTATACTCAATTACTTATTAAAAATTATTTCAAACTACCTATCTAGACTCACATATTCTCCACAAATTGACCTTGGAATTCAGACCTAAAAACACTTATACACAATATTCTCACTGAATTTTCTATCCAGCACTAAAAACATCAAACAAATCCTATTTACTAACCTTACATACCTAGCCTAAGATCATTAGATATTTAGACATTCCTTTGACTACAAAAGTGACAATGAGAGAGCCCTCTTTGGTCCTGGTAGGGCTAGTTACTTGACCTAAAGCCTAGTCTGTGGTTACCTTTCTTCAAGCCCATTTTCAGCCTTGGGAAGTTGGGGAGAGTGATAACATTCTTGATGCCATTGTCAAGTAGCGATTGCTAAAATTTCCCTGGGAATAGTTCTTTAATCCTATGAAAGTTAGACTTGTAGGTTGCAAGCTCTAGCATTCGAAATAGGTTGAATTCTTAAATATGAGCCAAAGTCCAAAATTACATCTTAAGTTGGCTCATAAAAGACTTACTAGGTCAAATCCATACCTAGATCCCTCACCAATTGTGAATGACCTTGAGATTCCTTTAAGAAAGCATAAATCCAAGTCTCAGAAGGTTGGAAGAGTTATTCCTCCACTTGTCAAATCAAATTCCTTGCCTACGAGATTTTTTTCAGATGATTTTTTTTATAATTCAAAATATGAAATATATTTGTTTAGAACTAAGTATGAAACCTTTCTTTCAAAAACCACCTTTGATCCTTTTGATTTTGAGACCTTTGCACCATTTTCTGAGTCTTTTTATTCTAAATTTGATAGGGAAGTCTAGTCTAGTTTCCACAAACTTAAAGGCACTTAAAAAAAATCTTATTTCCAATATCATCAGCAAGCTTTTGCTTCACCTATCATTACACCTTCTCATACTGTTACATCATAAACCCTTCCTTTCATTCCATCATTACCTCTACAATTTTTCACTCCATTAGCACCTCCACCACCTCCTCCATTAGTCATGGCCATATTTTCTTTGTTGATATTCCCTCCAAAACTCACTGCACTACCTCAGAACTATGGTTAGAGACTTCCCCTTTTCGATGGAACATTAGAGGTTATAGCTTATCAACATATTTCCAAAGTGATTGATTTCATATATCTTGAAGAGATCGACAATAACTATACCAAGATGTGCATCATTTAATAGAGTTTTTCAGGAGAGGTAAAGAAATGGTTTCTCTCTCTCACAGGTTGTTCAATAGGTACTTCACAGCAGCTACTTGAATTGTTTATGGTGAAATGGGAAGAGAAGAAGAATCCATTGTAGATTTTAGCTGAGTATAATTCCTTGAAAAGGAATCCCAATGAGTCTGTCCAATACTTTATAGCTAGATTCAATAAAAGCTATGATTCAATTCCTGAGAATATTAAGCCTCCTCTAGGCCTTGCTTTACTTCACTATCCTGATGGTTTCAATCCTGACATGGCCTATCAGTTGAGGGAAATAAAGCCATCAACTCTTGAATAAATGCAGAGAAACATTGTGAGTGTGGAAGCTAATTTGATCATCAAAAAATCTAAAATCAAGACGAAGAAAAGATTCATTATCAAAGAGGAAACAGCTACTTCATCAGAAGGAAAATTAGACACCTTGATCAAGACCATGGAGAATATGATGGATAAAATTTCCATCGTTGATCGTCAAGTTGAACCCTCCATTAGAATTCCAATTTAAGGGGTGAAAATTAGCAGCCTCAATACAGGATCAAGAAAAGCGAACAGAGGAGTTAAGATCCACAAAGTTAGCAGCAAATTCGCACTCCATTTCAGAAGAATTACACTGAAGGCCCTAATGAAGATGATGAAGAAGAAACTTTTGGCGAGAATAATATATTTGAGGAAAATCAGCATCCTATTTTCCTCACTAAAGAAGATCAATTTCCTGCATAAATTTGTGCAGCAGATGATCAACAATATGTCTTATCAAATGATGACATGTTATCGGTGTGGAAAAAATATTATCAAAGGGGATATCATAATTATTTTTATCAAGTGAAAAGACAGTATGGTTTGAGGAGTAAGAATGTTCCTATAACCTCCAATCAGAAAAAATAGAACGCTCAAGTAGATGCTCATCATAAATAAGTTGTTGCTCCAAATCAAAGTAAAGACAAAGGACCTGTTATTCCTAATCATGCTAAAGGAAATGAAGCTTCCTCCTATGTTCAGATAAAGGATAAAGAATTCCAAGATGGAGGACAAAAGAAAGAGTCTTCACAAAGATCAACCCGAAAAGAAATATGCACCATTAAAAGAGGTAGAAAAACATTCTGCTCCTTTTAGTCTTGAAAATGAAATTTCCAAATTGAAAGTCTCCATTCCTCTAACTGAAATAGTCAATAATGATGAGTAAAAAGTTAAAGTAGCTAAGTTTATTAGAGTGGATCAAATGTCCGATATGGTTAATGCAAGTAATGATCGCCATGAGATTCTATTTGGTCCTGTTGTTGATGGTGATCTAGAAAAAAGTGAGGCCCCTCCATTTTATCTAAGCCACAAAATCCATGAATTTATCCTTCATAATTCCATGCTTGATTTCAGAGCCTCTCACAACCTCATGCCCAAGGCCATTGTGGAAATATTAGGACTGGATATCACAAGACCTTATCATGATCTTTATTCATTTGATTCAGGGAGGGTGAAATGTCTTGGCCTCACTAAGGACCTAGTGGTGTCATTAGAGAAAATACTAGCCAAGAATGTCCTCATGGATGTTCTTGTGGCTTATATCCCTCCAAGATATGGAATGTTGCTCTCTCGATCATGGGGAGTGAAGCTTAGAGGTACCTTACAACTTGACTTTTCATATGCTACCATTCCCGTCTTTGGGAAACTTAGGAAACTATACCGGGAAATTAAAATGAAGTACATGATCAGCAGTCGATAAAAGCCAAACAATCATCCTATACATGCAAGCCATATAGATCTAGAGTCCTTTATCTTATTCGATGATGAATGTTCAGCATCTTCCGAATTTTTTATTGAATAAAAAGCAGAAAATTCTAAATTTTCAAACTTTGTTTTAGAATTGGCAAATGAAAAAATTTATGAAAATGTGACAAGTAGTTTTGAACCAAGTGAATCACCTCAAAAAAGTGATGAAACAATGAAAGAAACATAAATTTTTGGTGCAGCAGAACTCTCTCAAGAAGCAAGTAAAGTTCAGCCATCCGATTTGCAGCTTCCTGATAAGGAAAGTAGTTTGTGGACCATGGACTTTGATGGAGCCTTGGAAAAACAAGGGGCTGGAATTGGAGTGTATATTCACATCCCTATAAATCATTCACTAGGCATTCCTCCCAATGTTCAAATTTCCTCATACAATCTGGCTTTTGAATGTTCAAACAATGAAGCTTAGTATGAGGCTTTGATAGTCGATCTAAAAATTCTCAAGAAGCTAGGTGCAGAGAATATTTCTGTGTATGGTGACTCTGAGCTAGTAATAAATCAAGTCAAAGGGGAATACCAGGCCAATAATTCAAGGATGCGAGCTTACCGAAATGCAGTGCTATATATCCTCAAGACATTCACCAAGTATACTTTTTCATTAATCCCAATGGACATCAATGTTATTGTTGATTATCTTGCTACTTCATCCAATATTTTCAAAATTCCATTGTATACTAATAAGAATTATGATATAAACATCAAACATCACCCTTCTATCCTAGATAATGTTCATTATTGGCAATTCTTTCAATATGATAAACAAATCAGCAACTTCTTGTAGACAGAAGAGGAATTTTTGAATTCACAAATGGATAACCAGTGCTATGAAAATGAACAAGAATTCCATACAGCAGAGATGCAACTGCTTCAATTGAAATATAAAACCATTCCAGGAGGTTTGGTTCCTTCGGAAGAGATTTTCGATCAAGATGATTTTGCATTCAAACCGACCATCCTTCCAACAAAAGTGGGAGTGGAAGATCTCAATCTTAGCACTTCGGAAAAGCCAAAGATGGTTAAAATTTCAAAATATTTGGGTTTAGAAATGAAAGGTAATTACGCAACACTTATGTCTCAGTTTGATGATGTATTTGCAAGGGAATATTCTGATTTAAAAGTGTATGATAAGAGCATAATTCAGCATACCATTCCCTTAAAGCCAGATCAGAAACCTTTTCACCAGATGTTAAGAAGAATGAATCCAAATTTGTTTCCCTCTATTGAAAAGGAGGTAAATATATTATTTACTATTGGTATTATAGTTCCTCTTTTCTTTTCAAATCAGATGTCTAATCTAGTGCCAGTGAGAAAGAAGACAGGAGAGATTCTCTTGTGCATTGATTTCATAAATCTAAATAAAGTGTCATTGAAAGACAATTACCCACTAGCAAAGATGGACCATATTCTGCAAAGGGTAGTTGGATCTTCTAGACTTTCATTTTTGGACAGATACTCTAGGTATAATCAGATTTTAGTCCATCCAGATGATCAGGAAAATTCAACCTTCATAACACCTTGGGGCACCTTCATGTTTTCCAAAATTCCTTTCGGGTTGAAGAATGCAAGGGCTAATTTTCAGCAAGCAATGGATATTTCTTTCACCAATGAAAAGGATGTATTTTTGGTCATTTATCTTGATGACATCATTTTTTTTTCTAAGACAGATGAGTAGCACTTGAAAACATTTTTTTAGAGATGTATAAATTTTGGCATATCACTAAACCCAAAGAAGAGTCTTTTCGATATGGAGGAAGGTAAATTGTTGGGCCATATCATATCAAAATATGGAATTAGGATATATCCTTCGAGAATTGAAACAATTCAGACCTTGGACTATCTTAGGAGAAAAAAGGAAATTCAGTTGTTCAATGGAAAAGTCAATTGTTTGAGAAGGTCTATCCCCAATATTGTTGAACACCTAAGGAAAATTACTGACATGCTAAAGAAATATAGTGAAGTAAAATGGTCAAAGGAGGTGAATAAATCATTCAATCAAGTTAAATTTGATTTATCTCATGATTCTATTCTTATTAGTCCAAATTATACACTTGATTTTATCATTTTTCATTTTCCTCGGAGCATACTCTTATTGTTGTCCTTATTCAAAAGAAAAATCATAACACGGAGTATCCCATCACCTTCTCAGTAGAACCATAAGGGATGCAGAATTGAAGTACAACATCATTGAGAAACATGCCTTGGCTTTAGTCAAAGCATTGAAGGACTTTTGGGTCTAAATTCTTCATTCTCATGTCATTGCATATGTTCCAAATGTTGTTGTCAAAGACATGCCTATATAGAATCATCCTGAAGGGTGGCAGGGTAAATGGATCATTGCTATGTTGGAATATGACCTGGAGATCAAGCACACCAAGCTGATCAAAGGACAAGGCCTCACGAAGGTTATAGTGGATTCAAATCTACATACTTTGGACATTAATTTTATTGTCACATTATCTGAAGAATAAGAAGCTGAAACATTACCTAAGGTATCTAAAATTTTCTCTTTATCGCCTTGGTATGCTGATATAGTTAATGTTTTGCAACACTTGAATTCTCCTCCTGGGTTGCCAAGTAATAAGGCTAGATCTTTGAAGTTGAGAGCTCTTAAGTACTGCATCCTTAATGGTGTCTTCTATTGGAAATATCTAGCTGGATTGTTGATGAATTGTTTGGTTGAAGGAGAAGTTGAAAAAGTGATGACTAATTTTCATAAAGGTGACTATGGCAGTCATCTTTATTAGAATACTACAGCTAACAAGATCTTGAGGGTGGGTTTATATTTTCCAAGCTTATTTTCTGATGTTTATAAAACAGTCATGAGTTGTCATGAATGTCAAATCTTTCAGGGAAAGAGGAATATCTTGTCTTTTCCCTTAAAACCAATTGAAGTGCAAGCGTCATTCCAGCAATGGGGACTTGAATTCATTGGTGAGATCCATCCTCCATCATCAACTCAGAATAAATGGATACTCACTGCCATATATTATTTCATTAAATGGATTGAATCCATCCCCATGAGACAAGCTACGAACATTGTCATTATTCATTTTTTAGAGAACAATATTTTGTCTCGTTTTGGTTGTCCATACAAAATCATTACTGACAATGAAAATGCCTTTAAGTCCAATAAAATGATTGACTTTTGTGATAAGTATCACATTAGACTTGGTCATTCTACAATATACTATCTTCAAGGAAACGGGCTCGCTGAATCGTCAAATAAATCTTTGGTGAACATAATCAACAATATGTTGGAATAAAACAAGAGGAATTGGCACAGGAAACTCACCAATGCTCTATGGGTGGATAGAGTTAGCACGAAGAGATCAATCAGCATGTCACCTTTCCAGCTCATGTATGGTGTTGACACGGTGTTCCCTACTTCTTTAGTTGTACACGTGATGAAAATTATGCAAGAGATCGACAGTGAACCAAATGATATCCAGTGAAGAATCGGCCAAATGATCCATCTACAACAGTCAAGAGATGAATTATTTAGTCATACTTCAAATCTTCATGAGAAAATCAAAAATATTTATGATAAGAAGACCAAATATGATTATTTTAAGCTTGGAGATGTTTTTCTTTGTTGGGATGCCTAGAATGAAGACAAAGGTAAGCACAGATTGTTTGACATTCTATGGAAAAGACCTTACAAGATCACTACATTCAGAGGTAATAAAGCATTTCTACTAGAGGATCTTCAAGGGCAAGAAGTGTTGGGGGGAACAATCTATGGTACATTCCTCAAACATTATCTTACTTTATCATTGAAGATGAAATTCACTTTCACTGTACATATCATTTTAATTTGATGTCCAAACAATAAGGAAGTTGCTGCAGAAGTTTGAAGCCATAGGAGAAGGCCATGAGACTTCTACATTTGCTCATGTTTTTTTTCCAAAAATTTCAAAATGTTTCAATCAGTTGTCAAGTCAGACTCAAGTCTGTGTTTTCTAGTCAAAGTCATTTCCAGATTTAGTTCATCATTTCCAGTTTTTCAAAGTTTTTCAATGTCCAGTTTTGACTCCATTGCCAAATCGTAAGGCTACACGATCTACGGTGTTCTCAACACCTCCTGAAGGAGCTTCCATCCCCAGCTGGAGCCAATGTTAATTTCAGTATGTCAGTGATCAAAAATTACTCTTTGAGTTGTTTTCTTAAAAGTCATAGGTCAGAAATTTTTACATTTTCAACAATTTTTCCAAAAATATTTTGGGTCACTGAAGAGGTCTAGGTCAAATTTTTTGCTCTATTATATCATTCATCTCCATCATGACTTTAAAGGCCATTTCTTTCATTATCATTTAAAGGTTTAGTGTCATGTCACTCCACCTCATCTAGGTCACTATCTAGGGGTCATCATCTCCCTTTGAAAAATGTCCAATTTATCATCATAACAAGGCACTCACCCTTCATTTCACTCATAAACCTTAAAAAAGGGAGATAACATACTTAGGGAGTAAAGGAAGACAAGTTATCTTGTTTTAAAATGGTTCAAATGTCAAAAAAATTCAAAAAGGTCAAAGTGGTCTTATTGTTTCATTACAAGGCAAAAAGGTTATTTCAAGGTTATAAAAGGAAAAATAAAAATCATTTTGACTCATTGTTATCTCTTGTTATGTGGAAGAGCTCCTCTCTTTCTTCATTTTCACTCCTAAGGTGGTCAAAATTTCAAATCCAACGCAATAAAACCACTCCAAAACCCATTTGTTACGCTTTTAGGTGTGTTTGTTACGCTCCTGTAGCTTTTGTTACGCTTCTGGGAGCTTTTTTTACGCTTCTGGGCAAGTGTGTTACCTTTCTTAGTGTGATGTGAATCATGTGTTATGCTTTTAGTGTGATGCGCAGGTGTTGCACAGGCGTTGCGCAGCCAGTGTTACGCTTATACAAAAACTGTGTTACGCCTTCAGCCTTGGTGTTACACTTTTGTACATGACTGTTACGCTTCTGAAGGAGATGCAAAGTTAGGTTTAGGGCTTTGAAAATCTTCAAACAAGCTCAAGGCTTGTCACCATTACTTTTTGAACCCCTCATAAATAGTAAGTTACTACTCTCCTACCCTCTTTTGGTCAAATTATTGAGTGCTCAAATAATTTTTATGCCCACTCTATTTTTCTCCATATTATCACTTATCCATGACATAAAAATATTTCATTTTACAAACCATAACCTACTCCAGCTACCTAAACCCTAACCCTAGTACCTAAACTGATCTGAAAATGGGTGGATAACTTGATATGCTTATGCACAAGCATCTCCCACTCAGTTAAACAAACAAAAGATCTTGCTTATACATGACTGTGCAGAAATGAATACTTGAAACATGTGTATGTTTTTTAATTGTTTAAGTGCTTTAAGAAAAACAATTTGTTGATATTAAGCATGTGAAATAACCATAAAGTGCAGAAAATAAGCATCAACACATATCAACAAATTTAATAAATGAGTTCACCCAAATATCATGGGCTATGTCTCCTTAAGCCTATGTCAACTGACTTGGCTCTTTGGGATTATGATGGAAAAAATATTTTACAAGTAAAATACTTAACTCCAATGGTTATTTGGATTGTACCATTGGGTTTAGAATACCATCAAACCCCTGGAATGGTTGTTATCACTCTAAAGATAGACCTAGGTTCCCTTAGACTTGACCTCTTTTGTCGGTGCCTTAAGCTTCCCTAAGCTTCACTATGGCACTAACCCCTTAAGAAATCTATTTCTATCCCTGAAACCTCACCTACTATCTCCAACACATATCAAAAATCCAAAATAGACTGTTCATTTTCTCAAAATGAGATCTAGCTTCCCAATCTAGGCCTCCATCCACTATTGGCCCTGGATTGCCTGAAACTTCCCTGTGGCTTCTTGACCTACAGAAGTCTCCAAATGGCTCTAAAAATCCCTTTAATGGATTCATTATGTCCAAAATATTCATAATATACTATTCACTTACTGAAATTGGCCTCTGACTGCTCCGGTTACGCCTCCAACACCTGGTGGCACCCCTTGGTTCTAGGTTCACTGAAAAATTCTCTGAAGCATATCGTCCTTCAAAGGTCTTCAAAAGATTCTACAAATCCCTCCATTGGATTCATAAGGCTCAAAATATTTATAATAGACTACTGGCTTGCTGAGAATGGATAGTGGTTGCTCTAGATAGGCCTCATTCTCCTGCTAGCACCTAGTGGCCCTAGTGGCCCTTGGAACGTCTCTGAAGCATCTCATCCTTCAAAAGTCATAATTTGGCTCTAAAAACCTTACCATTAGATCAATAATGTTTGAAACATCCAAAAATGACTATTGGTTTCCTAAGAAAGGCCTATAGCTACCCTGGCTAGGCCTCATTCTGTTGTTGGCCCCTGGTGGCCCTTGTGGCCCCTAGAAATTTTCTTAAGCTAAATCATGCCCAGAAGTTCTATGATGGCTCTATAACCCTCACTAATGAGTTTGGAATTTCCAAGAAGTCGAAATTGACTATTCACACTCTCAGAATGGTCAAATCTAGCTCAAGTTAGAGCCTAATCAATTTTGTCCACTAACCTCTAGGAAAAATCCACTAATTTTGGAGCAACTGTAGTTAAAAATAAAAAAATAGGATCTCTGTCAGTAATGGTGTGCTGGCCCTAAACCTCCACCAAGAAAACCATTAGCATTAAAGTTTAATTATTTGGGTTGGGGACATGCCCCTCAAAATTTGTGGTCAGATTAAATGTTGGAGAATTTGTTTGCAAAACCGTCGACGTTAATGGTTTAAATGCCATGTCATATGTGGCAAGCCGCTGGGTGGTTAGGGGCATAAGCCCTTGGCCCAAGGTCACGGGCTGGAGGCCATGTGTGGAGGGGCTAGCCCTTGTGGCTGGCCCCTTCGGACCCCCAAATGTGCTTTCAACCAACTTTAAATATATGTCACAATCCATTATGGTTAAGAACCATTGCTCAAATGAGACAGTAAAGCGCTGGCGTGCTATGCGAGAGGTCATGCAATCGATCCTCTGGACCTACACCAAAATTTTAAACGGTGGTTCAAGGGCCACGTGGCAGCCTCAGGGCTATCCATGTGGCGCCTTTTCATTGCCCCAACAAACCAACGTACAGTCCATCTGCAAATAAAAATCTGACACTTATCAACATCCCATTCGCCCAAAAGGAATATTCTAGGGAAAACTTTGAGGAATATTCCAAGAATATTCCCTAGAATATTATTTTTGCTGACTGTGCAAATACCCAGTCAAACATGGTCAAAGGTCAAAATTTGCGGTTTACTGGACTTTTCCAATCGCGATATCTTCTTCATATGGTGTCGGTTTCTCGAACCGTTCACGACATTAGAATTAGGAAGACAAGATATATCTAGTCGCTCAGACTCAACACTTTGAAATTTGAGCTATTACTTAGGTCCTTGGTCCAAATCTGATCATAAAACCTAATCCACACCTCTCATATACTTTATCCTCACATCTCCTCAAACACTTTGAAATTTGAGCTATTACTTAGGTCCTTGGTCCAAATTTGATCATAAAACCTAATCCACACCTCTCATATACTTTATCCTCACATCTCCCATCATCCATATCATACCTAACATGTCAATTTCACCAAACCCTAGATTCTAGCTATTTTCATAGTGAAAATTTTGGAAATTTCTTGTGTTTGATTGATTTTATCACCCTCCCCACATCCATTTCCCCTCATTACACCTACAATATGGAGCTAACATGCCACCCAATTCACTGAATATTTTCTATAATTTTCCCTAGCTCCATGATCCTCAATTTCACCTTCTAAACTTACTCCACCTCTACACTAACTATTTGTTCAAATTGGAAATTCCCTACGTTTTCATCATTTTGCCACCTTACTCACATCCATTTCACTTCATTCCACCCACAACTTGGAGCTAACATACAACCTAATCTACTGAATTTTTTTCTAGAATTTTCCTTAGCTCCATGATCCTTCATCTCATCCTCTAAACCTACACTATTCCTACACTCTGTTTTTCCATATTTCACTACATATACTCATTCCACCAAAGCACTAGGGTTTTCATCATTCTAGTGATAAACAAGATGGAGAGTAAGAAGAAGAGCTTCAAGAGAAGGCACCACCTCAGGTTAAAACCCTTCACAATGCATGAACTCAATGCCTCACCCTTGTCCAAAAGATGTTTTGAAAGGACTGAACGTTTGATTTTTAATTGAAAGAATGACCTTCCCCTATTTATAATATGGGATTGTGGCGTGTATAGTTTAGTGATCCCATTTTGCAATTAGACTATCTATTTTATATATCCTATAGATCTTTAATTTACCAGCTTATTTCCACAAGCTTCAGCATGGGAAAGGTCATTATTGCAGGTGTGGATCCTATCCGTAGACCTAATTTCTTTAGCAACAGGTATTCCTTGTCATGGAGAGCAGTGGTTCAAGGGCATGGATTTAGACATTGAAAATTACAAACAATTTCTCAAGCCTCATGCTAGAGAGGATCCATATTACCTCTTCCCTTGCAGACACCTCAGAAACATATATGCTCCTTTAATGATGTTTATAATCAAGTACTTCACATGTGAAGGAATATTTTCCAAGTTGTATAGGTACCATATCAGGCTATTGATGCATTTCACCTCTGTCAAAACACTTGATTTTCCATATTACTTGTATAGGACTTTGGTTAAGATGATTGAGAAGGTTAAAATCAGAAAAAAAGATCATCACACTAGTATTTTTCATCATGGTATGATCAATATCATTGTATTACATCACCTTTCCTCCATCAATATGACTTGGGAAAATTTCTTGGAAAGATTAGCAGTAGTGCCTACCACTAGCCCTCCTATCTTGCATAGTACATCACATTAGGGGAATTTTGAGGTCTAAAATAGGCCTCCTAAGGAAATTATAAAATAATAGGGGAAATAATAAAATATTATTAGGTTACATCATCAAATTTTAGAGGGAAAAAAGGAAAAAAGTATTTTTTCAACTCGTATTTTCAACTTATATCCCTATGGGTTTACTCAAATTTTGAGCAGAAACACTCGTTGGATGAAAAATTTGATTCCTCATCCAAGGATTACCCATGTTGCATACTTTTTATGGACCCTATTACACGAAAAATGAGAAATACATGAAAAATGTGATTTCAATCACGTTTTTTCATGTATTTCTCATTTTTTTTGTAGCAGGGTCCAGCAAATGTATGCAACATGGGTACTCCTTGGATGAGGAATTAAAATTTTCATCCAATGTGTGTTTCCACTCAAAATTTGAGTAAAACCTTAGGAAGATAAGTTGAAAATATGAGTTGAAAAAGTAGTTACACGAAAAATGAGAAATACATGAAAAACGTGATTTCAATCACGTTTTTTCATGTATTTCCCATTTTTTGTGTAGCAGGGTCCATCGAATGTATGCAACATGGGCACTCCTTGGATGAGGAATTAAAATTTTCATCTAATGCGTGTTTCCGCTCAAAATTTGAGTAAAACCTTAGGGAGATAAGTTGAAAATATGAGTTGAAAAAGTAGTTTTATTATTTTATTATTTTTTAATATTTTTACTTTTTTACTCCAAAAATGGTGAATCATCCCCCATGGTTGACATCATCATCTTGAATCCTATTGGTTCTTATAAAATTTATTTTGGTTGTACATTTTCCTTAGGAGGCCCATTTTAGATCTCAAAATTCCCCTAATGTCAGCACAGCCAATGGAGGTTGGCTCTTCTAGCATGCCAACTCAGTTTTGAGATGCTCCTAAGGTTGTTGCATTTATTCATACCTATGAGAAGGGAAGAGACATATTTTTATGCATAATTCTACCAAAATTATTCTTACACTTAACACCTTTTTGGAACAAAGTGAGATAGAGGAGCAGCCTCTTTTGTATCAGCATAGTGAATCAGCGCCATTGGAGGTTGAGGTAACAGAGCATGAGGAGATAAAATCAGATGAATATATCATCAGAGAGAAATATGATGAAATAGAAGAATTGAGAAGGATGTTTTCCATTGCTAACTCTCAAATCACTTTCTTACAGCAGGAGAATTTTCAATTAAAAGTGAAGCAATTTTTACAAATCAAGCCCAAGCCAGACCTAGAGGCAGAAAAAGGTAAAGGTAATGAGGTTATGTATTTTGATCAAATGCAAGACATGGAGGCTGAAACACCACTAATAAGTCCAAAAACGAGAGGCTTAAAAAGGGCGTTGGAGCTAGAAAAACAGTCAAAATCATCCACCTGAAGAGTTGACCTTTGATGAGCTTATAGCCATGGAAATTAATCAAGACAAATAACTTTGGTTGTCAAGGGTAAATGATCATTTGGAGAAACTCTTAAATATGGCTAAGAGGGACAATGAATTTCAAAGACACATGGTAAATCGTTATCGCACGAGGAACACAATTTCTCAAATAAGGCTGAAACAATTGAAGAAAAGGCTAAAAGAAGAAAAAATGAAGCTTAAAGAGAAGGATAGCTTGGAATTGTTGGTTGAAGCTTCATTGGTTGTTTAGCCCATCACTCAAAGGTGTTACAAAGCCAATTTTGAGAATTTTTGAACAATTTTGGTATTTTTTGTGATTTTTGCATAATTCTGGAAATTCCTCCTCAGAGAAGGGTAAAAGCATTTTGTTATGCTTATTTTGGGGGCATCCAAATGATGATTTATTTACATGGATGGATGCATTTTGATGAGTAAATTATATATCAAGAACCCCTTGGCATGACAAGATTTAATTTTGGATAAAAGGCTCAAAAACCACTCATTTTTCATGTTTCTGCCACCTTTTTAGGGGCCTCTATTATGCTTTTGGAGTAACCTTGGGAGAATAAATGTTTGAAGGCCTTCCCATGGGTCATTTGAAAAATTCAAGATGTTCTGGAAACTAGACACATAGGTCTAGTTGAATGTTCTTTCAAAAGTGGATTTGGACTCATAAAAGTGCCCCAAAAGTGCTTGCAAACTTCTGTTACACTTCTGCAAATGTTTGTTACAATTTTTTTATAAATTTTACAAATCAATATTGGATTCCTCGGGACACTTGTCAAGATCAGAAAATGTCACAAATTTTAGGTTTTTCTGGACTATGAGTTTGAATTAGAGTTATTTAGTTGGTTTTTTCCTCCTATCATGAGGGAATATGTAGTTTAATGTAAGGGACAAACACTCCTAGTTCACAGCTAAAATTCAGGGAATGGTTTCTAACCTGCCTAGAATCTAGGAAATGACTCATCTTGTGTATTTACGATCCATTTTTTATGGGATTTAAACCTGATGAGGTGTCATAGTCCATATTTTCTATAAGTATACTCTCTTTAGTCTTTTTTAGGGTTGGATAGTCTCATTTTGTAGTGGAGCTTTTGTAATCAGCAATTTGGAATGAAATCAGAGATAGATTTGCAGAACTTGTGTTGAGATAGTTGTGGTATGCATTGGAGAATTTTTTCCTCTTATGTATTTTTATATATTCATGATAAACGATATATCTTCTTCTTTCATATACATCTTTCCATATTTTTATCTTGTAATTTTATGTGTAGAAATCATGTTTTTCATGCTCTGTTTTAGACAAGTTTTACATGTTATGCTTATTTTCTTCTAAATGAATGAATTCACCTCAGTGCTCATTCAGACACTCTCTTAATTCATCCTATACTCAATGACCTATTAAACATGCTTTAAAAATACCTATCTAGCATCACATATTCTCTACAAATTGACCTTGGAATTCAAACCTAAAAAACCTTATACACAGTCTTCTCACTGACTTTTATATCCAGCTTAAAAACATCAAAAAAATCCTATTTACTGACCTTACATACGCAGTGTTACACAACATTTTATCACCGTCCCTGCAATCCCTCGCCCCGCATATTGGAGGGTCTTTCCCGTGACCTGTAGGTTGTGAGCAATGTCAAAACTCTACAAATATCTTCTTTTCATCCTTCTGCATAAGGACATGATTCTTCCTGTTGAACATTTCCTCTGAAAGCACTCAAAAACATATGTTTTGGCATTGGTGTGGGTAGCCAATTCATTCCTTGCACCAATGGGGAAAATTTTCACTAGAGGCTGCACTAGCTAGCACTCTGTCCCTGTGTTAAGCCCACGCCAGCCTTTTTTGGAATGTTTTTTAATAAATTAGAGGTGGAAGATTCCTTTAACCACCTCAAGAATGACTCATTGCAAGTGGTTAAACTCGATAAACCATGGATCTCTTCCTTTAGGAAATGGTTGATGGAAGATTCTTGGAGGATAGGACTCCCCCCCACGATTATAGGGATCTGTTGTGACTAGCAACAACCCCCCTTTTTTATTTAATATTAGTAATAATACTAAATAAATGGGGACCCTTAGTTTAAAAATCCAAAAAAAATCAATTAGGATTTGTTTTCCTTTTCAAATAAAACTTCATATCATAAACTTAGGGAAATTCCTTAGAAAAACCTTAAGAAACACTTAAGTTTATGATAGATTTCAATAAAAAATTTCTTTAAGCGAAATAGCGCATCCATCGCAAAATGGTGGATATCTTTTATAAAACTGAAATTGCGATTTTGCGATTTTGCGATAACGCGATCCCAAAAAGCCCATACAATAACATATTGGTCGTAGATTGCATAGCATAGAAAAAATAAATGTTAAACGAATACTTTTTACGCTATTTACAATTTTGCGCTTTTGCGCTATTTGCGATTTGTGCTTTTGCGCTATTTGCAAAATTGCGATGGTTACATTTTGAGAAAATGCGATATTGTGATATTTCAATATTGCGCAGAAAATCGCAGATCGCAATGTCGTAGATTCATAAAAGCGCGTTGTTCAAAGAAAATCCTCCCATAAATCAATATCTGTTTTGCGCTTTAATGATTGGATTAAATGAATGGATTGTCAATTAATGGTAAATGAGATTTTGTTTTGATTGAAAGGTCATTTCACGTTATAATAATATATTTCATCCGCCTTTGCATTTAAAACTATCTCATCACTTTTCTTATCCCATTACTCTCATTTAACTCGTAAAACGCAGGCACGAAGGAACAAACGTCTATACAAAGCGTTCACAGAACATTATGGGTAAGAAAGAGAAGAGTTCAAATTCTGAAAAAAGAGAAATGGCGTCACTGTATACAGACACTGCTTGCAATAAGGATGTCGGTATAACCACCTGGGAAGGAATGTATAATTTTCTCGAAGAAGAAAATCCTGTGGTGGTGAAAGTTGCGGCTACAGTAGGTTCTAGTAATACATTAGAGGCAACCCTTAAAGAACTGGCTTGTTCATTTCTTCATAGAATAGCGACAAGGCCGAGGATTCTTATGTATACAGACATGGTGAAATGGGTGCTGGACAACACCGATATTTCAGGCAGGCAATTTAGAACTCCAACTCAAGAGCTAATCAGGTCGTTCACTACGGAAGATTTAAGGCTGATGTATCAACTGCCAGAACCTCGGGCGACTTATAATAAGAAATTTATGGAAGATTTTTCCAGAGAACATGCAAATTTGTCAGAATGCACACAGAAGTGGACCAAAAGAGATGAACCGTTGAAGAAAAACAAACACGGTATGTACAGTACTGGTTCACTTACCTCTCCTTATTGTTTTGTTGCTGCCATGTTATGCAGGCTTTTTGGAAAGCCTGACATAAATATGATCTTGCCTGAATGGCTCCCTTTGTTGAATGTTTCCGTTAATTCTACAATTGTAGACTGCGCCAAAATCTATCTGATAATTTTACCACTGCTATTTTTCACTACCGGTCTAAACGAAGTGTTTCTCAGCGGATTTATCCGCCTTTTTATTTATCTGCCTATTTCATGGACGCTATCTGTTTTGTCTCTAAATTCCCTGTGATGGGTTGGCAATGGAGATTCCACGATCCTTTGCCTATTCATGTGTATCATAAGGAACTGTGGGAATCTAAGTTTGTCCCTCATTTTTACAAAATTTGCCATGGTATAATGCTGCCATTGTATAGAACATTGCATAATAAGGATGCCCCAAGGTTATCCCCAGAAACAGAGGTCGACATTATCCCCGTCGCGAGATGGTTTGGAGAAGAATTGTTCACTTATGTTAGGGTTTTTGGAAGTTCTGTTTCCCCCCATGTTTTACCCCTATATGTTCCGGATAGACTTGTAGCTCAGGAGATTGCTTATCGGACCTGTGGCCGAGGAGGTTTAACAAAGGAATTAAAAGAGAAGAAGAAAGGCATTTGGCCACAATTTCCCGTAAACTGTGGAACATTTTCACTTTTTGATGTTGGTCACGCATTCAAAGAGGTAAGCAACATTACATGCTTACAAATGTTCAAATTTTCAAGAAGGTTATTTGACCCAAATAATATTGTTAAGAATTTTACCAATGCAATCAGAGTAAGGGAATTTTCCGGGGAACAGGATCTTTTTGATGATATGTTCCAAAAAAAAGGTTCATTTAAAGAAGTTTTGAATTCAGCTCAAATGCAGTTATCTCCAAAGGAATTCCAGGAATTTAAACTTTACAGAGAGAGAAGACTAACTACTATTCCTTTGGAAAATCTACGCTTGGAACCCGCAAGAGAACAAACCCCTAGTGTTAGTCTTAATGACAGTTCGAGTACAGATAAATCTAAGTCAAAATCTGAAAGAGAGACTTCTGAACGTTCCAATAAGTCTAATGAAAAGGAAGATAAAATTGAAGAATCAGTGAAAGACTCTGCTCGATCTAAAGAACTTCCTCAACAACAAATTTTGACTTCTCAACAGACAAATCCTCCTCCTACCAATGTACAGCAACAGTCAGTCACCATTTAATTAGACAAATAATGGGAAAGCTTTAATCAATTGATTAATGTAGGAGGACAGAATGTACAGGCCCCTGTACAAACAACCAAATTTTTGAGCACAGGAATAAGTAGCACAGTCACAGTAACTGAGCACATACCTATCACACCCTCCTCTGAAATTGTACTTAATGTAGAGGACATTCCTCCTCTAGATGTATTCTACAACCCAAAATACAAAGCAGTAGTGAAGAAACAGAGAAAAAAGAGAAAGTTAGAAGGTGCAATTGCTACTGAAGCAGAACAACTAGATGTCTTGTGGAAGGATCCTGCCACAGAGCCTACTGAAAATCTTGCTAAGTTATCTCAAATGACAGGGGCTTATGCCTCTGCAACTATTGATAAAGCATTTGAGATACAACTCTTATTAAATGAAAAATAAGAACAGATAAAAGTTCTACAACAACAATTGCAACAGGTACAAGCCAATAATGAAGCACAATTGAAACTTGAAGAGTTACAACAACAACTTCAAGAAATGCAAATTGGACATCAAAAAATTTTGGCTGATAAAGAAAAACAAATACAGATTATCCAAGATCAGCACAAAGATGATCCTAGGCTTCCAGAGTTTATTTCAGAAACTATCTCTTTAAATAATCAACTACTGCAACAAGAAGAAGTGTTATGCCAAAAGATCTTGCAATGGAATTATTTTTGCCAAGAGAGTGATAAAATCACAAATGATGTCGTAGATTTACGAAATGATTATGATTTAATTAATGAAAATATCAATGATTATTTGGTATGGCATAAAACAGAAGAAGGAAGAAAAGCTGGTGCACCAATTATTAATGAAAACCATAAAGAAATACTTTTCAATAACTAGGATGCACAAATCAGAAGGGCAGAGAAGGCAGCAGAGGAGGCGGCTACAGCAGCAAACAGTCTTACTGATTGTGTAAAGGATAATTTGCACAAAGCTAATTTGATTTCAGAAACTGTTCCAGGATATCTCCCACATGCACATCAACTGCAAACAGAATGGAGGCAAAAGGCAGAAGAAAGAGCAAAATCAATCCAAGGGATGACAAGATTAAACTGGGACTCTTACTGGACATACTTAGTGAAGCCACACAGTCAGCACAGTGCGCTTAATTGTATCATCAATTCTACTGAGAATATTGCGCCTACACTTTCCGACTCTGTCTTTTCAGGACAGTTGAATTCTGAAGTCGGTCAACCACATCTTCTCAAAACTATGCTAGATGCCTGCAAGTTTAAAGATCAAGTTCATAAGTAGTTAGTTAATAGTCTTTATTTTTAGATTTAGTTTTAATTTTACTGTATTTTTGCCTAGGAAAAGGACGGTCATTAAACCGAATCCTTAATTTTTGTAATAGAATATTTTTAGATTTAGCTAAGTAGTATTTAAACCCTTCTCATGCATTTAGAGAAGGGTCCTGGATTATTATATTTTTTACTTGGAGATTACATTTCTGTACTCAACTGACTTTTATATTTTATAAAGGATCACATCTGGTGATTTTATGCGGAATTATCTTTAAAGTGTTGCATTTCTGTACCTTGGATTTGATTTTGCATCAGAATTACTGGATTTGAGTATCAGATTTCATTTGAAAGCCTTCAAGATGAATAAGGTATTTCTATCTGTTCACTGTTGATTTCTTTTGTCTTATGATATTCACTTTAAAATTTGCTATCATTTACAGATATTTGTTTTCATAACATTTATTTATATATATCATTTTTTAGTATAATTGAAATGTTATCTTTCATAAGTATATGTAGATGATATATTATGATGAATGCAATATGTTAATACAACTCTGTTTAATTTCTTAAACAGAGTTATCTTTATTTGCTACTGCACAATTTCAATTAAACTTTAATACATTTTTATGGTTATTGTTTAAAAGAAATAATCTGAAGTTGTATTCACATATGATTGCCCGGGTTAGTTTTAGAATTTCTTTACCAATATTTAGTTTAAATTAGATAGTTTTATTTCAATCAATTTAGTCCCATTTTCACTCATCCAAATCAACCCATCACCAACCCATTATTTATAAGGAAACTGGTCCTTTAAATCCAGTCGGAGCCACCATACCAAGCGGAAAAGGAGCTGTCCTAAGGTCCCGACTAGGTGCTTTTCCCCAATGTTTGAAACAGAGATTTTTTAGGCTTCAACATTTTTGGCGCTAGAAGGAGGGCCTGAGCTATGAATGGCAAGTAAATCTTTACCTACAAGCCATTCTGAGAGCAAAACACCCTCATCAACTTCTTCAATTTCTTCTGAAATACAAAATCCTATAGAAGGAATTGAGAAGAATATTCACACACCCACTACCAAAATCTCAAAACATTCAGACAATCAAAATCCTAAGTCTCCTGAAGTTCAAGATTTAATCCATAAATTGAAAGGATTCTCATTATCTCTAGATGAGTCTGAAATATCTGAAGGTAGTGTAACTTCAAAAAAAAATTCTTCAAACCTCTTACTAGGCTTCAAAGTGAAAAACTTGGTATTTCTCCGAAAGAATTCCCTTTACCTAGTAGAGTCAAGACAAGAAAAACTCAATCGGAATCAGTAAGTGATATAAGTTCTTCATCTCATATTCAATTACCTGTTTCCGAAATCCCAACTCAACAAAGTACAGTTGTTTCCACATCATCTGCTCAAACATCATCTGCTCAATCATCATCAATCTCAACATCATCTATTCCAACAACCTCGATTCAGACACCACCAGCCTCTACTACTCCTCCAATAGTTGTTCCAATAATGGCTAGACCATGGGCTACTCCAGGGGCTGTCAACATGCCTGCACCTTTACATGATTTACCTGACAATCCTGGAAAATGGCTTCCAAAGTTCAGTCCAGATCTTAACATTCAAGCTGAAGAACATATCAATAACTTTATGCTAGCTGTAAATTTGAATGGAGTCGTACATGAAGATGTTGTAGTCAGACTATTCCCTTATACTCTTCAAGGGGCAGCAGGATCCTGGTACTTTTCATTACCTTCAGGATCCATAAAAAGTTGGGCCATTTTTGCAGATCATTTTTTAACCAAATTTGGAGATGACAGATCAATAGCTACTTTAATCAACGATCTCTCAAATTTGAAGGCAGAACCCAAGGAGCCCATTAAAGATTTCAACGCTAGATTCAACAAACTCTTGAACAAAATCCACACAGATTCAAGGCCTAGTGAACAAGTGAGAAGTGAATGGTACATAACTGCTTTGCCCTCAAACATAGCAATTTTTGTAGATAGAGCTGCAAAACCTACGTTGGCCGAGAATATGAAAGAGGCTATTGTAGTAGAGAAAAGAATTATTTCTCTAGAAAATAAAAATGCTATTGAGGAAAGGAAATCAAAGAAAGTCAGCTTCAAAGATGATTCAAAGAAAAAGGCCAAAGACCCATACGACATGGAAGGTTTACAGAAATTTCTTAAAACCATGTCAAATGAAATGGTTGAAATTAAAAAATAAGTAGCTGAAACTTCTACCAAAAAACCATTCCAAAATTTTAAAAGAAACCAAGTTGAATCTAAACCTCTTAATTCAATCTCTAATGCAGAATCAGAAGAAGAGGAAGAAGAAGAAGATACATCTTTAGTATCAGATGAGGAAGATGAGAATGAAGAAATAGCTGAATTGCATGGAATGTGGGATTTTATTCTCCCTAATTCTGATAGTGAGGTAGAACAAGAAGCTATGCCCGTAAGTACTAGGAGTAAATCTACATCAGAGCCTGTACAAACAGCTCCTAAAAAGAAAATTACAACTCCAAGTACCAAAGAAAAATCCCCTGCAAAGAAAGCTTATCCATTACCTACTCAAAATCAGCCATCTTCTTCTAATCCTCCCACATCGACAACAAAGACTTTAGTGGTGTCAGATCCTATGGAGTATAACATTGTTGAAGACATGAAAAAGATTAAAGCCAACATTTCCTTACATGAACTCAGCAAACTAAAACACCAGCAGAAGTTGTTATTAAAAGAATTAAACGCTACACCAATTGCTCCTTTACCAAGTGGTGTAGTTGCAAAAGCAGCTAGAGGAGCTGGTAAGCCACCAGATAAGGTAGATGCTACTGATACCGTGCTCATTGGAGAAAAGTCAAATTCTCAGACTCCTTTTCTTTTGACTTATGAAATGTACAATAAAAATCTGCATAATTGTTTAATTGATTTTGGAGCTTCCTCTAATATAATGCCTACTTTTGTTTGTGCCAAATTGAATATCGAACCACAGAAATCGGCAGTTCATATTGTTTAATTGGACCGCTCTAAAGTTCAAGTTGTAGGAGAAATCAATTCAGTTACTATCAGATTAGCTTCCGATCCTAGGATTGTCCAAAGAATTGATATTTTGATTGCATATATTCCTGAATTCTATGGATTAATCTTAAGCAGGGACTAGTCTATGAAACTTAATGGTTATATCTCAACTGATTATTCACATATGTGGCTTCCCTACAAAGGGAAACCAAATCAAATCAAAGTTGAACGAGAAAAACATATGACGCACACTATCACTAAATTTGAACAACCTAATGAGCCTGTGGCATTCAACAACAATATTCTTGGAGGTTATTCTGCTGAGTCATTTCTTGGAAACTTCAAAGCACCTCAATCACCTTTTTCTGTAAATACTTTTGTTTCTCAAATAGAAAAATTTTCACAATCTGATTCTTCCATAATTGTAAATATTTCTGATGTAATTGTAGATAAGCCAATAGATAAATCTTTATTTTGGTCGTTATATTTTGATGGATCAAAGTCTAGTGATGGAGTTGGAGCAGGATGCGTCTTAATTGATCTAGATGGAGAGAAAACCATGTTGTCATGTAGGTTAGAATTTGAGTGTACGAACAATACTGTAGAATATGAAGCCTTGATTCAAGGAATTTATAAAGCTATAGGGTTAGATGTTAAATACTTGAAAGTCTTTGGTGATTCCGAAATTGTCATAAAACAAGTTAGGAATACTATTCATTGCCTTTCAGGACATCTTAAACACTATCAAACCCTAGTACAAGATCTTACCACTCATTTTTTAGCATTCAATATTTCTGCTATTCCTAGGAATCAAAATACATCAGCTGACTTGTTAGCTAATGTTGCATCTAAACTCCTTCCTGCTGAAGATTGCAGTCCTGATAGGTTTTCTGTAGAATTGATTTTTCGCCCATCTGTCCCAGATAATGTCACAAATTGGAGAGTTTTCTATCATGATCAAGCTATTTTAAATTTCATGACTTCAGAGAAATCATATGATGAGCAAATTATTGATGAGAATGATCATGATTTACAAATTGCTTCAAAAGGTAATGAAAATTCTATTCCAAAATCGGTTGTTAAATTAGAGGATTTATATGATATTAAAGACAGATTCAAGAAAGTCACCAATGCTAAACTTCAAAGTTCCACTTTGAAGTTTGAATTAGTAAATCTTGGTTCTGATTCTAAACCTCAAAACGTTAATTTAGGACTCAATTTAACACCAGAGGAAAGGAATGCTTTCATTAAACTCTTGAAAAAATATAAAAATGTTTTTGCTTGGAATTATGATGATTTAAAAACGTATGATACTTCGGTTATTCAACACACAATTCCAATGCTTCCTGATATTAAACCTGTTCAACAAAAGTTAAGGAAGGTTCATCCAAATCTCGAAGGACAAATCAAATCAGAACTTAATAAACTTTTAAAAGCCAAAATCATTTTTCCTGTAAGGCACTCCAATTGGGTTTCCAATATGGTACCTATAAGGAAGAATAATGGTGATATAAGAATCTGTATTGATTTTAGAAACTTAAACAAGGCATGTTTAAAAGACAATTTCCCATTGCCAACCATGGAACAGATACTTCAAAAGGTAGCTGGTTCTGAACTCATGTCCTTTCTTGATGGATTTTCAAGCTATAATCAAGTTTTAGTTCATCCAGATGACAGATTGAAAACAACTTTCAGAACAAAATGGGGAACTTATGCTTATCAGAAAATGCCTTTTGGTCTAATAAATGCAGGAGCAACTTTTCAAAGAGCCATGGATATAGCATTCAAAGGTCTGATCAATAAATCAGTTGTTTTTTATCTTGATGACATAACAGTATTTTCAAAAAAGAGAACCAATCATCTACATGATTTAAAACAAATATTTGAAAGATGTAGAAGGTTTGGTATCTCCTTAAATCCAAAGAAATATTTCTTTGCTTTAGATGAAGGGAAACTCTTAGGATTTGTTGTGTCAAAAGATGGTATATATATTGATCCAGATAGAGTGAAAGAAATTTCTGATATTTCTTTACCTCATAACAAAAAATCCATGCAATCATTTCTTGGACAGATCAATTTTGTAAAAAGATTCATTCTTGATTTTTCTTTAATTGTTTTACCTATGCAAAATATGATCAAGAAGAATTCAGTATTCAAATGGGGGCATAAAGAGAAAGAAGCCTTTGAGGTAATCAAACAGGAAATCATTAATGCACCAGCATTAAGTACTCCGGATTTTTCTAAAGATTTTATTTTGTATACTTTAAAGGCCTAAACATCTTAGGTTTCTTATGTCGTTGTTTTAACACAACAATGATCGTAAAATTGAAGCACCAATTTCTTTTTTAACTCAAATTCACAAGAGTTATTTAATTATTCTATGTTGAAAACAAGCTCTTGCCATTAAATCAATCAAACATTTCTAATTTTTTCTTGAAAACATACAAAAATCATTGTTCCCATTCTCAGAAGTGAGGCAATTATTAATTCAAAAAGAAGTAGAGAAAAGAGCTTTAATCAGCAATGTACTTCTTTGTAATATGATGATATTAAACCTCATGCAAGATTGTTAGAGGACAAGGTTTTTGCAGATTATTGGCAGGAGCTCATAACATACTAGAAAATCAAGATTTAGATCAAGATATTCAAGTAAGTCAGATAAGTGTTACAGACTCTGAATCTCAGTATGCTGATCTCATCTATTACTTGAAAAATGGGTATGCTCCTTCTAATCTCAATTATAAGAGTAAACGTGCTTTAAGGTTAAAGGCTATTAAATATAAGATCATTGATAATGTGTTATTCAGAAAAAATTATGATTCAATCTTATTAAGATGTCTTCAAAAGACTGAATTTGAAAAGTTTTTGCAGGAATTGCATGATGGACCAGCAGGAGGTCATTTTGGAGGTGATACCACAGCTCACAAAATAATTCGTTTTGGTTATTACTGGCCTACCCTTTTTAAAGATACGCATGATTACGTAAGGAAGTGCATGGTTTTTCAACCGTTAGTGGAAGATGAAGAAACCAGATTTTCCCTTTGCAAATTATGAACCATCCCAATCAATGGGGGCTTGACATTATTGGAGATAGTACCTCATTCTTCCAAAACAAAGACAAGTACATCCTTATCAAAGAATCGACATTTTACGAAATGGGTAGAGGCAATCCCTTTGAAGGTAGCCAATTCTGATGCAATTATTGATTTCATAGATCAATTCATCATAACCAGGTTCGGTGTACCTCAAGCTCTTGTCTTTGATAATGCATCTTATTTTTCCTGAAATAGTTTAATAGAATTTGCAGTCAAAAGAGGTTTTAAACTGAAATATTCAGCAAATTATTATCCACAAGGTAATGGTTTGGCTGAATCCACTAACAAAAATCTTATCAAAATCATTAAAAGGACCATTGATCAAAATCAAAAGAATTGGCACAAGTCTTTAATCTTTGCATTATGGGTTGATAATATCACTGAAAAAGCTTCAATAGGAACTTCACCTTTCAATTTAGTTTATGGAAAAGAAGCTGTGATACCATCAAATTTAGCTCTTCCATCATTAGCCCTAGTGCAATTTATTGAAGAAAATCCTTCTTCATCCATTCAATTGAGATATGATCAAATCCTTAAACTAGAAGAAGATAGAGATAAAGAAAAAATTATTCATGAAAAACATCAACAGCTTGTAAAATCTTCTTTTGATGCAAGTTCTACCGACTCAAAAAATTTGTCAATTGGTGATCTTGTTCTGAAATGGGATAAAGCATATGAAGAAAAAGGTAAGCATACCAAATTTCAGAAAATGTGGCTTGGACCATTTCAGATCGTTGAAAAGATAGGCTCAAATATATTCATACTCCAAGATCTAACAGGTAAGAGAGAATCTCTTCCTGTAAATGGGCTTATCTTGAAGAAATTCTTTTCATAAGGAGGTAACCCCTTCTTAAACTGTACATATTCCTTTCTGCAAAGTTTTTGATTGTTTTTGAAAATAAAGGTTGTTAATAAGTCTCTAATTGACTGTTTACTATTTAGGAAAATTTCTTAGGAAAAATATTATAAATATTTATTTTGTGTAAATAAGAATTTTTAAAGAGATGATCACAGTTTTTGGATAGTTTAAAATAAGATATTAAACTTTGAAAGATTATTCCAATCATTTGCATGATCTTTTGAAAACTTGAGGAGAATGTAAATCATTATAATTTTATTAAGCAGAGAAAGGTTATCTATAAAAGTAAAGATTTTTCAAAGTCTTGGTACTCAAGAAACTCTGAAAATTGTCATCCATTGATTCTTAAGGATAAAAATATTTCACCCCATCCATTTAAGTTGTGATTTTTTAGAATGTAATTCTAAGAAATTATATGAAAATTTAAGAGATAAGAGGTCTCATTATGAGCCGACTTACCATGTTCATAAAGAGTAATAAAACTGACATTACCAATACTGCATACCAAAATAGGGTAATGGCTTATAAATATAAGACAAGGGGTCTCATCATGAGCCAGCTTGTTCAGTTTAATTATAACTAGTGAATGGCATTGTTATTAACTGGCTACCAAACCAGAACAATGGCTCTTAAAAATAAAAAAATAAGTAAAAGACAAAAACATGAGATAATAGGTCTTATGAATTTATCTTTTAAAAAGTCATAATTTTAGTTGGATGGGACAATGAATGGTTAATGGTTTAAAGGTAACCCTGTCGAGACTATGAACGTTTGCTGGCAGCAGAGGTAATACCTATGGCAATAGAGTATATTATAAAACCAAAACTTGGAGAAATTCACTTACTTCATTATTAACACCAATCAAAGCTTGAGATAACCCAAAAATGTTTTTATTCTTAAGGAATTAGAAAGAAATTGTGAATGATTTTTATTTCTTTTTCATAGTTAGATTTTATTTAAAATATCCTAAGATAGTTTTCATTATCTTTAAAAATCTTTATTTACTAGAAATATAGTGTTCATTTTATTTTTTCAGAGATAATTGTTTCTTTCAGTGAATCGCCAATTGTTGTGACCAGCAACAACCCCCCTTTTTATTTAATATTAGTAATAATACTAAATAAATGGGGACCCTTAGTTAAAAAATCCAAAAAAATCAATTAGGATTTGTTTTCCTTTTCAAATAAAACTTTATATCATAAACTTAGGGAAATTCCTTAGAAAAACCTTAAGAAACACTTAAGTTTATGATAGATTTCAATAAAAAATTTCTTTAAGCGAAATAGCGCATCCATCGCAAAATGGTGGATATCTTTTATAAAACTGAAATTGCGATTTTGCGATTTTGCGATAACGCGATCCCAAAAAGCCTATACAATAACATATTGGTCGCAGATCGCATAGCGCAGAAAAAAGAAATGTTAAACGAATACTTTTTGCGCTATTTACAATTTTGCGCTTTTGCGATATTTGCGATGTGCGCTTTTGCGCTATTTGCAAAATTGCGATGGTTACGTTTGAAGAATGCGATATTGCGATATTGCAATATTCTTGTGACAAATCGCCGATAAACATTGTAAAGCGATTCATAAAAGCGCGTTGGTCAAAGAAAATCTTCCCATATATCAATATCTGTTATGCGCTTTAATGATTGGATTAAATGAATGGATTGTCAATTAATGGTAAATGAGATTTTGTTTTGATTGAAAGTCGTTTCACGATAAAATAATATATTTCATCCGCCTTTGCATTTAAAACAATCTCATCACCTTTCTCATGCCATTACTCTCATTTAACTCGTAAAACGCAGGCACGAAGGAGCAAACGTCTATACAAAGCGTTCACAGAACATTATGGGTAAGAAAGAGAAGAGTTCAAATTCTGAAAACAGAGAAATGGCTTCACTGTATACAGACACTGCTTGCAATAAGGATGCCGGTATAACCACCTGGGAAGGAATGTATAATTTGCTCGAAGAAGAAAATCCTGTGGTGGTGAAAGTTGCGGCTACAGCAGGTTCCAGTAATACATCAGAGGCAACCCTTAAAGAACTGGCCTGTTCATTTTTGCATAGAATAGCGGCAAGGCCGAGGATTCTTCTGTATACAAACATGGTGAAATGGGTGCTGGACAACACCGATATTTCAGACAGGCAATTTAGAACTCCAACTCAAGAGCTAATCGGGTCATTCACTACGGAAGATTTGAGGCTGATGTATCAGTTGCCGGAACCTCAGGCGACTTATAATAAGCAATTCATGGAAGATTTTGGCAGAGAACATGCAAATTTGTTGGAATGCACACAGGAGTGGACCAAAAGAGATGAACCGTTGAAGAAAAACAAACACGGTATGTACAGTACTGGTTCACTTACCTCTCCTTATTGTTTTGCTGCTGCCATGTTATGCATGCTTTTTGGAAAGCCTGACATAAATATGATCTTGCCTGAATGGCTCCCTTTGTTGAATGTTGCCGTTAATTCTACAATTGTAGACTGGGCCAAAATCTTATCTGATAATTTGACCACTGCTATTTTTCACTACCGGTCCAAACGAAATGTTTCTCAGTGGATTTATCCGCCTTTTTATTTATCTTCTTATGTCATGGATGCTATCTATTTTATCTCTAAATTCCTTGTGATGGGTTGGAAATAGACTATCCACGATCCTTTGCCTATTCATGTGTACCATAAGGAACTATGGGAGTCTAAATTTGTCCCCCATTTTTACCAAATTTTCCATGGTGTAATGCTGCCATTGTACAGAACATTGCATAATAAGGATGCCCCAAGGTTGTCCCCAGAAACAGAGGTCGACATTCTCCCCTTCGCGAGATGGTTCAGAGAAGAATTGTTCACTTATGTTAGGGTTTTCAGAAGTTCTGCTTCCCCCCATGTTTTACCCCTATATGTTCCAGATAGACTTGTAGCTCGGGAAATTGCTTATCAGACCTCCGGCCAAGGAGGTTTAACAAAGGAACTAAAAGAGAAGAAGAAAGGCATTTGGCCACAATTTCCTGTAAACTGTGGAACATTTTCACTGTTTGATGTTGGGCACGCATTCACAGAAGGAAGCAACATTACATGCTTACAACTATTCACATTTTCGAGAAGGTTATTTGACCCAAATAATATTGTTAATAATTTTACCAATGCAATCAGAGTAAGAGAATTTTCCGAGGAACATGATCTTTTTGATGATATGTTCCAAACAAGAAGTTCATTTAAAGAAGTTTTGAGTTCAGCTCAAAAGCAGTTATCTCCAGAGGAATTCCAGGAATTCAAACTTTACAGAGAAAGAAGACTAGCTGATATTCCTTTGGAAAATCTACACTTGGAACCCGCAAGGGAACAAACTCCTAGTGTTAGTCTTAATGACAGTTCAAGTACTGATAAATCCAAGTCAAAATCTGACAGAGAGACTTCTGAACATTCCAATAAGTCTAATGAAAAGGAAGATAAAATTGAAGAATCAGTGAAGACTGCATCGTCAAAAACCCATAACAACAGCCACGACCGCCACTGAGCCATCCTCACTCCTACAAACGTGACAGCAGACGGTCTGTGCCGAATTGAAACCAAAAAATGGGAAAGCTTTAATCAATTGATTAATGTAGAAGGACAGAATGTACAGACCCATGTACAGACAACCAAAGTTTTGAGCACAGGAATAAGTAGCATAGTCACAGTGACTGAGCACATACCTATCACACCCTCCTCTGAAATTGTACTTAATGTAGAGGACATTCCTCCTCTAGATGTATTCTACAGCCCAAAATACAAAGCAGTAGTGAAGAAACAAAGAAAAAAGAGAAAATTAGAAGGTGCAATTGCTACTGAAGCAGAACAACTAGATGTCTTGTGGAAGGATCCTGCCACAGAGCCTACTGATAATCTTGCTAAGTTATCTCAAATTACAGGGGCTTATGCTTCTGCAACTATTGACAAAGCATTTGAGATACAACTCTTATTAAATGAAAAAGAAGAACAGATAAAAGTTCTACAACAGCAATTGCAACAGGTACAGGCCAATAATGAAGCACAGTTGAAACTTGAAGAGTTACAGCAACAACTTCAAGAAATGCAAATTGGACATCAAAAAAGTTTGGCTGATAAAGAAAAACAAATACAGATTATCCAATATCAGCACAAAGATGATCCTAAGCTTCCAGAGTTTATTTCAGAAACTATCTCTTTAAACAATCAACTACTGCAACAAGAAGAAGTATTATGCCAAAAAATCTTGCAATGGAATTCTTTTTGCCAAGAGAGTGATAAAATCACAAATCATGTCGTAGATTTACGAAATTATTATGATTTAATTAATGAAAAGATCAATGATTATTTGGTATGGCAGAAAACAGAAGAAGGAAGAAAAGCTGGTGCACCAATTATTAATGAAAACCATAAAGAAATACTTTTCAATAACTGGGATGCACAAATCAGAAGGGCAGAGAAAGCAGCAGAGGAGGCGGCTACAGCAGCAAACAGTCTTACTGATTGTGTAAATGATAATTTGCACAAAGCTAATTTGATTTCAGAAACTGTTCCGGGATATCTCCCACAGGCACATCAACTACAAACAGAATGGAGGCAAAAGGCAGAAGAAAGAGCAAAATCAATCCAAGGGCTGACAAGATTAAACTGGGACTCTTACTAGACATACTTAGTGAAGCCACACAGTCAGCACAGTGCGCTTAATTGTATCATCAATTCTACTGAGAAGATTGCGCCTACACTTGCCGACTCTGTCTTTTCAAGACAGTTGAATTCTGAAGTCGGTCAACCACATCTTCTCAAAACTATGCTAGATGCCTGCAAGTTTAAAGATCAAGTTCATAAATAGTTAGTTAATAGTATTTATTTTTAGATTTAGTTTTAATTTTACTGTATTTTTGCCTAGGAAAAGGACGGTCATTAAACCGAATCCTTAATTTTTGTAATAGACTATTTTTAGATTTAGCTAAGTAGTATTTAAACCCTTCTCATGCATTTAGAGAAAGGTCCTGGATTATTATATTTTTGACTTGGAGATTACATTTCTGTACTCCACTGACTTTTATATTTTATAAAGGATCACATCTGGTGATTTTATGCGGAATTATCTTTAAAGTGTTGCATTTCTATACCTTGGATTTGATTTTGCATCAGAATTACTGGATTAGAGTATCAGATTTCATTTGAAAGCTTTCAAGATGAATAAGGTATTTCTATCTGTTCACTGTTGATTTCTTTTGTCTTATGATATTCACTTTAAAATTTTCTATCATTTATATATATTTGGTTTTTCACAACATTTCTTTATATATCATTTTTTAGTATAATTGAAATGTTATCTTTCATAAAGTGTATATAGATGATATACAATGATGAATGCAATATGCTAATATAACTCTGTTTAATTTCTTAAACAAAGTTATCTTTATTTGTTACTGCACAATTTCAATTAAACTTTAATACATTTTTATGGTTATTGTTAAATTGGAATAATTTTAAGTTGTATTCACATATGATTGCCCGGGTTAGTTTTAGAATTTCTTTATCAGTATTTAGTTTAAATTAGATAGTTTTATTTCAATCAATTTAGTCCCATTTTCACT
>CM076583.1:493945513-494084994 GCA_034641835.2 Pinus albicaulis
CAATTTGTCACTGTCCCTACAATCCCTCGCCCCGCATATTGGAGGGTCTTTCCCGTGACCTGTGAGCAGTGTCATCCTCTGCAAGCACCTTCCCTACATCCTTCTATACAAGAGAATCATTTCTCCTGCAGAAGACTTTCTCAAAAAGCCCATAAAAACCCATGTTTTGGCATTGGCACGGGTAGCCAATTCACCCCTCGCGCCAATGTGGAGAAAGTACACTAGAGGCCATGCCAGCTAACACTCTGTCCCCTTGTTTTACCCGCGCTAGCCTTTTTGGGAATGCTTTTTAACAAACTAGAGGGGGAAGTTTCCTTCAACCACCTCCAGGATGAGTCACATGAAGTGGTTAACTAGTTCAACCACGGATCTCTCTCTTTGGGTAGTGGTTTCCTCCTCATACGGGACACTCCTAAAAGATAAGTCTCCCTTCCATGATTATAGGGATCCTAACCTCTCCCTCTCCCCCTATATAAATGAGCTTTCTCCCATAATGAAAGCTAGCTAAACAAAGAGGATTATGCAGCCGAGATGCTAAACTTGGAGAACTAAGCCAAAGTCGAATAACTGAGAAGGTAGATCAAGAAGGAAGTCCATCGAGAGGTCACTTATCCCGTCCAAATTCCCTGACGAGCTTTGAGATGTGCTTCGTTCGAGCTCTGCTGGAGGAGACCGCAACGTCAGAGCATGGTTGTATCTCTTCTTTCTACCTTAATATAAGTGACTATTTTATGGTTCCCATCTTGTGTTTTATCTGTATTAAATGCAATATGATAGTATTCTATGATTGATTAGCAGATGTTGAATGGAATTATAATATGGTATGTGGTTGTCATTTTCTGATCTTTGTGCAGGTGTCCAAGTGCGGCGAGCAGAAGGATTGTGACTTGTCTTCGATCAGGAGCGAGCGACTCTCACCATCATTGTAAGCATTGGCAATAACTTTGGACCACAGGTAGGCCATATGATTTCCTCCTTTTCATTCAAATATCTAGGAACCTACACTCTAGCATGATTCCTTGTTTCTAGACCCACTCTAGGGCTAGTGGGATTGCCTCTGTCCGCAGAGGGGGTTTACTTGAGTAACAAGTCGGCGACTCTGCCAGGGATCAGTGCGAGTTTGTATTTTGTCTATTAGATCTTCTTCTTGGTCTTTGATTTCTTAGCTTGCCTTTTTCGGCTATTTTGCTGAGTCTTAGACCCCTGTTCAGCCCCAAAGGATCAGATCTTACCTCTCTTTGTCAAAAAATTTCATCTTCTCAAGGTTGGCTTGATTGGCACAGTTTCTAGCTTGACAGTCATGCCCACTGGCGCGTGTTTCCAGTTCATCACCCGCGCCATCCCCTGTTTGGTGCGAATTACAGCCAGACAGTGACGCCAATTTATGTAGCTGCTAGGGTTTTCCTTGTTTTTGAGTTTTTGGTCCATCCTGGTGTCTGTGGGTGTTTTCTTGGCTTGATTTGAATGCTTTGGGTTTGTTTGTAACTGTGATCAGCCTTCTTCCTTTGACTGTTTGTCCATTTCTTTCAGCATCATGGCTTTAGGTTTTTTCTAGTGCTTTGACATGCTGAGCCTCCTATAGGAGTTTGGGTTTCTTGTTTTGCGGTCACCTTCATTATTTTCTTGATTACATTCAGCTCCCTGGATCCATTTTGAATGGTTGCTTTTGGTGAAATGAGTCTTGAGTGAGTCTTGTCTCTTTCATTCAGTTTTGCTTCCTGACACTCCAAGCATAGCTCACATTTCTTGTATGGGTCCGTTTTGACATCTTTCTTCGATTTGAGAGATTGTGACATTGGTTTGAGTCTTTGTTTTCTTTTCTTGTGAGTTGATTGAATTGTTTTGTTTCGACTCTTGCATCGACATTCTCGAACTAGTGTGAAGATTCATTTTTCATGTTATTTAGTACACTATTTGCTCTATTACATTGAAAAAATCAAAAAATATATTTTGTGCTTACATTTTTGTTTGCATTGTAGAATTGAAAAATCTTTTGCATAACTAGCAATGGGCATTCTAGGAAAGATTTCTCATTCTCATTAGTTTGCATCAAGTTCTATAGTGAATGCTTCTGTGTGTTCTCATTTTTGCTATCACTTGAAAATTCCTAACCTTCTCGTAGATAGCTCTTCATTGAACGAAATGGTATTTTATGGCATGTAGCTTGCATTCAGGGGTTTGTGAGATCCAACATTTGGTAGGACCTTGGAATTGAAACATAAATACAAGATCAACTTAAAATTTATTCAATTAACCTAAGGAAACATTGGAACTTAATGAAACATTTAGTGGTCTAAGTTAGAGACTTGTTCCAACGTCTTAAAACCTAGCAGTTGTCGCTCGCCATCTGGCTTCAGATAGCACTAGTACGGACTTGTGCTCCCCGTACCGTTGAGTATATAAAGGGAGACCCCTCTAGGTTGCAATCATTTTATCCATAGGAAGCTGAGTCTGCCACCTTGTAACCGTGATACATCGAACACAGTATTTGGGGAGACTACCTGCACGTACGTCAAGTCCTTGGTTGATTTTTCTTTCATTTTATAACCAAGGTGTACATGGAAGTTCACGGGAACCTGGTACACCCTTTTACCTAGACTACCTGAGAAGTCATTTTTGATCTTTACTGACTCCATAAATTTGAAAATATCATTGAGCACTTGTCCTTTCGCGCTCACTTAAAACTGAAAGAGACTAGAGTCATCTTTGACTGTTTCTTGACTCTTAAAACATGAAACAACAAAATTTTGGTTTCAATGTGGTAAAATAAAATACCTACGATTACACGCCCTTTAAATATTGATTACTTAGCTTGTTTTTGTCTGCCTTGGTTTTGATCCAAGAGTCTTCATTTTTTATCTTTTTTCCTTTTCTGGTGTGCTATAGTCACAGTGGCTGAACCGTCAGTTTTTTTTTACTGGTAGTCCTTACACAGATGATTCATCTAAAACTTCTTAGATATCTAGCTTTGCCGAGGTTGAGCAGCCTGTCATCCCGTCAGAGTACCCCTTTGGAGAACCATTTGATTTCCATTGTTCTCTTTCCAACGCTTGGTTTGGCTTTAGGGTCGGGGAACATTTCCCCCCCCTCACATCAGGATCACCATTTTTGGCTGCCATCATACCTCCTAGCCCCCATACTCTTTTGCAAGATCTTACGGTGGATTCAGACATGGATTCGTCTGGTCCTAATGGTAGTGAGGGTATTCCAGTTTCTGATGAACAATACCAACTTTTCCCGGAAGACATCCAACTAGAGCCTACTCAATCTTCACCATCAGTGTCGCTTCCAGCCAAATATAGGTCTTTGGGTCAGATTATAGCTGGTATTTCCTCCATGGCAACATCAAATCCGTCAAGGGGTCAGGTTCTACCATCATTAGGTATGTCACCAATGACACCTGTCTCGTCGTTGACGCCTTTTGTTACATCTATTCTGAGTCGGCCTACTGTCTGTGTGGCTTCTTCAGCACCGGTTGTCACTGCTCAGTCGTCAGGAGTTTCAACTTCGGTAGAGACTTCGATTGCCATGGCAATCCCTGACGACCTTTCTTTTGAGGAGTATCAGCTGGCTGTTCAGCAGCAGAGCTCCCAGACTAATCAGTCCTCTCAGGATCTCAATTGTCCTTATTTTTCTCATTATGGAGTGGATGGTACCCCGATTTATTCACTTTCATTTCACTATGATGAGCACAGAAACCCTATATATTTGCCTGCTCCTGAGGCTTATCAATACATTAATGGTTTTATGCCTTTGAAACCTTCTAACCAACAAGGAAAACCCTTACAGCGACAACCTTCAGTTCAGCAAGGATATTCTTTCGACCCGCAAGGACAACCCTTCCAGGGACAACCTTTGGCCCAGCAAGGGTATGCATATGACCCATGAGGGCAACCCTTACAGGACAACCCTCGGTCCAGCAGGGATTGTTTTACGGCCCGCAAGGGCAGCCTTACAATCCTCAAGGTCAACCGTTACCAGCTCAGCCTCTGGTCCAACCAGGGCAACCTCAAGGACCAGCTGGGAAACTGGTATATCAACTCAGACCTTCCTATGGTCTTGGGGGGGAAATCCATCCATCTCAACCTTTGGTGAAACCACAACAGCCATATTTTTCGATTGTTCCAAATGTTGCACATCCAGGGCCATCTTATGGTCCTGCCACAAGTCAACCTGGTTATCAAGCGCAACCTGGCCCACCCCAACCATCAGGCCAACCTGCTCAGCAGGGGCAACCTGGTGGCCCTCATCAGTCAGGTCAACCTATTCAACCAGCACAACCTGCATAGCCTATTAACCCTGCTCAACAACCGATCTATTCTATGCCACATCCAAATCAACCTGTGTGCCCAAAATTTTCGGCTCAACAGGACCCCACTTATCAACAGCCCGTTCAACCTCAAGGTGGTTATTTTACTCAAGGTTAATATCGACTGGTTTAAAACCCGCCTCAATGTTCTGCTTATTACCCTCAACCACCAGGCTATACTTATAATCCGCAGCAGAATCCCTATGCTGCTCAATCGGGAACCTCGTATACTCAGAATCAGGTTCTCAGCCACCATATCAACCGAATTATCCGGCTTATACCCCTTATGGTTAGAATCCTCCGAGACAAAACCAATGGGGGTAGAGTTATGCTCAACTAGGATGGAGTATGGGTACGGGTCCTTATCGAGGACCTGCTATGCCTTTTAACCCTCAATTACCTTTTCTCGCTACGTTGGAGCTACCGGATGTGTCCAAATTGACAAATGATCCCATTCTTCATAATCCTTTTTGGCCTATGGTTCCAAAAAAGGTTCCAGCTGATTGTCCCAAGTTTGAGGGAAAGTCTGGAGAAGACCCCCAAGCACACGTCATGACATACCATTTATGGTGTTCTTCTAATTCTTGGGGGGACGACTCTGTCCGGCTTTGTCTTTTCCAGCGCACTCTTACTGGTGTTGCAGCTAAGTGGTATATTGAACTGCCTCGTGGCATATTTCAAGATTTCAATACTCTTGCTATCGCGTTCCTGACTCATTTCCAGTTGCCGATTCCTTATGAAGCCGGGACGCATCTCCTCACATCCTTGAAATAGGACTGGGCTACCCACATCTCAGACCACATTCATGAATGGAGATGGCGTCGTTGCCTGATCAGGTTCGAAATTCCTGATCAGCTTCTTACTCATTGGTTCACTACCTCTTTTGTCAACCAGATTGTGAAGGACATCACCATGGGGGCATGTGTAACTAAGTAACAAGCCATCGCTCGTGCCCAGTACCTTGATTTAGTGTACTCTCAATCAGGAATTTTGTATGACATCTTGACTGAAGCCCCACGAATTGGGACCTCTAAAGAACTAGCTACCCCATCAGTCGACGACGTTATTGGTTTGATGTCTCAAACTTTATGCAAGTCTTCTAATGGGAAGCAGAAATCAACTTATTCCAATACTTCTGCTCCTCAGGCTACCCCAGATTCTGGTAAAAACTTGGAGGTCAACGTCGTTCAGGAAATCCTGTGGAAAATACTTCCAAAGGGAAAAAGAAGGGCAAAGGCAAGGCCAAAGTCGATGCCCCAAAACCGGAATCGTCTAAACCTTGTGCTGATGATGGTTCACAGCGAAAGACGAAGTATCCCCGTCTCATTTGTGAAGAGGATCACTACACTAAGGATTGTCCCCAACGATCCGAGGTTAGTCAACTGCTCAAAGGCGCTAAGGGAACCCTGGCAGTTCTTAAAGAACCTTTGCCATCTTAGCAGACCTGGATGGTTGATCAATCGACACCATCTGCGTCATTTGGCTCTCAAGTTTTCATGATGAGCGGTTCTGCATCTGTTTCCATCGCTACTTGGTCAAAATATTATGTCAGATCATGCTAGGTAGCTGGGAAAGAGGTTTTTGATAGTCCTCCTCCCCCACCTACCTCTGGTCCCCTTGGAATTAAGAAGCCCAGTGCTGAACCCGTTATACGACCACCTTCTAAAGGTGTTCTTTGGAAATATTCTTATAATCCTAACGCCCGTGCTGCTCAGCATTACAGTATTGTTGAGGATTTAGCACAGGTGCCTTCCATGATGTCCACGTTAGAAGTGCTCTAGAGTTTTCCGTCTCAATGGAAAGCGTTATTATCTGTGATCGACGGGATTGATCCTGCTGATTCTAGCCTTCTCTCTTTCGATCTAGAGAATTTCGTCCCCCGACTTTCGCACCAGATTGCACTTGTTATATAAGTCGGTATCAACGGTCTCAACATCCATAGAGCCATAGTGGACGAAGGTGCATCTACCTATGTCATGTCATTTGCTTGCTAGAAGGCTATTGGCTCTCCAGCCTTGAATTCGTCACCCAATGCCCTCGAGGCATTCGATGGAAGGGAATCAAAACCCTTGGGTGTTCTCACTAGCTTGTCGATCACGTTGCAAGGAAAGACAGTCAACGTTTAAGTAGAATTCTTTGATGCTAAACTCAATTACAATATTCTACTCGGTCGCAGTTGGACTTACGCCATGCTGTGCGTTTTGTCCACCTCTTTTGACTTTTAAAGTTTCCTCATGAGGGAAAAATTATTACTGTCAATCAATTGTCATTCTTTAACTCATCTTCTGAGAACAACGTGCCATACGTAGATCAGATTCCTAATCCCCCTGATAGCATAGGGCCAGGTCTTTTCAAAGATCCTGCTCTCATGGGTATTTTTCCCTTTCCACCACCAAATACCGTTCAAGTCAATATGGTCTCTCGGTCAGATCACCCTTGGATCGTCCCTTCACCTGAACAGGATGATTCATTTGGAGATTCAATGCCGCTCAGTCCAATCGAAATCAATTATTGTGAGCTTACAGCTGCATCTGATTCTCCCCCTCCTGAAGCTACTCCATTGAGCATGTCTCTCGACGTATATTCTCAATCCCCCTGGCTCGGCAATGCAGATTCGTCGGATCCTTTGAAAGAAGTGTTTCCATCCGAAAAGGCTATCATGGAAACCATGTCTCTCAAGGATCTACCATGGAGCGATGGGCATCATCTTTCCTCGTTTATGCCCTGCCTCGGGGCCATGTCTGGCTATCTTGAGCGTTTTTCATCCCAAGTTCCTTCTCCGCCACTTCAAATGCCTATTTTGACTCATGAATTCTTTGCGGAAGGTAATTTGGGGAGCATTACTCAAATGATGCCTATTGACATTTCCGTTAAACCAAGGATTGTTGAGAACATCCATGTGGGAGTCACTTGCTCTTCCGAGGAAGTCCAAGTGTACACTAGTCTCTTTTGCAAATTTCGTGATGTTTTTGCTTGGTCTTACAAAGAGATGCTTGGAATCGACCCTAGTATTTTGGTGCACGAGATTCCCACCTACCTAGGTGTGAAGCCTATTCGCCATCATCTTTGTCCCTTGCATCCTCAGAAAGCCGCCGCTATCAAAGCTGAAGTTGAGAAACTTCTTAAAGCGGGTTTCATTTATCTAATTTCCCTAACTGAATGGGTTTCTAATATAGTTCCTGTAGATAAGAAGTAGGGTGCTATTCATGTTTTCATTGATTATCGTGATATCAATTGTCACACATCATTTTTTCACTGTCCCTGCAATCCCTCATCCCGTACATTGGAGGACTATTCCTGTGACCTGTGAACAGTAAAATATCCTGAAATCACCTTCATGGCATCCTCTCGCATAAGGAAAAACATTCTCCTGAATAACATTTCCTCCTAAAAACCCTAAAAACAGATGTTTTAGCCTTGGCGTGACTAGCTAGTTCATCCCTCGCGCCAATGGGGGAAATCCACACTAGAGGGCGCGCCAACTGGCGCTCTGTCCCTGTGTTTCACTCGCACCAAGATTATTAAGGGATGTTTTTTAAAAATAAATGGCAGAAGTTTGATTCTAAAAAACTCTAGAATGAATCATCAAAAGGAGTTGAGTGTTTTGGCTCTAGATCTCCATGTATAGGAAGTGATTTTCCACCTATCATGGAACCTTCCTAAGAGATAGGGCATATCCCATGATTATAGGGATTCCAACTTCCTTTCCTCCATCTATAAAAGTTTTCCCTCTCCATTAGCAAGCTAGCTGAACTTGTAGGAAGGAAACTATAGCTGGACAACTATTGAGAGCTAAGCCGAAGAGAATCTCGTAAGAGAGAGAGCTTCGTCCAGATTCCCGACAAGCTCTATTGAGACACTCTCCGCTGCAAGCCTCGCTGAAGGAAGATCATAACGTCAAAGCATTTGGTTGTAATCTCCCTTTTTTCATTTATAATATAAGTGACTCTGATTTTGGTTCCATTCATGTGTTCATTTATTTATATAATGCAATGAATTATATCCTCTCTGACTGATATATAGTTACATGCTTTAGATGTTACGTTGTATGTCGTCATTTCCCTACATGTGTACAGGTGTCTAGACGTGTCGAATGGAAGGATTGTGATCTGTCAAGCGAGGAACGGGAAGCATCATATTTTCTCCAATGACAACTGCATGGGATATGAGGTAGGCTACTCATCGCGATATTTGTCTTTTTGTAAGTAGGAACCAACGCCATTTCCTGACTTGATTGTTGCTAGACCCGATCTAGGCTAGTGGGATCGCCTCTGTCCGCAGAGGGGATTTACCTCCTCAACAATTTGGTGACTCCACTGGGGATCAGTGGGAGTTAGTCCTTCTTCCATTTGGGTTGTTTTTTTTGGCTTTTGATTGATTTATTTGCTCTTCTAGTTCACCTTCCTTGGTGTTAAACCCCTGTTCAACCCCCACAAGACTAGATCCAGTATCTGTTTGTCCATTTTTATTATTTTTCTAGGGTAAACTCAATTGGTGCGATTTTTCTCCTGACAATAGTGCCAGTTGGCACTTGTTGCTAGTTGGGCCCCTGTGCCAATGACTTTTTGGCGCAGATTACAGCCAAACAGGCGTGCCAATGCTGCTTGGTGTTAGGGTTTGCTTACTTTTGGGCTCTCTAAGCTTGAGTTTTTGTCCTGGTGTCTTTTTTCTGATTGATTGAGTGCCTTGAAGTCATTGTTGACTATGTTTGGCCCTTGTCCTCTGGTTGTTTTCCCTTTACTATCAGTTTTTCATTCTAGCCCTACGGCTTCTAGGTGCTTCAGTGTGCTGAGCCTCCCGTGGGAGTTTTGGGTCTTTGCTTGCCCGGTCAATTTTGTTTCTGCTTCTTTGCATTCGTCTTGTTCAATCCCATTGAATCATTGCATTAATTGAGTTATTATCCTTTCTTTCATTCGATTTCTCTTTGTGTTACTCCAAGCCTAGATTACACGGTTTGTTTGAGTCTCTTTAGAGATTCTTCTCCACTTTGAGGGATTCTGTCATCATTTTGAGTCTTGATTGTGTACGTTTGTATTGAGTGAACTTTTTTGTTTCAGCTCTCTCACTGTCATTTCTTGAATTGGTGTTTTCATTAGTTTTTTCATTCATTTAGTGCATTTTCTCTAAAATATTGAAAAATACAAAAAAAAAATTTCTTTGCATTTTGATTAGCCTAGTGAAAATTGAAAGCTCTTTCGCATTACTAGTGTTATATAACTCTAAGAGAGAATTTTTCTAGTTTCATTAGCTTGCATTGGAAACAGTGGATGTTTTTGTGCCTTTCATTTGTTGTCATTTGAAAAGCTCTCAACTCTCCCGTAGATAGCTCTTCATAGAACAAAATGATATTTTGTGGCATGTAGTTTGCATTTAGAGGTTTTATGAGATCCAACATTTGATAGGGCCTAGAAATCAAAACATAAATTGAAGGTCAACTTTAAAATTTACTGAATTAACCTAAGGCAACATTGAAACATTAACGGAACATCTAGTAGTCTAAGGTAGAGACGTGTTCCAGCGTCTTTAAACCTAGTAGCTGTCGCTCGCCATCTGGATACAGACATCGCTAGTATGACCTTGTGCTCCCCATACCATCGAGTATATAAAGGGAGACCCCATTAGGTTGCAATCCTTTATCTGTAGGAAGATGAGTCTGCCACCTTTTACCCGTGATACACCAAACACAGCATTTGGGGAGATTACCTACACGTACATCAAGTCCTTGGTTGATTTATTTTTCATTTTTACCAAGTTGTACATGGCAGTTCACGGATATCTAATACACCCATTTGCCTAGATTACCAGAGTAGTCATTTTAATCTTTATTGACTCACTAAATTTGAAAATATCATCAAGCGCTCGTCCTTTCACGCTTGTTTCCAAACTGAAAGTGATAGAGTCATCTTTTACTCGTTTCTAGACTCTTAAAACATGAAACAGTAAAATTTCTTGTTTGAATATGGTAAAATTAATCACCTACAATCTCACGCCCATTTAGAAATTGATTTTTCGGCCTGTTTTTGTTTGCCTTGGTTTTTGCCCATGTGTCTTTGTTTTGATCTCTTCCTCTTTTCGTTACATTCATAGTGGCAGAACCCTCAGTTTCTTCTACTGTTAGTCCTTACATAGACGATTCATCAGAGGTCTCTCAGTCCTCTGTTGAGTATCAGCAGCCCATTGTATCTGAGTTTCTCGACAGGGGACCGGGTATATCTGAACTTCCCTTTGGAGGACTAGTTGACTTCAATTGGCCCTTGTCCAATGCTTGGTTTGGATTTGGAGTAGGGGAACACTTCCCTACTCTTACATCGGGATCAGCTTTCTTGGCTATTATTATACCTCCTATTCCCCGTCGTCTTTTAGAATATCTTACAGCAGGGTCAGATATGGACTCATCCAGTCCTTCTCCTAGTGAGGGAATTCCTACTTCTGGTGAAGATTACTAGCTTTTTCCCGAAGCCATCCTCGAACCTTCTGTTATATCTTCACCTGGTCCTTCACTCCCAGCTAGATATAGGTCTTTAAGTTAGGTCATGGCTGCTATTTCCTCTATCAGAGTTTCTACTCTGTCCACAAGGCTGACCATCCCCACGTTGGGGATATCACCATCGACGCCTCTCACGGCATCTCCTTTTATTACATCGGCACCTGTTAGAGCTAATATCTATGTAGTTGCATCTACGCCTTCTGTCACTACTCAGTCAGCTAGGACCTCATCAATTCCTGAAGACACTTATATAGCTTCTGCAATTCCAGAGAATATTTCTCCCAAGGAGTATCGGTTGTCTTTACAGTCGTCAAACTCCAAGGTTGGTCAGTCCTCTCAAGATCTTAACCATCCTTACTTTTCCCATTATGGACCATATGGTTCCCTGATCTACATATTTCCATATCAATATGATGAGCAGGGCAACCCCCTTCGTTTTCCTACTCCTGAGGCTTATCAGTATATTAATGGTTTTCTATCTACCCAACCTGGGCAACCTTCTAATCAAAAAGGGAAAAACCTTCAGGGACAGCCTTTGTTTCAGCAAGGATATGCTTCTATCCCACAAGGAAAACCCTTCTAGGGACAACCTTCAGCCTAGCTAGGTTATCTATATGACCCGAAAGGACAACCCTTACAGGGACAACCTTCGGGCCAGCAGGGATTTTTTTACTGTCCATAAGGGCAGTCTTAAAACACTCAAGGTCAACCTTTGCAGCCTCACCCTGTGGTCCAGCTGGGGCAACCTCAAGGATCCATAGGGAAACTAGGGTATCAACCTGGACCAGTATACAGTCCTGGGGGGAAAACCCATCCTTCTCAACCATTGGTGCAACCTCAGCAACCTCATTTTCCCATCGGTCAAAATTTTTCACAGCCAGGGCCATCTTATGGTCCTGGCATAGGTCAACCTAGTTATCAGGCACAACTTGGCCCTCTCCCACCATCAGGCCAACCTACTCAGCTAGGGTAGCCTGGTGTCCTTCATCAATCGGGTCAACATGTTCAACCAGGACAACCTGTTCAGCCAGGCCAGCCTATTCAACCAGGGCAACCTGCACAGCCAGGTCAACCTGTTCAACCAAGAAAACCTACACAACCTGTTAACCCTGCTCAGCAACCGATCTATTCTATGCCACAACCAAACCCACCTATGCGCCCAACTTATCAGACTCAGTAGGTTCCCTCTTACCAGTAGCCCGTTCGACCCCAAGGCGGATATTACCTTCAAGGTCAATCTCGACCAGTTTACAAACCGCCCCAAGGTTCTGGTTATTACCTTCAACATCCAGGCTACACTTATACTCTGTATTCAAATCCATACACTGCTCAAACGGGGCCCACATATAATCAGAATCAGTACCCTAGTTATCAACCCCCTTATCCTGGTTTTCAGCCACCATATCAACCCAATTATACAGCTTATACCCCCTATGGTAAAAATCCTCCGGGACAAAACCAATGGGGGCAGAGTTATGCTCAACCAGGCTGGAGTATGGGTACAGGTCCTTATCAGGGACCCGGCATGCCTTTCAATCCTCAATTTCCTTTTCTCGCCATGTTGGAATTACCGGACGTATCCAAAATGACCAATGATCCGATTCTTCATAGTCCATATTGGCCTCCGGTTCCGACGAAGGTGCCTGGTGATTGTCCTAAATTTGAAGGAAAATCTGGAGAAGACCCCCAAGCACATGTCATGACTTATCTTTTTGGTGTTCTTCGAACTCTTGGATACATGACTTGATCCATCTACGTCTTTTCCAACGCACTCTCACCGGTGCTGCTGCTAAATGGTACATAGAACTACCCCGTGGTATTTTCAAGATTTTAATACTCTAGCTATGGAATTCCTAACACATTTCCAGTTACCGGTTCATTATGAAGCCGGGACGAATCTCCTGACATCTCTGAAATAGGACAAAGCCACTCATATTTTAGATCATATTCATGAGTGGAGACGTCATCATCGTCTGATCAAGTTTGACATTCTTGATCAGCTTCTAACTCACTAGTTCACTACCACCTTTGTCAACAAGATTGTACAGGACATTTCTATGGGGCATGTGTAACCGAGGAACAAGACATTGCTCATGCCCAGTACCTCGATTTAGTGTACTCTCAGTCCGACACAATTTATGATATCTTGACTAATGCCCCGCGACCAGGGACCTCTAAAGCACCATCTACCCCATCGATTGACAGTGTTATTGGTTCCGTCTCTCAGAATTCTCGTAAGTCTTCTAATGGGAAGCAGAAATCGAATTCTTCCAACAATTCTACTCCTCCAGCTACTCCAAATTCCGGTAAGACCGCAGAGGTCAATGCCGTTCAGGCCAATCCTATGGACAAGGCTTCCAAAGGGAAGAAGAAGGGAAAAGGCAAGGCCAAATCCGATGCCCCGAAACCAGAATCCTCCAAACCACGTGCTGATGATGGTTCGCAACGAAAAATAAAGTACCCTTGCCTGATTTGTGATGAAGACCACTACACCAAAGATTGTCCTCGACGATCCGAGGTTAGTAAAATTCTTAAGGGCTCTAAGGGAACTCCGATAGTTCTTAAGAGACCTTTTCCATCTCAGCAGGCCCAGATGGTCAAGAAGCCTTCACCATCTGCACCGTTTGGGTCTCTAGTTTTCATGATGAATGTTGTTGCACCTATTTCTATTGCCACTCGGTCGAAGGATTATGTCGGATCATGCCAGGCAGCTGGGAAGGAATTCATTGATGGCCCACCTCCCCCACCTGCCTCTGGTCCTCTTGAAATTGGGAAGCCCAGCGCTGAACCCGTTGTACGGCAACCTTCCAAAGGCGTTCTCCGAAAGTATTCTGATAATCCAAACACCCGTGCTGCTCAGAATTACAGCATTTTTGAGGATTTGGCACAGGCACCCTCCGCAATGTCTGCGTTGGAAGTGCTTCAAAGTTTCCCATCTCAACGAAAAGCTCTATTTTTTGCAATCGGTGGAATTGATCTTGCCGATTCTAGCCTTCTCACCTTCGATCTAGAGAATTTCGTCCCTCGACTTCTGCACCAGATTGCCCTTGTTATACAAGTCGGAATCAAAGGCCTCAATATTCACAAAGTCATTGTGGACGAAGGTGCCTCTACCTACATTATGTCATCTACTTTCTAGAAAGTCTCCGGCTCTCCAGCCCTCACTTCATCTCCCAATGCCCTCAAGGCATTCGATGGAAGGGAATCAAAACCCTTGGGTGTTCTCGCGACTCTACCAATCACATTGCAAGGTAAAACAGTCAACGTTGAAGTGGAAGTTGTTGATGCCAAACTCAACTACAATTTTCTACTCGGTCGTAGTTGGACCCACGCCATGTTGTGCATTCTGTCCACCCTCTTTCGACTTTTGAAGTTTCCACATGAGGGCATTATTATTATTACTATTGATCAGTTTTCTTTCTTTACCTCATCCTCCAAGAACAACGTGCCATATGTGGATCAAATTCCTAATCCCCCCGACAGTATAGGACCTATTCTTTTTAAGGACCCTATTCTCATGGGTATTTTTCCCATTCCACCACCGAATAGCGTTCAAGTCAACATGATCTCTAGGTCGGATGACCCGTGGATCATCCCTTCTCCTGAACAGGTTGCCTCTTTTGGAGAATCAATGCCTCTGACCATAGTTGAAATCAATTATTGCGAGATCGTTTCCGCATCAAATCCTCCTCCTGCTAATAATGATCCTTTGAGCATGGCTCTTGATGTTTATTCTCAATCCCCTTGGCTTGGCGATGCATATTCGCCCAATCCTTTAAGAGAAGTTTTTTCTTCTGACAAAGCTATCGTGGAGACTATGTCTCTTGAAGATCTGCCATGGAGCAATTGAAATCATCGTTCCTCGTTCATTCCTAGCCTGGGGGAAATGTCTAATTGTCTCAAGCATTTTTCATCTCAGGTTCCCTCTCCGCCTCTCCAAACACCAATATTGACTCATGAAGTACTTTTGGAAGGAAATATGAGTAATACTACCCAAACGATGCCTATCGACATCTTCGTTAAATCAAGGGTCGTCGAGAACATCCATGTGGGAGTCACTTGTTATACCGATGAGATTCAAGTGTACACTAGCCTTTTCTGCGAATTCCGAGATGTTTTCACATGGTCTTATGAATATATTCCTGGATCAATCCCAGTATTGTTGTGCACGAAATTCCCACATATCCTGGTGCGAAGCCTGTGCGCTAGAGTCTGCGCCCAGTGCATCCTCAAAAAGCCGCTTCTATAAAAGAAGAAGTTGAGAAAATTCTTAAAGTGGGCTTCATATATCCGATCCCTCTGACAGAGTGGGTTTCCAATATTTTCCCTGTGGATAAGAAGCAAGGCACAATTCGAGTCTGTGTTGACTATCGAGATATCAATCGGGCTTTCCCTAAGGACAACTATCCCACCCCCTTTATAGATCAGATCATCGACGATTGTGTGGGGAGTGAGATATTTTCCCTTATGGATGGCTTCTCGGGTTATAATCAAATTAATATCCTTCCATCCAATCAACATAAGACCACCTTCATCTGCCCATGGGGAAAATTCGCCTACAAGAAGTTCCCTTTCGGCTTAAAAAACGTTGGGGCTACCTTCCAACGTGCCATGTCCTACACCTTTCACAACATATGTAACATTGTTTAGCCATACCTGGATGACCTTCCGGCTCATTTAGCTCTACGCAAGGACCATCCAAAACATCTCCACCATATTTTTCTCCGCTGCAGACGTTACAACATGAGGCTTAATCCTCACAAGTGTGTCTTCTACGTTGACTTTGGTCGGATTTTAGGATTCATTGTCTCTAAGGATGGAATTTTCCTTGACCCTCTCAAGGTCGAGGCTATTGTTAATCTCCCCTCCCCATCCTCATTGCATCAACTTCAAAGTCTTCAGGGGAAAGTGAATTTCTTACTTCGATTTATCTCGAACTATGTAGAGGTGGCCAAAGGGTTTACGTTACTTCTAAAACAGGACGTTCCCTTCCATTGGGATGAGATTGCTCAGAAATCCTTCGATAACCTTAAGACGTTACTTGTAAATCCTCCATTAATACATCCTCCCAACTATCATCGCGAATTTACCCTCTATTTGGTTGCCGGATTCAGCACAATTGCCATGGTTCTAGTACAGGATGACGACGACGGAAACGAATACGTGGTTTATTATCTGTCTCAAAATATCCTCGACACTGAAACGCGTTATGCCCACTTTGAGAAGTTGGTGCTTGCCGCGGTCTAGGCCATTCAGCGGTTTCGCCATTACATCATGTTTTGCACGGTAACCGTGATTTCCTAATGCAACCCCATGAAGTACTCCAAATGGATTGTGATCCTTCAAGATTTCGATTTGGAGTTCACTACTACCAAATCGAAGAAGTCACTGGTTTTTGCTGATCTCATCTGCTCTCTCCCTACCGACTTTGTTCTGTCTCAATCCGAGGATCATATCCTGGATGAAACTCTCTTCTTAATTAGCACTCTCGATCCATGGTACGGCGATATCATCATGTACCTCCAGACATCTACCTTCCAGTCTGAGTTAACGAAGCATGCTCAACGTCGTGTTCGACACCGGCCACAACCATATCGCATTGTCGGAGATACCCTATATCGGGTCAGAGTCGATTCTATACTCTGCCAGTGTTTGACCTAAGAATAGGTTGAGAAAGTTCTAAATGACTGTCATAGTGGTGCCTGTGGCGGTCACATGTCCGGTTATGCTACCTCCCAGAAGATTCTGCGTGCAGGTTACTTATGGTCTTATATATTTAAATATTGTATTGTTGCAATACAAAAGTGTCATGCATGCCAGATCTTCCAATGCAAGATGCATGCGCCACCCCTCCCATTACATCATGTCATTACCATGGACCCTTTTTCCAATTGGGGCATTGATTTTATGACATGTAACCCTTACTCGGCTGGGGGGCATGCTTATATCATCGGTGCCATATATTACTTCACCAAGTGGGTCAAATAGATGCCTACATTGGTCGCAGATGGTAAGACAGCTGCTTAGTTCATTTTCAACCATGTGATCACGCATTTCAGCATTCCTCGAGCCATCGTCACTGATCATGGCTCTCATTTTCAGGACTACATGATGGCAGAGCTGACATCGAAGTTGGGCTTGGGTCACGACAGCTCGATGCCATATTACCCCCAGGAAAATGGCCAGGTTGAATCTGTGAACAATGTGTTTGTCATGATGCTTCAACAAAAAATTGGTATACACAAATTGAATTGGCATCTCCAATTGTTCTCGGCTCTTTGGGCCTACCGAACATCAGTGAAGAGCACGACCGGATTCACACCTTTCTAGTTGGTGTATGGTATGGAAGCTACTCTTTTGGTTATATCTGGAAAGACTGGACCAAACTCGCCGCTTGGCTGCTTTGGTTATCGAGGCACAGAAAAAGCGAGTTAAAGCTCATTTCGATCAAACAGTTTCTCCATGCTCTTTTATCGAAGGGGACCTTGTCCTCTTATATGATCAAGCCCATGACAAGCTTGGGGCATGAAAATTCCAACCTATGTGGCATGGGCCCTATATCGTTAAATGAGTACTAAAAAATGGGGCTTATGAGTTGATCGATTATGAAGGTCTTCCTTTGGCACAACCCAGAAATGGGTTGTACCTGAAGAAATACTATGCTTGAATTATTCTTGCATAGTATATGTACATAGGTGATTTCTTCATTTTTTTGCATGTGTGGTGTGGTGTGCTTTGTAATTTTTTTTTGCTGATTGGGTCTTCCTGAATGTGAAGATGTATATTACTCCTTATGTCGGTTTCGCGGATGGTACCTCCCGCAGTACCAGGAATCTGTCTTCGGCAGCCTGGGTAATCTACAATCCTGCTGGTGAGTTAGTTAATTTACAAGGTGTTTATCTAGGGCATGCTACAAATAATGTCGCGGAATATAGTGTCGTTTTGGAATTATTGAACGAGGCTGTTAACCTCGGTATTCATGCATTAATTGTATATCTAGACTCACAGCTTGTAGTGTTACAGCTCAATGGTCATTATTCAGTTAGGAACCCATGCATTTTAAGACTGTATCTACTTATTCATTTACTGGAAAGAAATTTTGATTACATCACATATCAGCATATACCCAGACGAATGAATGCATTAACAGATGCAGTAGCTAACATGGTATTAGATAGACATTTACGCAATTTGTAAAAACATCATCTTATGTGAGAAAGATCCATGTAGAAATAGATATATATATATATATATATATATATATATGTTGAATGTTTGCAGCGTGTGCATCATATAAAATCCCAAAAATATAAATGTTTGTTTTAATTACATCCGAAGACAACATCTCTCTCAAAAATATGCAAATAAAATCCTAGGCGACTAATCAGCGTGGTGCTCATGGTAGCACGTCACTGCTCGTACCAATCGCCTCAGTAAGTGATGGAGGTGACTCGGCACCCCTACGGTGTGACTCTGGTAAGCCATAGGGACATCAGCTAGGTGAGAATAGTTCGGAACCCCACGAGCAATCCCCTTGAGGTTTTGTACCAATGCATCCCCCTCGCCTCCCTCACCTTGAGGTTCATAAGTGAGCGGAATCCTCTTCCCTATCAATGACATCCAAGCAGGCCTCTCTGGGCCGAAATTTGCATACATATAGGATCAATTGTTAGAACATGCATGTATACCAAAAAATCATAAAATTCATAAAAATAAAAAATATTTTACCCAGCTCCTCATCCCAGTCCTCTCCTTTCGGGAGCGAAAGGTCTGGGTATCCTGTGAAATCAGTGCTCGCATAGGGCCATTCCTCTATGATGACCAGTTTTCATCACAACCATCCAAAGAACTCAGGCCACCATGACATTTGCTGGCCGCCCCCTGCTTTGGGCATTAATGCTACCCATCGAGCCATCCATGGCTCTCTCAATGGTGGATCTAGGACTATCGCCCCCTGGCCCTGGAAGATAGGTAGTTGTTCTAAGAAGAACGATACCAATATGGAATCGTACCCAAACTACTTCATTTTGGCACTCTGACACCAAGAGGAGCTGTGTTTTAGTAGCCTCATGCGGCACCTGCGACCCCGCAGCCCGCGTAATGGTATGTAGCACCACTCTGAGTGCTAGATCAGGAATAGTATGAATGTCAACTTTACCACTACCTGATCTGGTTTGTGCCCCCAGGCACACCCTCTGCATGACCATTGTCATTTTTTCACCAGAGGCTCTGGTACCTGTCATAAGTGGAACTGGACCTCTGTGGGACAATCGAGTAAGGAAACAGACATTCGACACTTCAAGTTCAAGTACTTGATCTCGAAGTTTAAACTTCTCTTCGTCCTCATCCCAGATACTTATCAAATATTGTAACAATTCAGGTTGTGCCCTAAGACATGGTGTTAAGAATAATTTCTTTAAACCGCAATTCTGAAGAGCATTCATGCATTTCTCATTCTCCATTGCTAACTCATCTTCTTCACTGTGCTCCCTTTCTTTCCATTCAATCACCATTTTTGTTTTACACTTGCATCAAATTGGTCATAAACACATTATAAGGTCCCTTAGGAATTCAAAAATTCAATTGATTGGTTCAATTTTTGTGAAATTTGAGTGAAATATTGGGTTGCGCGGTTGGCGCGATTGTTTTGATGACAGTCACGCCACCTAGCACGACCCCTTTGCAAAAAAAAGCCCGATTGGCACGGGTCCGTGCCTAATACCCATGCCAACGGCGAAAGCCCTAAATTTGCAAATCCTTCCCTCAGGGATGCCAAATCACAATGGAAAGCTATGAAATATGGCTTGAAAAATGGACAATGGAAGTGGCTCTTACCTGGAAAAGACGGGATCTAAAATGGTGCACTGGATCATCCACAATCGTCATCGCAAGGAAATAACTCACTATCGCTCTGCACAAGAGGTAAAAAGTAAAAAGTAAATATGTTTTTATTATTGGTCATATTTATAACTTTTCGAAATCAAAATTAGGTTTTGGAGCTTATTTTTCTGATATTTTATCATATTTTTGTCAAAAAATGGGTTTTACACTTGCTTTTTGTGCAGCGACAGGTTTTCATGCGACTAGGATGACGAGATGAGTTGCATTTCATATTTTTTCGGACTCAGTAAAAACACGAAAAATTCACTATTGGAGTCATCTTTCATCTCTTTTCTGACTCTCTAAAACTGAAAAGATTGTCGAGTTGCTTGTCATTTTGCGCTCGTTAAAATTGGCTGTGAAATGACATCTACCCAGTATACGTTTACCCTTTTTTCGGGCTGGGATAGATTATTTACAAAAAAGAAATACCCTAGCCTATCACGACTAGGAGGTTCTCTCAGACATAGTTTTCTACCTTTTCGGATCTGTGAGACTATCTACGAAAAGGGACTGCTGGAGTTTTCTTTTCCGCTGTCTTTTCAAACTCTCTAAACATTAAAAGACGCTGAGTTCTTCCTTTTTCAGACTCGTTAAAAACTGATGACATCAGACTTCGTCGTAATGACGTTACTCGAGTTCCTCCTTCCTAGGGCTCGTTAAATGTACTAGGTTAGATTTTTCCGAAGGACAAACTTATATCGCAAGCATATGCTATCCCCTTCAATCTTGTTTCCAAAAATAATTGGGGTACTCACGAGAAATGGTGGGGGGAAATGGAACCAGTATCACCGTCGTGTCGACAGTATGTCACTCTTGAACATGGCACTTGTCTGTATTCGTGTCGGGTTGGGGACATCTCATCTCATTATCTGCTTGCCTCCGTGGGTTTGGGTAATCTCTTTTGACTACTCATCTGCTCTTTGCCACATCATCATGACCTCATATCCTTTAATGTCAAATACTGCCAAATCCAGTGTTGTGTCGCCGATATGTTCAAGAGAAGTTGGCCTCTGCAGTTTTCAACCTCCCTCTGCTTCTCTACTGATCTTGATTCACAAACATCATGTTCCTCTGTCTCGCGTCGATGATGTGGGAAACACTATGGCTCACCTTTGATCAAGGTCACTTCCTATCGACTTCATCTCATTATCCATGAAGTTGATCTAGAGACTCACTTCAGGTACCTTAGAGCATGCATGCCTTAATGGCAGGTTCTTCGCATTCGATGCAAGGTTTTCATTATTGGCCTTTGATCGGATGATTCTGTGGGTGTTTGACGCCAGCTCACTGTTCACATTCTGTGGATTGTACCTATAGTACCTTGAGGGCCATCCTCATTATTGGTGGTTCCTCTCACGTCTGTTAACGACTTTCATTATTGGATGGTAATCAGACGATGTTCTTGCATGTTCGACTTCAGCTCACTTATTCACATGCTCAGACTTGTACTCTATTCAGGTTGAGATGGAGTGCAAGACCCTGGATCTTGTCTGATAAAATCCAGGCTGCGGATTCTTTGTGGATTATCATGATTAGTTACATGACTCATTTTATTGGATGGCTGCGACCATACTTGAGTCTACTTGTTGATCCTTCTTTGATGAATAGTTGCATCCATACCTTGGATCCCGATTATTGTACACTATTATGGATGGTTGCGCCCATACCACATATCATGTATTAGAGATATCAGTTGTATTTGTATTTGCAGGTCTTCCGACGGCAGTGTTTTCGGTTGGGCATGTTCTCATAAAGCATTTCACCCCTCCCTCTCTCTCAGACCTCATGCTTTAGGGGGAATCTGTTACACAACATTTTGTCACCGTCTCTGCAATCCCTCATCTCGTACATTGGAGGACTATTCTCGTGACCTGTGAATAGTAAAATGTCCTGAAATCACCTTCATGGCATCCTCTTGCATAAGGAAAAACATTATCCTGAAGAAAATTTTCTCTGAAAAACCCTAAAAACATATGTTTTAGCCTTGGTGCGACTAGCCATTTCATCCCTCGCGCCAATGGGGGAACTCCACACTAGAGGGTGTGCCAACTGGCACTTTTTCCCTGTGTTTCAATCACACCAAGCTTATGAAGAGATGTTTTTTAAAAATAAATGGCAGAAGTTTGATTCTAACAAACTCCAGAATGAATCATCAAAAGGAGTTGAGCAGTTTGGCTCCAGATATCCATGTATAGGAAGTGGTTTTCCACCTATCATGGAACCTTCCTAAGAGATAGGGCCTATCCCATGATTATAGGGATCCCAACTTCCTTTCTTGCATCTATAAAAGCTTGCCATCCCCATTAGAAAGCTAGGTTAACTTGTAGGAAGGAAACTATAGCCGGGAAACTATTGAGATCTAAGCCAAAGAGAATCTCGTAAGAGAGAGAGCTTCATCCAGATTCCTGACAGGCTTTGTTGAGACATGCTTCACTACAATCCCTATTGAAGGAAGATCATAGCGTTAGAGCATTTGGTTGTTATCTCCCTTTTTTCATTTATAATATAAGTGACTTTGATTTTGGTTCCATTCATGTGTTCATTTCTTTATGTAATGCAATGAATTATATCCTCTCTGACTGATATATAGTTACATGCTTTAGATGTTATGTTGTATGTCGTCATTTCCCTACATGTGTACAGGTGTCTGGACGTGTCGAATGGAAGGATTGTGACCTGTCAAGTGAGGGATGGGAAGCATCATATTTTCTCCAATGACAACTGCGTGGGATTTGAGGTAGGCTACTCATCGTGATCTTTATCTTTTTGTAACTAGGAACCAACGTTATTGCGTGACTTGATTGTTTTTATACCCGATCTGGGCTAGTGGGAATGCCTCTATCCACAGAGAGGATTTAGCTCCATCGGGCCTGTCCTAAGGATAATTATCCCACCCCATTTATCGATCAGATCATTAACGATTGTGCGGGAAGTGAAATTTTCTCCCTTATGAACAGTTTTTCTAGCTATAACCAGATTAACATTCTCCCATCGGATCAACACAAGACCTCTTTTATTTGTCCATGGGGAACTATTGCATATAGGAAACTCTCTTTCGGCTTGAAGAATGTTGGGGCTACGTTCCAGCACGCGATGTCCTATGATTTTCATGATATTTTGAATATTGTCCAACGATGCCTAGATGACCTTCCGGCTCATTCAACTACGCAGAAATACCACCCGAACATCTTCGTCAAATCTTTCTTCATTGTAGACGCTACAATATTAGGCTCAATTCGCATAAATGTGTCTTCTGCATTGACTCCGGTAGAATCTTAAGGTTTATCGTATCTAAAGATGGAATTTTCCTTGACCCTCTTAAGTTTGAGGCTATTTTTAATCTCCCCTTTCCGTCCTCATTACATTAGCTCCAGAGTCTCCAAGGGAAAGCCAATTTCCTTTGTCATTTCATCCCAAACTACGCTGAAGTATCCAAAGGATTTACATGACTTTTAAAGTAGGACATCCCTTTCTATTGGGATGAGATTTCTTGGCAGTCTTTTGATAAACTTAAGACGTTACTTGTCAACGCTCTGCTATTGCATCCTCCGAATTACCATCGTGATTTCACCCTCTACCTAGATGCCTCCTTCAGCACGATCGCCATGGTATTGGTTCAAGATGATGATGAAGGTAATGAACACGTCGTTTACTACCTATCTTGGAACCTTCTCGACCCTTAAACGCATTACACACATGTCAAGAAGTTGGCATTGGGTGTGGTCGAGGCCATTCAACGTTTTCGTCATTACATTCTTTTACGCACAGTGACCGTGATTTCTGATTATAACCCCATGACTTATATTCTCTCATGGCAGTTTATGGGGGGAAAATACTCAAGGTGGATTTTTATCCTCCAAGAGTTTGATTTGGAGTTCACTATTTCCAAATCGAAGAAGTCACTTGTTTTCGCTGATTTGATTTGTTCTCTCCCCGCCGACTCTACCCCTTCTTCCTCTTAATATCATATTCTGGATGAAACTCTCTTCCTGATCAGCATCCTCAATCTGTGGTATGGTGATATCATCGTGTACCTCCAAACATCTACTTTCAAGTCAAAGATAACGAAATATTACCAACGACACATTCGGCATCAACCGCAACCTTATCGTATTGTTGGAGATACCCTTTATTGGGTCGAAGTCGATTCTGTACTCCGCCGATGTTTCACCCTCGAGGAAGCAGAGAAAGTTTTAAATGACTACCATAGTGGTGACTGTGGTGGTCACATGTCTGGTTATGCCACTACACAAAAGATCCTTCGTTTTGGATACTTCTAGCCCTCCATTTTTAAAGATTGCATTGTTGCAGTGCGTAAATGCCATGAGTGTCAGATTTATCAACGCAAGATGCATGCGTCGCCTATTCTACTACACCCTATCATTAGCATTGGCCCTTTTTCCAAATGGGGCATAGATTTTATGATGTGTAACCCTCGTTTGGCCAGGGGGCATGCCTATATTATCGTCGTCGTCGATTATTTTATGAAATGGGCCGAAGCAATGCCTACACTAGTTGTGGATGGTAAGACAGTAGCACAGTTCATATTTCATCACGTTATTTCTCGGTTTGGTGTCCCTCGAGCCATCGTCACCGATCATGGTTCTCATTTTTTGGATTATATGATGGCAGAGCTAAAATCTAAGTTGGGTCTGCGTCACGACAGCTCAACGCCTTACTATCCTCAAGCTAATGGCCAAGTTGAAGCTGTAAACAAGGTCCTTGTTACAATGCTTCAACGAACAATCGGGATCCACAAATCAAACTGGCATCTCATGTTGTTCTCAGCTCTATGGGCTTACCGAACATCGATCAAGAACGCAACCGGGTTTACCCCATTTCAATTGGTATACGATCTGGAAGCCACGCTTCCAATTGAATGTGAAATCCCTTCACTGAAATTAGCTGTGGAATTTCTGCCTGATTCTTCGTCTGAAGAAGAACGTCTTCTCTACTTAGAGAGATTAGATGAAACTCATCACTTAGCTTCCTTGCTCATCGAAGCACAGAAGAAGTGAGTCAAAGCCCATTTTAACCAAACTGTTTCCCCTCATTCTTTCATCGAAGGCGATCTCGTTCTCCTGTACGACCAAGATCATGACAAGCTAGGGGCAGGCAAGCTCCAACCCATGTGGCATGGGCCCTACATTGTCAAACGTGTGTTACGGAATGGGGCTTATGAGCTTATTTACTATGAAGGTTGTCCTTTATCGCAGCCCATAAATGGGTTGTATCTGAAAAAATATTATGCTTGAATAATTCACACGTGATATGTGTACATAGGTGATTGTTTCCATTTTGTGTGCATTCTTTGGTTTGATGTGCTTTGTGAGCTTTTTTCTGCTTATTCGGTCTTGTTTGCTATGCAGATGTCTATTTCCCCTTATGTCAGTTTCGCGGATGGTGCTTCCCGCAGTACCAGGAACTTGTCTTTGACAACCTGGGTAATTTATGATCCTATTGGTGAGTTGATTAACTTAGAAGGTATTTTTCTGGGGCCAGCTAAAAACAATGTCATTGAATATAGTGCATTTTTGGAACTATTAACTAAGGCAGTCAACCTCAGCATACGCGCATTGCTTGTCAAGTTGGATTCATAACTTGTTGTTCTTCAACTGAATGGCCATTATTCGGTTCAGAACCCATTCATTTTAAGATTGTATTTGCGTATTCATTTACTTGAAATAAATTTTGATTTCATTACATATCAACATATACCAAGACGAATGAATACATTAACAGATGCAATATCTAACATTGTGCTAGATAGACATTTGCGAAATTTATAAAAACATCATCATATGTACATAGACCCATGTAGAAAATGGATGTATATATATATATATCGCTTGTTTACAAATCATGTGCATCATAAAACCCACAAAAAATAATATATGTCTGTTTCAGTTACATCATGAGACAACATGTCTCTCCAAAATGTGCAGAAATAAAGCCCTAGTCGGTGTGGTGCTCATGATAGTACGTCACCACCCGTACCAACCGCCTCAGTAAGCGATGGATACGGCTTGGAACTCCCACAGTGTGCCTCTGGTAGGCTCGAGGTACGTCATCAAAATGGGCATAATTTGGGACCCCACGGGTGATTCCCCCCAGGTTCTGAACTAACTCCTCGTCAATTCCCTCACCCTGAGGATCGAAGTCACAAGGAGTTCGCCTTGCTATTTGAGACATACTGGCGGGACGCTCTGGGCCAAAATTTGCATCCATATGAGATTAACTGTCAAAACATGCATATATATCAAAAAAAATTATAAACTCATGAAAATCAAAAATGATTCTTACCAAGTTTTTCGTCCCAATCCTCTCCCTCCGGGAGTGGGAGGTCTGGGTCTCCGGTGAATTCTGTGCCGGGGTAGGGCCAATCCTCCACGACAATCAATTTTCATCGGAGCCAATAAAAAAACTTTGGCCTCCAGGACATCTGCTAGCCACCCCCTGCTTTGGGCATTAGTTCCGCCCATCGGGCCATCCATGGCTCTCTCAGTGGTGGCTCCGAGACTATAGCCTCTTGGTGAAATATGGGTAATCGTTCCAAGAAGAACAATACTAGAATTTACCCATACCCAAACTGCTTTAGTTTGGTCTTCTTGCATTTGGTGAGTTGTCTTTTGATGTTCATGGTTACAACCTCGGCCCAGTTGAATATGGTTGGGTTCATACACTCTGAAGCACAAAGTAATTGCGTCTTCGTAGCCTCATGCGGTGCCTGCGATCCCACGGCTTGCATGATAGTGTGTAGTAATACTCTCAGTGCTAGATCAGGGATGGTCTGAATATCCACTTTACTGCACCCTGTTTCTTTTCATGCCCCTGGGCACACCCTATTCATTACCATTGTCATGCGTTCCCCAGAAGATCGGGTACCAGTCAGAATAGGGACTGCACCCCTACGCGACAGTCCAATGATGAAATATACATCAGATACTTCGAGCTCAAGCTCTTGGTCCCGAAGTACGAACTTCTCCTGATCTTCGTCCCAAATGCTGATGAGATACTGAAGCAATTCGGGCTGAGCCCTAAGACACGGTGTCATAAAGAAATTTTTGAGCCCAAAATTCCTGAGGGCACTCATGCATTATTTGTTTTCCATTGCTTTTTCATCCTCTTTGTTGTGTTCTCTATCCTTCCACTCGATTACCATATTTTTTCGCTTGGTACCTGCATCAATTGATCATAGGAACATTATAAGCCCCCTTGGGTATTAAAATTTGCAGTCTATTGGTTGCATTTTCTTAAATTTAAAGCGGATTTTAAGTTGCACGTTTGGTGCTACTATTTGGCTAATAGTCACGACCCCTGAGTAAAACAGGGTCGATTGGCGCGGGTCTGTGCCCGAAACCTGCGCCAACTATGGAGCCCTAGATTTTGCCAATCCTCCCCTAAGGGATCCCAAATGACAACTAAATGCAATAAAATATAGCTTAAAATATGGCCAATGGAATTGGCTCTTACCTGAAATAGATAGAATCCGGATTGGTCCACTGGATTGTCCACAATCTTCGCCTGAAGATCGCAAGATAAATGGGTCACTATTGCTCTGCAAAGAGGTAAAAATTAAAAGTAAATATTTTTTACCATTTGTGGTCTTTTATAACTTTTCACAGTCCTAAAATAGGTTTTAAAACATATTTGTCGATATATTTTCATATTATTTTCGTGGAATATGTTTTACACGCGTATTTTTGAGCAGCGACAAGTTTTTCACATGGTTATGACGAAGAGACGAGTTGTATTTTATACTTTTTTGGACTCGGTAAAAACACGAAAAAGTCACTACTAGAGTCACCTTTCAGCTCTTTTCTGACTCTCTAAACTGAAAATATTGTTGAGTCACTTGTCATTTTGAACTCGTTAATTTGGCTGCAAAACGATATCTACCCAATATACGTTTACCCCTTTTTCAGGCTGGGATAGATTATTTACAAAAAAGGAATACCTTAGCAATCGTGACTAAGAGGTTCTCTCGGACATAGTTTTCTGCCTTTTCGGATCTGAGGGACTATTTATGAAAAGGGCCTTGTTGGATTTTTCTTTTATGCCTTCTTTTCAAACTCTCTAAATATGAAAAGATGTCGAGTTCTCCTTTGTCAGACTCGTTAAAAACTGATGACAGCAGAGTTCGTCGTCATGACGTTACTCAATTTCCTCCTTCCTAGGGCTCGTAAAATGTACTAGGTTGGATTTTTCCGAAGTAAAAACTTACAGCGCAAGCACATGCTATCCCCTTCAAGATTTTTTTTTTAAATAATTGGGGTACTCGCCAGAAATGGCGGGGGAAAATGGAACCAAAATCGTAGTCGTGTTGGCAGTATGTCGCTCTTGAACATGGCACTTGTCTGCATTCGTGTTGGGTTGGGGACATCTCATCTCGTTATTTTTTTTCCTCCATGGGTTTGGGTAATCTCTTTTGACCGCTCATCTGCTCTTTGCCACGTCACCATGACCTCAAATCCCTTGATGTCAAATACTGCCAAATCCAGTGTCGTGCCGCCAATATGTTCAAGAGAAGTTTGCCTCTGTAGTCTTAACCTCCCTTTGATTCTCTGTTGGTCTTGATTCACAAACATCATATTCCTCTGTCTCGTGTCATTGATGTGGGAAACATTATGGCCCACCTTCTATCAAGGTCACTTCCTGTCGACTCCAGCTCATTATCCAGAAAGTTGTTCTAGAGACTTAATAAATTTTAGAACTTTGCATGCCTCAATGGCAGGTTCTTCGCATTCGACGCAAGGTCTACATCATTGGCCTTCGATCAACTGACTTTGTGGTGTTCGACGTCATATCACTGTTTACATTATGTAGATTGTACCTTATGTACCTTCAGGACCAATGTCATTATTGGTGGTTTCTCTTGTGTCTGTTAACCTCTTTCATCATTGGCTAGTAATCAGACGATGTTCTTGCATGTTCAACTTCAGCTCACATATTCGCATGCTCGAATGTGTACTATGTTCAGGTCGAGATGGAGCATAAGACCCTAGGTTTTGTCTGATCAAATCTAGGCTGCGGGTTCTTTGTGGATTATTATGACTCTTTTGATTGGATGGCTGCGACCATACCTGAGTCTATTTATTGATCCCTACTGCTGGATGGTTGTGTCCATACCTCGGATCTCATTGTTTATATACTCTCTTATGGATGGTTGTGCCCATGCCACATGTCATATATCAGATGTATCAGTTGTATTCGTACTTGCAAGTTTTCTGACAGCAGTGTTTTGGTTGAACGCATTCTCATAAAGCATTTCATCCCTCCCTCTCTCTCGGGCCTCATGCTTTAGGGGGCATCTGTTACACAACATTTTTTCACCGTCCCTAAAATCCCTCGCCTCGCATATTGGAGGGTCTTTCCCATGACCTATGAGCAGTGTAAAACTCTGCAAATACCTTCTTTGCATCCTTCTGAATAAGGACATGATTCTTCCTATTGAACATTTCCTCATAAAGCACACAAAAACCTATGTTTTGGCATTGGCGCAAGTATCTAGTTCATCCCTCGCACCAATGGGGAAAATTTTCACTAGAGGTCGTGCCAGCTGGCACTCTGTCCCTATGTTAAGCCCGCACCAACCTTTTTTGGAATTTTTTTTAACAAATTGGAGGCAGATGTTTCCTTTAATCACCTCAGGAATGACTCATTGCAAGTGGTTAAAATCGATAAACCACAAATCTCTTCCTTTAGGAAATGGTTTATGGAGCATTCTTGGAGGATAGGACTCCCCCCATGATTATAAGGATCCTAACCTCTCCTTCTCCCTCTATATAAACAAGCCTTCTCCCTTTACAAAGGCTAGAGCTGAACATATAGCCAAGAAGATGAACTTGGAGAAGAGATATTATAGCTGAGTAATCGCTATAGAGAAGGTTAAACCAAGGAGGATCCCGTAGAGAGAGCCCCATCTGAATTCCCAATGAGCTTTGTGAGGCATGCTCCGCTGGAACCTTGTTGGAGGAGATCGCAATGTCAAAGCCTGGTTGTACTCTTCCTTCTTTAATTTAATATACTCGACTATGATATTGTTTCCATCTTTGTGTTATGTTTAGTTAACGCATGTGATTTAGCCTTCTTCGACTGACTGATAGTTAGGAATTCCAAATAGTATGTTGTGTATCATCTTCGTTTCTTGTGTATGTGCAGATATCTAGGTGTGAGAACGAGCAGATCGTGATCTGTCGAATCAGGAGCGAGAGGTAGCCATTCTTCCGAACAACACAATAGCGCAGGACCTACGGTAAGTGATCTACTGAGTCTTTGTCCATTCTTAACTAGGAATTGAGGTCATAGCGTGTCTCGTTTGTGGCTAGACCCACTCTAGGGCTAGTGGGATCGCTTATGTTTGCAGAGGATATTTACCTCACCAACACCTAGCCTAAGATATTTAGATATTAAATCATTCCTTTGACTGCAAAAGTGACAATAAGAGAACCCTCTCTGGTCCTGGTAGGGATAACTACCTGACCTAAATCCTGGTATATTGTTACCTTTCTTCAATACCATTTTCAACCTTGGGAAGTTGGGGAGAGTGATAACATGCTGCAGCCACCAATTCTATTCCTTCACTTTCTCAACCCTCCATTACTCCAGCGAATTGACAGTTATCGTCATTCTATTAGGCCTTTTCCCCAACCACACCCTGCAACTGTCATCGTATTTTCCCTCCCTCCTGCTCAAATTTTTTGCATCATTGTCTTGTTTTATAATAGACACTCCTTCGAACATTTTCATTTCCCTTTATTCACCTCCCTGGTGCCAGTGTTACAACCGCCCACATCATTGCCCAAGAATTATCCTTACAGGTGACTAAAATCCGACTAAATCTAAATGAACCACATAGTTGTTTTATCCAATTAACCCAACGAAAAGGGTGTTTTGAAGTTGGTTTCAATATCAAACCCTACCTAAAACTTGTTCCACCATTCTCAAACCACTATCGTTCTCTATCCCCAAAACCATGATGTCTATCACTACCATTCTATCTCTGGTAAAATGTTGTGTATGGGTTCCCTGCCGACGTACCGATTTTCCCACCATATTTATTTGCATTAAACATTAAAAAAAAATATTACATATTAAATTGTATTAATATTATATTATATAAAGGTTATATATATAGTAACCCATATTAATTCACTATTACATACTTTTATTATATATATATAGTATTAAAAATAAAATAAAATAAATTATAAATTACAAGTTATTTCGAAAAGTCTACAATAAGTCAAGAAGGAATTGGTTTCATATATCAATCAACAAAATTATTAACAAAGGCACAAAATGGAGCCTAATTCAAAAATGATGAAGGAAGGACGGTTTCCTATAAGGGTGTTTTAATCACACATCACAAGTTAATTACATTAAGAGGGATTATCCAAGGGAAAAAATTTATTATTGATATTATTACAAGCAACGATGAAAATTACATAAATATCAATTTGGCGAATCGACTGCTAATTTAAATGCAAATGTAGGTGAAACAACATATTTTTTTGGAAAAACTATGAAATTAATGATATACAAATAACAGTAGATCATTATGAGTACATATCCAAATTTTGTGTTGTAAAAATGTATGACATAGAGGTTGACATAATTCTTGGTCAACCTTGGTTTATAGAATTGGGTGTATTCACGTTAAACATAAAGAAAAAAATGATTTTTTTTTATAAGGGAAAGATTATCACATTTCGAGACATGAAAATGAGGTCAAAATCGATAATTTCCTCATCAGAAGACTTTAAAGATGTTATGAAATTAATACCTCAAAGGAATAAAAACTCAATATCGGATAAGAGAAAATATCTTGAGGAAGCCATTTCCAATAAAAACAAATAAAATTATCGTTTAAAATATTATACCCATAAACTGCTTCCACAAGTCAAAAGGTGTAAAACTAAGAAGCACAATTTAGAAAAAGAAAAATAAAGTTTTTACAAGAAATTCAACAGAATTATATCATAGAAAGAAGAAGAAAATTTATGCTTAAAACACATTAACAAAAAATTATTAGAACAAATCAAGTGTTTAAAAGACGAGAAGCTTGAATTCCAAAATAAAGTTCGCTCAGAAAATAAGGAATTCTTATGTCTCAACAATCATAACCAAAATATGCTTAAACAGATTAAAAAAACTTAAGGATTATAAGAAATAATTGATGAATATGTTCAAATAAATTGTCACAATGGAAGCATCAAAATCACTAGATGTAGTAGTCCAAGTTTGAGAAGCAGAAAAAAACATTGATTCCACTAATCTCACAATGCAAGGAAATCCAAATCCTATTGAAGTGAAAACAAATGCAAAAGTTGCAGTTCAAACGATGGAAATTCCAAATGATTATTCAGTTGCCAACTAAACAACAACAGCGCCTGGAGGAAATCGGGAAACAACCACGAACATGATAAGAGAAAGTCCAACCAAATGAACTATTTATCTACATATGAATCACAAAAGAATACTTTCCAATCAATCTACGTACTAGTTTCACTAAAAAAATAAATGATAAATTTATGTTCTCAGGAATATTGAATTTTGCGGAATCTGAGCGTACGATAATTATTCATCACAAAATTTGATTCCATAGAATATCAATCTAGGATGGTTTGATCCGTTCTCAATACGACAATTTTTTCTATCACTCAAAGTACCATATCCTCTTGTATCAATGAATATGAAAGTTCAAAAACGAGAATATATTTTCTATAAGATTTGAGGACAAAGCTTCTTCAAAAGAGAGTAAATGTTATGAATATAATTCATATAAAAAATAATAAATATAAATATAAATATAATAATAATTAATTAACTAATGGTTAGTTAGTTAGTAGTGAAGAGGCATGTCTTAGAGGCATGGCCATTCATGAAAGGGTGCTTGCCTAGGGTATATAAGTAGGACATCATTCTCACTTGTAATCATCTTACATCAATTCAATATACAATTACATGTCTTACAATGGACATTTATGTCTTTGAAGTATTTTAAATATTTTCATTGCGTATACGAACCTTATTCGTTTCATAACATCACTTCATTTATTCTATTTTATTTATTTTACATACAATTAATAATTAATAGTTTTCCCAATTTATTCAATATTTTTTCAAATATTTAAAGATAACCACGCGATAATATTTGAAACAAACTATATTTATTAGTAAATAATCTTGAATTAGAGTCATTCTAGTTATTTCTTATAAGATATTCTCTTCTACAATATGCCAAAAGTGATTTCATTTCCTTCTTATTTAACTACAATTATATTCTATGAAACTTTAAAAAGAAATAATCACGAAAATAACACTATCTTGAATTCTTTCATCATGATCAAACACCATTCATAGTTTTCTATAAAATATTCTTATCAATTTCATTTCCTTCTTATTAGTCCCTGCCTGGGACTATTAGTTTTCGCTTGAACGTTGACTCCCTATTAAATTGTGTTGACCCCTATTAAATTGTGTTAACAGGCTCATATACCCAAAGTTTTAAAAAAGCATTTTTTCAAAAACAGTTTTTATCGATTTTTATCCAAAGTTTTCGTTTGGAGGACTTATTGTCGAGCTGCAAATCATGAGCATCTACAAAATTTTTAACCAAATTTTCAAAAAACCAATCAAAATTTTTATCCAAAGTAATTTTTATCCAATGTTTGCTGATTCAAAATTCTAAAAAACTCATCCACTAATATATTAAACAGTTTTGCACCATGTATTATTACTGGGGCTTGCCAAGTATTACTACTACAGCTTGGTGTCAAGCCAGGTGTTAAGTGTAGGCTTCCTTCCACCTCCTATTATTGGCATGTTACCACTATCTAACTAGCTACTTGGATGCTTGAGTTATTTCATGCAATTTGAGTTTTTTCAGGGAATCAGACCAATTCTGATGCCACGGGTTTGCAGGTCATTCTGAGCCATCGTATGAGTCTACAGACTACTGAGTCTGATACGGATCATCTTAAGCATACTCCAATGATTCGTGCATTGACGACACCATCTCAATGAACGATGCATAATATCTATGGCCAACTGGGGATCCTGTGGACGGCCTAAACAGCACCGGCTACTGAGACGTCGAGGCAAGGAACTAGAGAAATATGGCATCCACTCCATATCCATCTCAGCCTATTTTTTGTCCTCCAGCTGATATTAGCATACATTTTATTTCCATGTGACATTTAGATGTCACTCTCTTTATCACTGATATTATTCTTCACAGCACAAGTTTATGTTTTATTTCCATGTGACATTTCGCAATTTGTGGTTGTGTGCGTATAGATACCTGCTAACGAAATACCACCAATTTTATTCACTTCTTATTTTTTTCTTCGTTGCTTTATATGTACTGTGACGTATGCCAGAATCTTAACACAGAAACCTTATATTTACATCAAATTATTTGTTTATGGAGTTAATTGTGAAAGGTGATACTTGTCTTTCATGAAATTCCCTGGCAAGAGAGTACAATATCACTTTTAAAGTCGTCGCAGTCTTTGGATCTATTCACATTTTAGTGGTGGCAGTTATGATACCACCTGTGTTAATGCTTTCATTGAACTTTTGTTTTGAAATTTCTAATTGAGTTAATGACTCTCTTGACATAGTTCCTTCATGAGAATCAACCCTTTTTAGTTCAGTAATAGACATGGTCTCCCTGGAGGACCTCCATAATGAGAAGGTAAGTTCATTCAACTTTTTTTTTGAAATTTTTAATTGAGTTAATGACTCTCTTGACATAGTCCCTTCGTGAGAATTAAAAATTTTTAGTTCAGTAATAGACATGGTGTCCCCAGAGGATCTCCATAATGAGAAGTTAAGTTCGTTATATTTATTTAAATGCCAGTCAAGACACATGGACCTTTTTTCTTTTCGAAGTTTGTTTTGAAGTGTCTTTTAGTGCAGTTTGAGGATTCATATCTATTGAGATCATATCACATGCTGCAATATCTTTTGACATTTATTCTAGATTTGGAAGTTTTCCAACTCTTCACAATTGGGATTACCATACAAACATTTCCAATAGAGATAATAATAAGGACAGGATCAGATGAATCTGCGATTCTATCTTTTATGTTTTGAGCTTTGGAGATTATTTTGGTCAATTAAAAGCCATAATGAGTGTATATTCAAATGGAGACGATGTGCTAAGTTTTTACGATCTGCTAAGTTAGTTATAGGAAGTATCATTTAATAACATAATTTAAGAAACTAATAAGAAATTACTAGTTTGTAGCTTCTGTGTGTCAAATAAAAAGCCGAGTGTCGAAAGTAATCATGAGATTTAGTAAATTAAATGTAATAACTAGCTTATATTTATTATAGGCCATGTGTAATTGATTTTTCACAATTGTAAATGGTAAAAGTAACCATACAAATATACAAAGATGCACTTAAAATATCATCTGGGATTTCATACTCGGGATTTCATACTCCATATGATCTGGAAACAGTGTAAATTCTTTATTCTCCACATTGAAACGATGTAATATCTTTATTCTCTGCACTGTGTTCAAATTGGAATATGTTATTATTTTATTCAAATAATCCATAACATGGTAGTATAACACTGTAGTATAACACCGCAAGAATCAACGCTAAACAAAAAGCGATAGACAATTATAAGCCAGTTGTGACTTCCATAAAGGGAGGAAAAGATAACCACATGCTGGAAAAAAATACCACGTACTCTTCATTTTCATGCCTCCGACAATTTTTATCTGATGCCACTCTAGAATATCACGTACTCATCATTTGAATGCCTCCGAAAATTGTTATCTGATGCCACTTCTAGAACCATCATTGACGCTTCCAGTAACCATCACTGACACTTCACGCTCTTCATCTCTGTGTGCAGCTAAAAACCGCTAGCACTCTTCACCTTTGTGAGTGAAAATACCAGCAGCCATCATTGACACTTCACGTCGTTCACCTCTGTGTGCAGCATAGGGATAATTATTTTCTGGTTGAGGAGTTTGCAAGTACAAAACCAAATGTGTAGGGTTTGGATAGCGTTTTTGCAACGAAACACCCTAAAGTCAACATATATATTTCGTTAAAATTCTCTTATTGTAACAGGTTTTTCTTTGGCTAAAATGCTCTTAATGTAATAGGTTTTGGATTTACATTTATGAACAACAAATGTTTCCCTACTTTTGCAACGTTTTCACAGTTCATTTTTTAACGTATTAAGAGACGTATTACTATAAGAGAGACGAAATGGAGGTTCAGTTCAATTAGTTTTAGAGGTAAGTTTCAGAGGCTTGTGAGGCTTGTGAGTGAGTTTCTCGACTTCGACTATTACATAAGTTCAATTAGTGTAATGTAGTTCAATTAGTGTAATGTTCCTTTTCTAGAAACATTGTCAATCGACAAAGCAAATCTATTCCAGAGATAGACTGCCTGGATTTGTCACCTTTGAAAAAAGGATGAGCTCCAGAGGCTACCTGGCCCACTAGCAGACTCTGTCTATAGAGTGATTGTCAAGGGATAATATCCCCAAGAGGGAAACACAAGAAGATTGGGAATCTCTTAAAATAACCCCAACATTGCAGCTACATCAATAACAAATACATCAGATGGAAAATAGCAGTGATCCATGTACAAATGAAATGCCGGAGAATCCAATGGCCATCATATTATAACATAGCAGCATAAAATTTACATCTTCTTGAGTAAATGATCACTCAAGAAAGGCACAACAATCCTCAAGAAAATTGTACAAGGAAACATGAGAAACACTGTTGCTTAAAGAAAGCCCTAGGCCATGACTGCACAGTTATAGAGAGGAACTGGTGCATAAATAATGTAATTACAATGATATGACAATGTAGGCTCAAATAAAGAAGGGGGAGAAATATCACACCCCTGAAAATACATAACATCAATCCTTCAAGAGGATTGGCTGAAATCTATGCAAATACACTATAATACAAAAATGTCGGAGTTGCAGTAGCTACTGCAACTCAAGAGATGGAAATGGATGGAGAAGGCTGAAATAGTTGCTGCTGATGAAGAACCCTTCTCTAATGAAAATCTGAAGTGAAAGGTTGATCTTTTCACCCAAGACTTCCCCTCCAAGTGACTGTCAATCCCTCACAGCAAATAGTCACCAAGAAGAACGTTGTCTAAGAGAGGGACTGCGCTGCTAATGATGGAATGTGGTTGGACGGATGCCAAATATGGTGGGATATGCTCAAGAACCACCTTTTCTGATCTCCCAATGGATGGAACCTCTCTCCACTGAAAAACTAGCTCCGGATGGTGTGTGGAAACCTCCCCAGCAACACCCAGCAACACTGCACAATATCTACTGCAAAAACTGCGCTGATGTAGATGGCTAAATCTATGTCCTGAATGCCTGAATATGGGGAATGGAGTACAATCCTTCATGAGCTCCTCAAGAAGGATTTTAATTCCTAAACAAGACTCCCTCGTGCCCGAAGGCACTACAGCTCTGCTGAACAGCAAGAGGCAGCAACAAGTCTCTAAGACTCAAGTGTATAATGATCAAAGATAATCTCAATGGCTACCTTGCTCCTCTTTTAAACAAGTGAGTCTTCCCTCCATGGGCCCTACTTCTAATTAGTTTTTCCTTCCTCTAGAAGCTTCCCTCCTACGTTGTCCCACTTAGTGTTTTCCAACTCATGCCAACGCAGTTTGACTTGGTCAACCTTGCCAAGCCTTTATGCAAAAACCTCCTTTCACACATGGAGGTGTGAAATCCAACTCCAAACATGATCCTCTTTCATACTTAGAGCATTTTTATTCTCTAATCATGCAAATAATGGGTCCCCTACCCATTTTATTCATCTCCTATATAAAATTAACAAAAATTAATGTTCCATAAAAGTTTGGAACATTACAGTCCTCCCCTCTCAAAATATTGCTTGCCCTCAAGAAATTGCAAAGATGAAATGAGTTTCTTTCTGCCCTTCCTCCTATAGCATCCTTATTTGATTATCTCCTCTAAGAAAAGGATTCCATATCAGCAATCAAGTCTCCAAATTGTCCCTCCAACATATGCAATCTATCCTTGGGGTGAACATTCCCAAATAGCTATCATGTAGAAACAAATATACATGAAGGAAAAAAGTGATGTCTAAGGGCAACCTTGAGGCATGAGATCTGATATATAATTGGATTTATCATCCCCATATGAATATCCCATCCTCAAGCCATCAATCATTAAAAATAAGCTGCCTCCCAACAAGGCAACTCATGGAAAACCTCCCTCCACCTTGAGCTCCAGAAATGAAGGTGGGTTGAAATATGATCATGGCAAGCTTTATAGCCTACCCCTTTCTGTCCTCCTCTACACTTATGATAGGTGCATATTATGTATTGATCATGGGCTGCAAATGTTTTTCCCTCAAATGGAAAAATGAAGAGTAATCCCCCAAAGATCTCCCCTCCATCAATGATAATCTGGTTGTCCCAAGACATGTCATCTATGATGAATAGGACAAGATCACCATAGAATGCCCCCATGAAATGTTTACTGTAGGTTATACCATGTGCAGAAAAATTCAAACAATGCCTCATAGGGTCACAATGCAACCTCATCCATTGCAACTGCAAAAAATAACATGGCAAGTGGTGCACAACAAATATCACATCTACTACTAAATAGTATATAGATGGTTGAATCAGCAACATGAGGTCCAATACCTGCCCATATACATACAATGGATGGATAACATTACGAAGCTCATGGTTCACCCCACAAGTAATAAAATATGTGGCTGTAGCCATGCCTCCTCTCATGTTCCCCTTAGAACATGTACTGCAGAAAATATGGGAGTCCTTCCTCATCAAGGACACATTCATCCCATGTGTCTCTTCTCTAATCATGTCCTCCATTGAGATAACAGAAATATAAGCCAAGGAGACCATACTCAGCAATAAAATGAGGTAATACTGAAGGTTTCATGTTGTGCAAAGATGTACCAACAGTCTCCCAAATGGTCACAGCGCAGTTTCCCAAATTGCTGCTTTAAGAAGTGATATGGCAAGTTGTTTTCCAACTCATGAATAACAATGTATGTTCTTACATCTGATAATGCATGGAAAATGGCTGGATATAAATGCTGAACATATATGGAAGGTAACACTTGCCCAAGGCCATATAAAATATGGTTGTCTCCATCACATGGTTTTGGCCCAATTTTTCTCATGGAGCAACATGAAAAATCTGCCCCTTTGAGAAACCCTACACTGCATCATAATGATAAGAGTATGTAAATCAGAAAAGGTACACACAAGACTCTTACCATAGGCTGGAAGTGAAATTATAGATGGATCTATGCATGTGATCCTCCTCCCAAATGACAGTGTCGTGAGCTCATGCAAAAAGGCTCCTACACATGCCAATCTTTGTTCCTTGACATGCTCCTTGTCAAGAACAACTCTGGTGATGCTGATGCAAATATGAAGCTTCTCCCAAGAGGGAAATACCTCCCAATAAAACCCAGCTAAGGATTGATCCCCTTGCACTATGAGAGTGCCCTCCTCTACTCCTGCAACACCATCAATCATATGAGATCAAATCTGCTTGTGCTCTCTCCCATCAATCCCAAGCAACTCAAGTGCTTGCTGCATCCTCATGCTTACACCATGTACCTCAAATGATGAAGGTATCATGACTGATATATATATCATATCAACTCCAAATATCCCTCCCCCTAGCTTCTCAATGATGTAAACATCCTGCCACTTCTCCCCTTCTTTGGTACTCCTCCCATGAGGGCTACCATCCTCCCAAACCAATTCTTGCTTTCTGCATTTCATGAGAGTTTCAAATGCAGCTCCTTGGATACCTCTTAGGAAAGGCCTCTCTCCCATGACTATGTTGAACCTATGAGGATCCAAATGTGATGGAGGTGATGTCTCCTCTCCACCCATGTTCAACAGCGCTACTAATTCTTCCAATGGTGTAGCAGTTGTCTCTTCCTCCAGTTCACAATTTGTTTCATGATTCTCCATGGAGGTGTCATGTTTTACTTCATCCTCCAAAATTTCACACTCCCACCTCAAAGGTTGAATGAAACTCATCAAATATGTATGAGGATGAGGGTTCATCTTCTCTTTGAACCATTTTCACAGCGCAGTGCAATCATGAGGCCCTAAAGTGGCCATGAGATTTGATCCTTGGACCTCTTCATATGAAATTCCGCCATCCTTAAGATTAATTGCTGAAGTAAAATGTGGAACTTTTCTCATACCTTGGTGGATCTTGGGACCTTATTGTGTGGCTGCAATGGTTTTTCCTCCAATGGATTCTTCATCCATAGATGTTGAAGGCCGCTCCTTCAAACATGTAGCAGCGTTGGTGCAATCCTCCTCCCATGGTGGAATGGCTTTCTCTTCCTTTTTCCTCTCTCCATCAAAGGCTTTCATTAACCTTTGAGCAAAGTCTGCAAAATAACTCACCCTTGAATGGACCAAGGTTTTGAACCACCAAACATAGGTTTCCTCCTCCATGTGCAGGGCTTCCATCTACACTGCTTCTTTCTCTGCCACTGGATGCAACAATAAAAATGCCTCCAGCTTCTTCTCCCAAGCTCTAGCTGAAGTAACCCCATAAAATGTAGACAATAGAAGCCTATTGCCTCTAATTTCTCCTTTTCCATAGGGCCTTCTCTCCTCCATCTGCTAAATAGACTGTGGGAACGCTGTAGCTCCCTTGAATGCTATAGAATGGGGTTTATAGTCACCCAGGTACTTGCTTAAGATCTGAAAATCCAAGCATCTCCCATGCTAGTCTTCAAGAGAATAGGAAGTGCATGGACCTTCCTCTTCTCCCCTTTTCTTCTCCTCCTCCTCAGGGAGGCTCTTATTTATTCCAAAAATAGTTGAGCTCAGGCTCATCTTCTTCATTATTCTATTCTGAAATCGAACTCATAGGCTATGCCAAGTTCGATGCTCTGATACCACTGTAATGTTCATTTTTTAGAAACATTGTCAATAGACAAAGAAAATCTATTCCAGAGATATACTGCAAGGGCATTTACTGTATTTGTCACCTTTGAAAAAATGATGAGCTCCAAAGGCTACCTGGCCCACTAGCAGACTCTGTCTATAGAGTGATTGTCAAGGTACAATATCCCCAAGAGGGAAACACAACAAGATTGGGAATCTCTTAAGATAACCCCAACATTGCAGCTACAGCAATAACAAATTCATCAAATGGAAAATAGCAGTGATTCATATACACATGAAATTCCATAGAATCCAATGGCCATCATATTAAAACATAGCAGCATAAAATATACATCTTCCTGAGGAAATGATCACTCAAGAAAGGCACAACAAGCATTAAGAAAATTGTACAAGGAAACATGAGAAATATTGTTGCATAAAGAAAGACCTAGGCCATGACTACGCAGTTATAGAGAAGAATTGCTGCATAAATAATGTAATTACAATGATATGACAATGTAGGCTCAAATAAAGAAGGGGGAGCAAGATCTCACCCCTGAAAATACATAACATCAATCCTTCAAGAGGATTGGATGAAATCTATGCAAATACACTATAATACAAAAATGCCGAAGTTACAGTAGCTGCTGCAACTCAAGAGCTGGAAACGGATGGAGAAGGCTGAAATAGCTGTTGCCGATGAAGAACCCTTCTCCAATGAAAATCTGAAGTGAAAGGTTGATCCTTTCACCCAAGACTTCCCCTCCAAGTGATTGTCAATCCCTCACAGCAAATAGTCACCAAGAAGAACGTTGTCTAAGAGAGGGACTGCGCTGCTAATGATGGAATGTGGATGGCCTAATGTCAAAGATGGTGGGATATGCTCAAGAACCACCTTTGCTGATCTGCCAATGGATGGAACCTCTCTCCACTGAAAAACTAGCTTCGGATGGGGTGTGGAAACCTCCCCAGCAACACCCAGCAACACTGCACAATATCTGTTGCAGAAACTGCACTGATGTAGATGGCTGAAGCTATGGCCTGAATGCCTGAATATGGGGAATGGAGTGCAATCCTTCATGACCTCCTCAAGAAGGAGAGGAATTCCTAAACAGGACTCCTTTGTGCCCGAAGGCACTGCAGCTCTGCTAAACAGCAAGAGGCAGCAACAAGTCTCTAAGACTCAAGTGTATAATGATCAAAGATAATCTCAATGGCTGCCTTGCTCCTCTTTTAAACAAGTGAGCCTTCCCTCCATGGGCCCTACTTCGAATTAGGGTTTCCTTCCTCTAGAAGCTTCCCTCCTACGTTTTCCCACTTAGTGCTTTCCAACTCATGCCAACGCAATTTGACTTGGTCCACCTTGGCCAAGCCTTTATGCAAAAATCTCCTTTCACACATGGAGGTGTGAAATCCAGCTCCAAACATGATCCTCTTTCATACTTAGAGGATTTTTATTCTCTATTCATGCAAATAATGGGTCCCCTACCCATTTTATTCATCTCCTATATAAAATTAACAAAAATTAATGTTCCATAAAAGTTTGAAACATTACAATTAGTTTCAGAGGCTTGTGAGTACCGGTAAAGCACTTGAGAAGCTTATAAGTGACATTTTTTTTATATTTTGATTCTTTGAAGTATCCTTATGATCAGGATCAGACTCAAGCTGTTTTGATCTAAATTTTAGAAATATAATTATTTATTTTCAGCAGAGACTACCACCACTTGTGGTCCTTGTTTAAATACAATTTTAGTCATTGAAAATTTTAAAAACAATAATCAAGAACATAACCCTATTGTGAATTGTTGCATAGTGATCATACACCATTCATATTGTTCTATAAATTTTCTTAAATATACAACTATTAGACAAATATATGAGTAATTGAATACGATACAAGTCTCGGTTAGAATTTTCCATGTGTGATGTAATTTATTGTCACTCTAATAAAAACACATTTATTTAATTTGGAAAATAATTTGAAGTTCATAGTATACATAATTTAATAAAAGAAAATTCAATTTTACTCAACAAATATATTTAGTTAATTTAGGACCATAGAAGTCAAGTAATCGCTCTCTAAACCTTTTTCGTTGTAGTTTATTTTCATGTGTAATTCCTTTTAAACAACACTGTTATTCTCTTCATGGTGATCCTGGAGTAGGATCAACACATTGAGATAAGAAGAATTCAAACACAAATTCCTTGAAATTAAACCATAATAATAAGATTCAAAATATAAATACAAATTACATTATAATTTAGTATTGACATAATTAACATTATTCAAAATACATATATAGCTAAAAAAACTAGTATGGCTGCAACATGTAAATGTACATCTCATAGATACCAAATTCTTCATAATTTTCCAAAATTTAGAATAATTTCAACATCAAGAATGTACATTAAATCAAATTAAATGATGAAGAAAAAAAAATTTGTTCCTTGAAAATTTGGTAATATAGCTTATATTTATAAAAAAACAAAAAATTGTTTTCTTATTTTTTGGAATTTTAGAGTTTTTTTCTATGGTTTATGGATTTTTTACAAAGATAAAATATATAGAATATATTAATAAACATCAAAAAATAAATCAACATAATTTATTTGTATCGTACAAAAAATTCCCTAAATTTCACACTAATAGTGCATTTTCATATAACAAAGGCCATTACTGTAGAAACTTGTTACCATGAATTAATAGCTTATATTCTTCATCACTATATCCTAAATTCAAAAAAATAAAAATAAAATATATTGCAAATTATATTCACACTAACAAATTAAGCTTATTTTTTTGGATCCCTAGTAATAGGGGAAAAAATCAATATTTGGACAGATAGTTTGATGGGAAAAGAACCTTTGCATCAATTTCAGACTCTTCTTCCTCTCAAAACTTGGTTACATGAGCAGGGTAAATTTAAAATATATGATATTTCTTCTTTTTATTAGTGCTCTAGAATATGGATTGATTGGGATTTTGGATGTTTATTTTAGGTAGCTTGGGAGGTGGTTTGGAGGGAAAATCGCAACAAGAGTCACTTGTGGGCTTGGAACCCAAGCATGGGGTTTTGCACCCATCGGTATTTGGGCTAAAACTGTGATGAATTTGAGTATGAGAAAATTTTAGGTGATAGAGCTTGGCGTGGCGATTCCAATGCTTCGAAGATCACTCAAATTAGAGATCTAGAAATTAAGCTGTGAATTTTTAAAGCCTAAGTGTGCCTTTTGACATGTATGCTCATGGAGCTGAGAAGAGGTTATTTCTTAATCCATATTGTGCAATGCATACCAAAAGGAAGCTCATTGGAGAGGAGTATATTATTGTTTGGCCGCAGATAAGAAAAGGTGAACCAGCCAAGGAAGAAAGGGTTGGAGAGGCTCTTTTTATGACTTTTTGGGGACGTAATATATATTGCAAGAGGGTCGAGTAAGGAGAGCCAAGTTATGGGCTAATTGTGGCACATTTTACATACGATAACCTTTGTTCCAGGTAGACTGTAAGTATAGAGAGGAGGTGTGGGCAGGTCGTGGGCCTTGAACACTTTGTTGCAAGGTTGCGTCAGTTTTTTTTAGGGCAATAAGTCACCATATCACAGCGTGGAGGTTGAATGAAGGACGCAACATAGAAGAAGGTTGTTTGGGCTAGTAAAACAAGGAGAATATTCCCTAAAGTTGGCCAAAATGATAACCCTATTGTACAGATTAGACTGTAGGCCCGTAGTGGCTTGTTTAAGAGAAAAATGGCCCTAAATAGGGATTTTTATGAGTCTTCTCAATCTGCAAGGTGTCCAGGATTGAAGGGATGGAAAATACATCAAACAAGGTGAGTTTTGTTCAATTTAGTGGGCAGTTGTGGGCTACAGGAGAAGCCCTAATCAGTGATCCAAAACTCAGTGCATGAACATACGTTTTACATCAGACTTGGAGTTTATTTTGCCTTGTGTTGGGTCAAATAAGTGACCAGCCTTGGATCAATTTCATTTGCATCCTATGGGAGAAAATTTTTAGGGTTGTCTTGGGTGTTAAGAAACCCCAACTAGGATTAGATCTCGTAGTGAATAAGTGTCCTAGGAGAGGATTGTTGGTGAACTGTATTAGTATCCACGTTGAGGTGTTTCCAAGTGTTGGATGCCCTAACTAGGAGCAGATGCTACAACAGACTTGGTCACTCGTGGACTGTTGGAGGGAAACATGAGAGTGTACCGAGTGTGGATGAGATTGGGTATTTATGGTCTACTAGAGGATGGCGTGATAGTGTCCAAGGTTTGAGCCCGGTGTGCACTATCTTCATGGATGTTATAGGTCAGTTTGGGCATCATCCCCCAAGACCTAGTCAAACTGGACATCATCCCTAGGACCAATGAAATAGGTTCTATCATCCCCTTATATTTCAGTTTCTATATGCCCTAAGTGACCATTGATGATACTTCCAAAATCACGCCAAGAGAAACCCGTGTAGGAACGTCCTTAAAACCGCTTAATTCAGAATGTGGACATTTCATTCATGGCTTCCATTGTGAGATTTCCAAGGTTTGAAGGATATGCTATATGACCTACTGACTCACCAATGCTCATCTTCAAGGGACTAATTATGTTTCAGTGCAAAATCTTCCATTCAAGGGTGCACTACAATGCACTTCCCAACACTCAAGGGTGCGCTGATCACCTGGGAGTGGAATTCTCATTGTTCTGGGAATCTCCACATGGCCAATACCTTCTATAAGATTCCATATTTTTCAAAATTTGAATCCAGTTATCCATATAACACCTATGAACTTGGAAACATGTCTTGCCTATTGTTAGAAATTAATTCATTGAGAAAGTACCATCAGTTTCCCTATAAATTGAGCACTCATCCTGGTGCTAGGGAAGGAAGAATTTTGGTAAAGTTATGATCTTGGATTCTCATTTGATAAGAGAGTGAAAGTACTAATATGTTGTTGGGATAATGTTGGATGTGATGAGGCTAGAATGAATATGGAGCAGGTTGACAAAAAATTGATCCATTGGTTGTAATCTTCTCCTTATACTCTTTAATAAAGATTTTTTTTCATTTTCCCATACATATGTCTCTATTTCTTGTGCAATGTATTCTTGAATGATGTTTTTATTTCATATCTAATCGATTTGATTTGAATGAGATAAGTAGATATTTGTATGGTGTATTTTGTTTTTTGTTCTCTGTTTGTGTTTGCAGGAATCGATCTAGCGACTTGAGTTGGATTGAGAGCGACGGAAACAACGATAGAAGGAGAAGGAGAAGTGAAAGAATCACAAATAGGCTTCTTTCCCATTCTGTATATCTTCTTGTTTTAGAGAAAATAATAATTATTCTTTCTTCTATTTTTCTAAGTGATAAATATCACACTTAGGGAATTTGGTTTATCCATAGATCACAATTCCGTATAAAAAATTGGCGAGTCTACTAGGGTGATCAGTCTGGTTTCATGAATGCACGGGTAAATCATCTAGATAAGGTTGAACAATGTGCTTGATGTCATTGAAAGCATAATCCATTACTCTCTGAAATGTTGCCCTAGTGTTCTTTAAACCAAATTATATTTTATGATAAGCGAATGTGCCCTACGGACAGATGAATTTTGTCTTATATTGTTCCTCTAAGCAGATATTGATTTGATTGTAGCCAGAAAATCCATCCATGAAAGAAAAAAATTCACATCAGACACAATTGTCAATAATCTGGTCAATAAAGGGAGTAGGATAGTTGTCTTTTAGAAAAGCAAGATTGAAATCTTGATTACCAATGCACACTCAGATTGTCCCTTGTTTCTTCATGACAAGAACAATATTGGAAACCCAATCAGTAAGCAGAACATGGTAAATGAAACTAGCACACAAAGGTTTTTCAACTTCTGCTTTAATGGCAGCGACCTTCTTCAGATGAATAGGATGAAGGAGTTGACGTACTTATCTGACATCAGGATACATTTGTCCGAGTGTCATTATTGTATCCCCCTAATTATTAGAGTGATTATTTCTTATATATCGTCATGGTTGATACAACCATTTCTATGGTATTATTCCAAGAATAATATGGGATAGAACATTCAATATATTATTTGAGTCGTAATCTCAACGATATGGAAGTGAAGTATTCATAAGTCGAAAATATCACCTTGGCGATCGTTCAAGCTTTCCAAATATTTTGTCATTATATCCTGTTCTGAAAGACCATTGTCATTTCGGATTGGAACCCCATGAAATACATTTTTTCACGTCAATTTCTAGGGGGGAAATATTCAAAATGGATCGTCATTTTACAAGAATTTGAATTGGAATTCATCAAATCCAAGTCAAAGAAGTCTTTAGTTTTGGCTAAGCTTCTCTGCGACCTTCCCTTTGATAGTATTGATACTACATCAAAACCATAAATTCTTTATGAGTCCTTGTCTCTGATCGGATCATCTGATCCTTGGTATGGGGATTTTATCATTTATCTCCAAACCCAAACTTTTTGGCTCGATAGCTTTCACTCTCAACAGTGACGTATTTGATACCAAGCCAAAGATTATCTGATCTTCGACAATACAATTTATCATCATGGTGTCGATATGATTTTAAGGACGTGCCTCACTCATTAGGAGGATGAGAAGGTTCTAAATGATTGTCATGATGGGGCTCGTGGTGGACACTTGTCTAGATATGCTACCATGCAGAAGATACTTCGCGCCAATTACTTTTGGCCTACCATATTTCGCAGTTGCATCCTTGCGGTCATAAGTTGTCATGCATGCTAGATATTTGATTGTAAAATCCACAAACCGTGAGCATTGATGCATCCTATTATCGTTGTGGAACCATTTTCAAAATTAGCCATTGACTTCATGACTTGCAAACCTCGTTCATCCAAGGGGCATGGTTATATTATTGTCGTAGTACACTACTTTACTGAGTGGGCCGAAGCGATGCCTACATTGAATAACACAGGCGAAACAGATGCATTATTCTTTTTCAATCATGTCATCTCATGGTTTGTTGTTCCATAGGATATAGTCACAGATCATGGTAAGCATTTTCGCAATCATGTGATGAATGAGTTGATTTCCAAATTCAGATTGTCGCATGATAGTTTTGATCCTTATTATCCACAATCCAGTGGACAAGTTGAGGCTATTAATAAGATTCTTAAAAAAATGCTTCAACGAATAATAGGAGTTCAAAAACAAAATTGGCATTTAATCTTGTACTCGTCTTTGTGGGCATATCGAACCTCAGTGAGAAACACAACTGGATTTACCCCCTTTCAATTGGTGTATGGTCTGGAAGTTATCTTTACTATCCAGTGTGCAACAACGTCATTAAAACTCGTTGTTGACTTATTACCTGACACCTCTACTAAAGAAGCACATCATTTTCACCTCATCCATCTTGATGAAATGCATCGTTAAGCCGCATTGTCCAACGAAGTGCATAAGAGACGTATTAAGCCGCAATATGACCAACATGTCCAGCCTCGCATCTTTTCTGAGGGAGACCTGCTCTTAGTTTATGATCAGGAGGTTGATGTGATAGGTACAAGAAATTTTGAGCCATTATGGCATGGCCCCTATATTTTCAAAAGATTTCTTGCTAAGGGTGCCTACAAGTTGGTATATTATGATGGAATTTGATGCAGGAGCATCCAGCTAAGAAATTTCATTTGTAATTTAATAGACATAGGGGGTCTTTTGTTTTCAAGGAATTTGCTTTCCTATGAATTAAATTAATGTAATTATTAATGTTTTGAGTGATTTTAATGAGAGATATTTAGAATATAAATTAATTAAATATTGTGAGGCATTTTGTAAATGTTCTCGAATTTTGGAGAACATGAGAAAATTAGGACAGTTGAGAGCTCATATGGATTGAGAGATTTGGAAATTAATTGTAGATTTTAAATTAGGAATTAGTTCATGATTTATGGGATTGATAGGATTTTTAGGGGTTAGTTGAAATTATTAAGGATTTGAACCAGAATTGGTTCATAGAACCTTTTGTATAAAAATAAAATAAAAAAGAGGAGAGATTTTGGATTTAGATATAGAAAAGGTTTGGATTGTGAAGCCTACGGGCAGAGAGCGAGTGAAAAGGCCACTGATTAGAAAATCAGACCAGAAAAGAAATTCTATTTATATATGTGTTTATTAATACAACGAATTCAATCCCTACGTGTATTGATATTTTTGTGAATTTGTATTCATGTGCACTCTACCTTTTGTTGAAATTTTTGCTGAGATTTTTTTATGCTTCCTCGCATTAAGATTCTACAAATTTTTACATGTATGCATGTGAGTTCACTGTTAAATATGTTCTTCCATCTGTACTAAATCGTCTTCAGGAGTTGGAATATAAGGTAAATGGGAGTAATGCAACGCCTCCTCCGATGCCAGAAGAAAAGGAGGAATTATAGAATGCTGATACAATTCTAATTCACGCTTTAGAAACTGATTTGGAAGCAACGAAGAAGGCCTTGAAGGAAGCACTTGCTAACTAGGAGGATCTTATTGAATCCGTGGAGAAAATGAAGGAACTTCAATTTCGTAAAAGGAGATCTTGTTGGTAAAGCGTGTTCTCTGAACCACTGTATCTAAAGTTTGATTTAAATGGCTACTACCCTTGTTTTAATACTCAGGATACTTCCCCAGTTTGATAATTCAAAGTCACTATATTTATTTGACAAGGATAATTTGAGATTGGACTTGGGAATGTGTGTGTGAATTTATAATGTCGCGATGAAGAACCCTACGTGAGAGATGCCTCCATGAATAGAACGTTTCTCTTTTAAAGTGTTGGAGTTGTCAACGCAAAAGGCGTTAAAGTTTTGTTTTCACTGTGCAGAGAGTGTGGAAGAATTTAGATTATACTTGTTGTGTTGACATGTTACACATTTTAAATTATTTTTTGTGCATCATGAAAATACCTCATGATAGCGAATTTGATTTCAAAAGTATAGCATTAAGGGCAGGAGAACAGTTTGGCAATTTTAAGAAGGAATTTTGCAAATACATCATCATAAGGAGCATTGGACATCCGCTAAGGTAAAGAAATAAAATTCAACAAAAATTTTAATTGGTGTATAATTTTATTGACTACTAGAAGTCGAGTTATACATTCTCCAACTGAATCGAAATTATGAGGTATCGACTCTCTCTCTGTTTGAAGATCGATCATTCCTGAAGGTAGAAGAAGAACTTCTTGGGAAATGGAAACACAAGAATCACGAAATATAAACCATTTTTTGAAATCTAGGGATATTGTTGTTTAATCATCTTCTATATTAAGGGATTTTAATAACTTTTGTAGTCCAGTGCCCAATTTCTGTAGCGTCGGATGGAAATTCGTGTTAGGTCTTACCATATCTTGCATGTGATGTCATTTGTAGTTATTATTAGGTTTTCAGCTAGATGTGGAATTCACACATTTATATTATGTTCCGATAATCCGACTACAGAGCACTCTTATTGGAAGATCCAGTACATTGTAAGAGTGGTACTGGGCTAACTAGCATATTGAGTGACATTTTGGAAATCATTATGACTTTGTTAGTTTCCCAGCCCCACAAGTGTCAGTTATGTTAGATTGAAATATTTGGGAAGGTTAGGATAGCAAGTGTTGAACTACATGAAAAATCTGTAGGGTTTCGATAGTTCTAAATAGTTTATGCTGTGTGATTAACCATATTTACATCATAACATGATTGTCTTAGTAGAGCTCGACAAGAGAATGAAATTCCTGGGACATGTATTTGATATACAGTTGACATACATTTTACAATTGTTGGAATGTCTAATATGGTAGATGCGGCTTAGGATGCATCAATTTTTGGTATTAAAGTAGAACAAAGAGATTCTACGTGTAGAAGTTCTTTGAGAGAATAATTTAGAACAAATTTATGTTTTGAAGGTGTCTATACATGTGCAATGGTCATGACAAAAAGCAAGTGGAGATCAGATTTTGAATCTGATAAGCAGCAAATACACGGAATTTGAAGTATAACAGAAATTTGCAGAAATAAATGAGAACAATCCAATAAAAGTAAAAGTGAATGGGAGAACAAGGTCATGCAAAGATCTTGAAGGTGAGATAGTGTGTTTTATTTTAATCTGGTTTGAAGATTGTGGTTGTAGAATTTAGGTTGCAAACAAGATGAAATATCTCAACAAATGAAGATCAAACCTGAGGAGCAGTGATTTCTAAGTGAAAGAAGAATGTGGAAAAACCTTGAAGAATTTGGATAAAAAGGACAGTTGTGTTCTTAAAAGGTGCATATGAGTGGAAGCCTAGGAAGAGTAGAGAGGAATTCTCAAGAGGTTCCAAAGAATAGAGAACCAATGCTTGCTAAAAGACCAAGTATAGAAGAAAGCTTGGTAAGGTAAGTGGCAGGAGGGCAGACTTTTTATTGTAAGGGCTTTAGTACAGCTCATGGTGAATGAGTGAGGAACTCATGAAGATAGAAATTTATATGAAGATGACTATTTATAGTCATAGAAGAGATAGCAGAGGTTCTGAGAGAGACCACAACATAATAAAAGTGAAGATAGAAGATGCCAAGGAAAATGGCATATAGAGACAGTTAAGCGATGAAGAATATGAAAGGGAGAAGGTTGAGGTGGCAGTTCATTTGGAAGTATTGATGGAGATGATGAAGAGAAGTAATGAATATCAGAGATATGGTTGGACCATGAGGAAGAAATTAAAGTGGTAGAGGCTCCAAGAAAAGAGGAATCAACAGGTAAATATGCAGTTAGCAGAAGAGTTGAGGAAGCTTGAACAGATGATGAGTGTGCAATTGAGATGTGTGGAACTCAGAGAAGCTAAGTTGAAAATGGAATTTTTCATTTGTGAAGCTGAACAGGATGAAGTTATGGGTGAAGATGAAAAATGGAGATCTGTGAAAGATCTTGTGAATTATTGTGAGAATTCAAGACAGCATAAATTTTACCTTGTTGAAAAAATAAATTATTGATGATTCGCTAAACTATTGGGAAAGTTGAGATCTGCATGAGGATGTAAAGCCTTGTATTTTTGTAACTAATGATTTTTATGTGATTACAACTTTTGCAGAGAATGAGCAATCTTTTGAAGTTGTCAAAAGTATGGAAGAGTATCTTTCAGAAGATAAATACTCTGAAGATGATAGAGAATGTCTCTTGAATAGCAGTGACTTGTTGCAGCAGAAATAATTTAGTAATGCATTGACATTTGAAGTTGTTACAACACAGGAAAAAATTCTTGTGAAAGAAGAAGATGAGATTCAGACTGAAGAACTGATATGTGAAGCAACAATTGAGACTGTTGAACCTTGTAATTTGAAAATTGATAATTTATGTAAAAATGCATGGATTATAAGTGATGATGAAGTACTTATGTCGACAAGAAATTGAATTGCTGAAACATTTTCTAGAAAACTCTGAATATGACAGTGAAATTGTAGAGGAAGCAGTTCACTACAGTGGACAAGAACATAGAGACATCATTAAAGCAGATGGGGAGACTTATGGACAATCTCGAGCATCCTTTAGAAAAATATTTAGAGAGAATGAATCAACATACTGATGTGTAGATAAAGGAGGAAATTTCAGAGAAACAAATTGAAATGTTGCCAAAGTAAGAAGAGGTACTGAGGCCTTATGTTTTCGATTTTAATAGTTGTTTTGTGAGTGCAGGTTTTATTGCAAATGCTGGAGAAAATTTGGCACATATGAGCAACCAAGTAAAGAAAGAGGAAGAAATTTATGTGGAAGTGCTTAATCCATGGAAAAAAGAGATTAGATTACTGGAAAATATGTTGGAGAATCTAGATTCAATGTAGGAAGAGAAATCTCAATATTGGGAAACAAAAGAGCCTGAAGAAATGTCGAATATGAAGATGCAAGAGTTAGTGGATAGCAACAAATGGCAGAGTATGTACCAGCCCAAGGATGTGTTGGAGATGGAGATTGAAGAATTATGGAAATTAAGGATGAAACAGTCCAGATGGAGACGATTGACAATAGAAAGAGTGATCAATCAGAATTTGAAAATAATTGAAAAAGAGAGGAAAATGAAATAGAAGACGACAGACATACAATAGCAACAAAGGATCAGAGCATGTGAACAACTAAAAACTAAAGTTTGGGACCCTGAAGGTTTTCTATCAACATGTGAGAACACATGATCTGGAGATCATGAATGTTTTCAACCTTTGGATTTTGATGCAAAAGCATCTGGCTCAGAAATTTAAGTTGTAATTTAATAGACATAGGAGGTCTTGTGTTTTCAAGGAAGTTGGTTTCCTATGAATTAAATTAATGTAATTATTAATGTTTTGAGTGATTTTAATGAGAGATATTTAGAATATAAAGTAATTAAATATTGTGAGGCATTTTGTTTGTTCTCGAATTTTGGAGAACATGAGAAAATTAGGACAGTTGAGAGCTCATAGGGATTGAGAGATTTGGAAATTAATTTTAGAATTTAAATTAGGAATTAGTTCATGATTTATGGGATTGAGAGGATTTTTAGGGGTTATTTGAAATTATTAAGGATTTGAACCAGAATTGGTTCATAGAACCTTTTGTATAAAAATCAGATCAAAAAGAGGAGAGATTCAGGATTTGGATATAGAAAAGGTTTGGATTGTGAAGCCTATGGGCAGAGAGTGAGTGAAAAGGCCACTGATTAGAAAATCGGGCCAGAAAATAATTCTATGTATATATGTGTTCATCAATACAGTGAATTCGATCGATGTGTGTATTGATATTTGTGTAAATTTTTATTCATGTGCACTCTACCTTGTGTTGAAATTTTTGCTGATATTTTTTTATGCCTCCTCGCATTAGGATTCTACAAATTTGTACATGTATACATGTGAGTTCATTGTTAAAGATGTTCTTCCATCTATACTAAAGCATCTTCAGGAGTTGGAAGATAAGGTCAATGGGAGTAGTGCAACGCCTCCAATGCCATAAGAAAAGGAGGAATTATTGAATGTTGATACAAGTCAGATTCACTCTTTAGAAACTGAGCTAGAAGAAATGAAGAAGGCCTTGAAGGGCACACTTGCTAACCAGGAGGAGCTTATTGAATCCATGGAGAAAATGAAGGAACTTCAATTTCGTAAAAGGAGATCTTGTTGGTAAAGCGTATTCTATGAACTATCGTATCTAAACTTTGATTTAAATGGTTGTTGCCCTTGTTTTAATACTTAGAAGCCTTCACTAGTTTGATAATTTCAAAGTCACTATATTGATTTGAGAAGAACAAGTTAAGATTGGACTTGGGAATGTGTGTGTGAATTTATAATGTCGTGATGAAGAACCCTGTGTGAGAGATGCCTCCATGAATATAATGTTTCTCTTTTAAATTGTTGGAGTTGTCAACGCAGAAGGCGTTGAAGTGTTGTTTTCACTATGCAGAGAGCGTGGAAGAATTTAGATTCTACTTGTTGTGTTGACGTGTTACACATTTTAAATTACTTTTTGTGCATCATGAAAATACCTCATGATAGCAAATTTGATTTCAAAATTATAGCATTAAGGACAAGAAAATAGTTTGGCAATTTTAAGAAGGAATTTTGCAAATACATCATCATAAGGAGCATTGGACATTCGCTAAGGTAAAGCAATACAATTCAACAAAAATTTTAATTGGTGTATAATTTTATTGACTACTAGAAGTCAAGTTATACAATCTCCAACTGAATCGAAATTATAAGGTATCGACTCTCTCTCTTTTTGAATATCAAGCATTCCTAAAGGTATAAGAACGACTTCTTGGGAAAGGGAAACACAAGAATCACCAAATATGAGCTAGTTTTTGAAATCTAGGGATATTGTTGTTTAATTGTATTCTATATTAAGGGATTTTAATAACTTTTGTAGTCCAATGCCCAATTGTTGTAACGTCGGATGGAAATTCATGTTAGGTCTTACCATATCTTGCATGTGATGTCATTCGTAGTTATTATTAGGTCTAAAACTAGATGTGGAATTCACACATTTAGATTCCGTTCTAATAATCCGACTACAGAGCACTCTTATTGGAAGATCCAGTGCATTGTAAGAGTGGTACTGGGCTAACTAGCATATTGAGTGACATTTTGGAAATCATTGTGACTTTGTTAGTTTCCCAGCCCCACAAATGTCAGTTCTATTAGATTGAAATATTTGGGAAGGTTAGGATAGAAAGTGTTGAACTACATGAAAAATTTGTAAGGTTTCGATGGTTCTAAACAGTTTATGTTGTGTGATTAACCATATTCACATCATAACGTGATTGTCTTAGCAGAGCTCGACAAGAGAATGAAATTCCTGGGACATGTATTTGATATACAGTTGACATACATTTTACAATTGTTGGAATGTCTAATATGGTATATGCAGCTTAGCTGCATCAGAATTCCATTGGCACAACCCCGAAATATGTTGTATCTCAAATGTTACTATGCTTAAACATGAGTGTAGTAAACTGTTGTATTATATTGTATATATGTTTTTCATTTGCATTTACTGTCTTAGTTTGTCGTTCTAGATTTTTCTTGAAGTTAGTGATCCGCTTTTCATTTCATCACAGATGTCTGAATGTTTGGAACCATTCGTTGGGTATGTTGATGGTACTAGTCTAGTACGCAGAATATATCCTCTGCAACATGGGCCATTTTCGCTCTAGTAGCAAGTTAGTGAGTTTTCAAGTGATTTGTACTAGTTGATCTACAAAAGATATCGCTGAGTATAACACGTTGATCAAACTTCTCTCTGATGCCATTTCATTTGGTATTAACCGCATCATCATTAGGTTAGACTCACAACTTGTTGTATTGCAACTTACTAGTGTTTATACTTCAGAAATCTAACACTACATCGTATGTTCCTAAGAGTTCAAATTTTGGAAAGACATTTTAATTTCATTCAATATCAACACATTTCCATAAACTTGAACACATTAACTGATTCCTTAGAAAATTATGTTATAAACAGACATTTGCAACACATGTAAAGACATATTTTCAATTCACATCACATATTGAATAGGATTGTGCAATAAACATAGGAAAACATTGAAAACAAATAGATAGATAGTTACAGGTTTTTACAAAATTTGTGCCCAAGACACATTGTTCATTTGACCTCAAAATGTATGCAAAATTTCAAAGTAAAATAGTGATGCTCATGATAACAAGATACTGATCTAGCTATCATATGCAATAACTACATCCAATGGTTAGGAATGCCAATAGTGTGGCGTTGCGGTCTCATAGGTAACTCTTCGATCCGGAAATCCAGAATCTCGAGAGTCAATCCCTCTATGTGTTTTTGTATCTCAGAAAGAGTCTTGGTCATATCTAAATCCCAAAGTACTTCTCTCCCGAAAGCCCTCTCTACTGGCTCCTCTACTCTCTGCTCTGGCCAACCCATTGGTCGAACTAGACCTACATCTGCATACATCAAAACTTTAGTTCAGTCTTGGGAAACATCAAAATACAAAAACATGTATAAACCTTTAAAAAAATCAAAAATCATGGTCAAAAAATTCTTACCAATTGCACCCCATTGAGCGTTGTCTGGTAGAATCAAGTCTAGATATCCTCAGAATTCTACACCTGCATATGCATAATCATAAATGGCAATCATCTGTCGTCTAAACCAGGTGAATAATGCGGTAGAGAATACAAAGGTCAATTGACCAGCATGTCTAGACATCAATTCTACCCATCTCTGCATCCATGGATCTCTAGGGCCAAATATACCCAGTGTAACATGTTGGGACTGCATCAATGGAATCCGCTCTAAGGAAAAGGAGATCAGGATCAAGCCATAGCTGCAATTATTATTCCTTACTCCCTTTTCCTTGGTTAGTTGTTCTTTCATATGAAAGAGGACAGCTTCAGCCTAGTTAAATATTTTTGGTTCCAAACACTCCAATGCATACTGCATGTATGATCTATTTTCCACATGTAGTGTAACGGAACTGGCAAGCTTTGCGATAGTAAATAGGATGGTCCTCAAAGTCAAATCACGTACATCACATATGTTTATTTTCCCATCCTTACTAGGTTAAATCCCTAGATGGCAGTGTTTTAGTATGTAATCTCTCACTGTCTCTCCTCCAATAGCAGACCCTGAAAGAGAAATGGGTGAACCTCACCTTGATAAACCTGTGAGAAAATAAATTTCCTCCACTATATTGGGACCACTTTCTCCCCAATGTGAAAATCTTGTATTACCGGATCCCATGAACGAACAAGGAACTCCAATAGTTCCATTTGTTGCCTCATACCCGACAATCTCAAGTACTTTAGTAACCTGCAATCTCTAAGGGCTCTTACTGTACCCGGATCATTTATGGAAATCATGTTATGTTCTTGATGTACTCTTTCCCCCCATGTAATCACCATTTTGATCCAATGAATACCTGAAACACAATCATAAGACTCATTAGGATCCATTTCATGCAAAAAACAAGAATGAGAATTGCACCCAACGCACCATAGGTCAAGGGATAGAGCATTGTAGTGCATCTGGCCTTCAATTTCAGTGCACTGCAGTGCACCTTTTGACATTCAAGGGTGTGTTACCCTCTAAGCATAGTAGAATTACCCTAAGGGGCTCAAAACCATAAAAATTTACCATGAAATGCAATGAAAATGATACTAAAAGAAATAGAAGGTTCATAGCTCCAACCTGGATTAAACGGCAAGGAAAATAGTCCACAGAATCTGTCGCAATCAACTGTTGAAGTTCGATGGAAAAAACTGGTTCGGAGCTCCTATTTTTCAAATGGTAACTTTCAAATGGTAAAAATGAACGTTAAAAACTCTTTTAATTAGTCAATTTGATTATTTAAAATCATGTTTAATGCTGTGACTATGGTTTTTATTCATTTTTTCTATGAAACAGGTATTTTTAATCCATTTGATGGTTTTCTGAACATTTTTTATAGTTGATATAGCAGATTAGTCATGCACACTTATTCAAGAATGATTTGACCACAAAGCATACTTTTATCCTTATTTTTCGAGCTTTGATAAAAATGAAAAAGGACTTGAAGTGCACTTTTATCTCTTTTTCAAGCTTTGATACGGCGAAAAATGAACCCCTGGAGTCTTCTTGTAGCTCTTTTTAGACTCTGATAATGTGAAAAAATTGCCGAGCACTTGTATTTTTGAGGTCGTAAAATTAAATTAAATGGAATCTACTCAGTATAAGTTTAACCCTTTTCCGGACTATGATAGATTAGTTACAAAAAATGAAAACCTTAGTTTAACATGGCTAAGAGGTTTTCTTAGGTATCCTTTTACACTTTTTCGGACTTGAGCGAAAAATTTATGAAAAATGACTCATTGAGTTTTCTTTTGTCCTCTTTTTCAAACTCTCTAAATATGAAAAAGGACCAGGTTGTGTCTGTCGTTAGGCTCGTAAAATAATGGAATAGCGACAGGCTTGTTGATTATGGCAAGAATTGAATTTTTTTATCACTAGACTCATTAAATTATTAAATAGCGATGCATTCACCCAAAGGGTTGAATTTTACCCTCCTCAAACTTGTTAAAAAATAAAGAGGTACTAATCGACAAATGACCGGGGAAAATTTGGGAAAAAGAATAAAACTCTTTATGGTAGCAGGTCACTCTTGAACATGACACTTTCACTCCATCATCGTGACTTTTGGGTTGGGTAATATTCTTGACGATTCATTCATACCTATGGTTCATCATACCTTCACTTCAGTTTTGGGTCAATGCTGGAAACTCCTCTTAGTGTTGTCGATAAGTTCAAGAGAAGTCATCTGGTAAAATTCTCATCCTTCTACAATACTCATAAACCTTCATCTTCATAACAGTCATCCCTTAACATTGGTATATCAAGTCACATTTTATCTCTAATCAGTAACTCTCATTTCACGATAAATTGTCTTCCTGTCGACATCATCTCATCATTCAAGAAGTTTACTTACAAACATCTTCCAGTACCCTGAGGCTTGTTACATCATCAACAAGTTTCTCACTTCTGAACCTTTAACCGAAAGATTTTGTTTGGTGTTCGACATCAAATCATCTATTCTCGCCTTGCAAACTGTACTCTAGTACCTTGAAATCCACTAACATCAATGGTGGTTTGCTCATGTTTGTTAATAGCTCACATCATTGGCTGGTAATAAAACGATGTCTTACCATGTTCGACTTCAAATAATATATCTGCATGGTTAGACTTGTACCTGAATGATCAAGTGAATGAGATAAGAAGACCCTGGATCTAGTTTCATCCATCCGAACAACGATTTCAGGATTTTTGTACACATCATCTATATGATGGCTTTACATATAGATCGTAATCTAAACATGGGCCTATATCTATAGGCATGTCTATGTTGGGCAACATTCCAATGTAGACGACTTTCTGAATTATGTACATATTATTAGATGGTTTATGTGTTGAGCATGGGAATGCCTCCCTCAGCAATTCGTTATCAAAATGAAAATATCATGATGTAATGTATTGTAATATTGATGCAGGCCACCGTCCACTTCAATTCCAGCTCATCACATCGTAAAGTATCTTATCCAAATATTATTTTGACTTCATGCTTTAGGGGGAAGCCATTATAGGTCAATGTGGGCATCATCCCCCAATACTTGGTCAAACTAGACATCATCCCCAGGACCAATGAAATAGGGTCTATCATCCCCTTATATTTCAGTTGATATATGCCCTAAGTGAAGACCTTTCATTCATGGCTTTTAATGTAAGATTTCCAAGGTTTGAAGTATATGTTATATGAGCTACTAACTCACCAACGCTCATCTACAAGGGACTAAATGTGTTGCAGTTCCAAATCCTCCATTCAAGGGTGCACTGCAGTACACTTCCCGACACTCAAGGGTGCGTTGGTCACCTGGGAGAAAAATTCTCATTGTTCTGGGAATCTCCACATGGTCAGTGCCTTCTATAAGAGTATATGTCAAACTTTGAAACCAAGTGTCCATATAACACCTTTGAACTTGGAAACGTGTCTTTTCTATTATTAGAAAGTCATTTTTTGAGAAACTACCATCAATTTCCCTATAAATTTGGCACTCATCCTAGTGCCAGGGAAGGAATAATTTTGGTAAAGTTATGTTGTTGGATTCTCATTTTATAAGAGAGTGAAAGTATTGATATGTTGCTGGGATAATGTTGGATGTGATGAGGCTGGAATGAAGTTGGAGCAAGTTTACAACAAATTGATCCATTGGTTTTAATCTTCCCCTTCTACTCTTTAATGAAGATTGATGTTCATTTTCCCATACATATGTCTCTATTTCTTGTGCAATGTATTATTTAATGATGTATGTATTTCAGATCTAATCGATTTGATTTGAGTAAGATAAGTATATATCTGTATATTTTATGTTGTTTTATGTTCTCTGTTTATGTTTGTAGGAATCAATCTAGCGACTTGATTTGGATTGTGAGTGATGAAAACAGCGACAAAAAGAGAAGGAGAAGTGAAAGAATCACAAGTAGGCTTCTTTCCCATTCTGTATATCTCCTTGTTTTAGAGAAAATAATATTTATTCTTTCCTCTGTTGTTCTAAGTGATAAACACCACACTTAGGGAATTTGTTTTATCCATATATCACAATTTCGTATAAAAATGGACATAGATGGTTTCTAGAGTGGCAGTTGTTGAGTTCAAGGGTTGACCAACCATAGGATCAGTTTGTCGAGATAGATACTTGTGTGTGGAGGACTTCTATAATAGACGATGGGAATTCCTCCTAGCTCATGTTCATTGTGGAATATGGACATCTTGCAGTGATAGGTGGCATTCCTACATGCCATATTTTGGTCTTCATTGGAGCAGTACGGGAAGACCATATTGGGTTGAAGTCCCTGAGTAGATGAGGAGTAGCAGTAGGCCAATTGAGAGTTTTTCACAAGTGGAGTTGTGAAAAAATTGACAGGAGTCTCGATTTGTTAATGCGTTGATGGTTGAATGATCAATTACTGAGCATATTGATAGTCGAGGTTCAATGGTGACATGGACTTGGAGCATTGATAGAGGTGGACCAGGCAGGTACATGGTACGACCGAGAGGAGCTGAGAGAGCGCACTACATCATCCAGGTGGTTAGATTATCTTTTTGAGGGTATATTGGTCATCGATGTACTGACACCAAGCCCCATTTTTTATCTTGTACTAGTGGATGATTGAGGGTCATTATCCCTAGTATGAGAGCTGTTTGGTCAATTTAGTGTGTCCTAAATTGCTAACATAAATTATCAACCAGGGATTCGTAAGCTGACGAAGTGTGGCGCACTATATGTGCAAGATAACCTATCTCTTACTTTTTGTCGTTTTTGGATTTTTATGAAATTCTAAAAGACAAGTGTGGAGACAAATATTCAAGACAATGATGTCCTTCTAATGGTTTTCCAAACTTCAAAAGAATTTTAAAACACACAATGACAAAATTAATTCCTAAAAGGAAATGAAAATTGCATCACTATTCTAATCAAGCAAATAGTGAACTATTGATCATGAAACTCATTATCCTTGCTGCTGTCTAAACACAAAAGAAACTGTACTCAAAGAAAAGATTGCAAGTAAAGTAAAACTAAAATCAAATTACATCAACTCATATTATGACCCCTCACCATTAGTCTAGATATGGCTTTCGGAGGTAATCATAAACAACTTGAGCAATCTGATATCTAATTTGCAGAAAAAGAAACTAATATCAAACTACACACTCATACTTCAATCCCTCGCCATTAGTCCAGCTATGGCTTTCGGAGGTAACTGAAAATGACATGAGCAATTTAATATATCTAACTTGCAGAAAAGTAAACTAATATCAAACTACACACTCATACTTCAATCCCTCACCATTATTCCAGCTATGGCTTTCGGAGGTAACTGAAAATGACATGAGCAATTTAATATATCTAACTTGCAGAAAAGTAAACTAATATCAAACTACACACTCATACTTCAATCCCTCACCATTAGTCCAGCTATGGCTTTCGGAGGTAACTGAAAATGACATGAGCAGTTTAATATATCTAATTACTAAAGAAAATGTGCAAGACTGAAATAAACAAACAGTGCTGGAATTAAAAAAAAACTAAGAAAAGTAAATTAGCAGAAGGACAAGATGGATTCCATGTCATTAGTCATTATAAAACTATGTGCAAATGCCCGGGCTGCCATGAAAAATTATGCTAAAAGCTATGATTTCAGAAAGCAATCTAAGTAAGGAAATATGACAAAAAATAATTGAAAGCAACTTATCTAGAAAACATGTAAAAGCCTCATTGGATAGCAGGGGCCCTCTGCTACCAATTTGGTGAAGTCCTTCAGCTCCTTAAAGTTGTAATCAAAACAGCATCAAAGAACTGAATTTCTCTATTAAAAAGAACTCACAAATCTACATCCCATTCCATCTTGAACTTAGTTACAAATCTACTTTCTCATTACTTTCTCATTACCTATGATACGAGAAAGCTTCTCCTATTTATAAAAAATATGAGGAGTCATCTCATTAATGGGAGTCCATGAATCTCTCCCTCCATCTCTAGAGTTACAATCAAAATAGGAAATGATAAGACACATGTCTTTCTAGAGTTTCAACACAACTTGAGGAATGAGACACATATCCTCTTAGAGTTTCAATACAACAAGGAAGTGAGACACGTATCCTCTTAGAGTTTCAATACAACAAGGAAGTGAGACACATATCCTCTTGATCCCATAATCTTCTCCAACCAAATTCGAATTTGGCTTTAGAGTGCCACATAAGGGTCTTCTAGAAGTCTCCTTTTGACCTACACATGTCACAAAACTCACAACACATATATAGATATATGAAACTATGTTAATTTTCTAGTTTCTAATCATAAATTCACTTAAAATACATAAAATAAATAACTTTGGAAAACAAGGATCCTAACCCATATATTTATAAAAATGGTTACTTGATGTAGGGTTTTAGGTCAAATGGCTATGAAATAAGAGCTAAATGGTTATGACATAATGGAAATATGTATGAATATGGAGAACACTTTTGAAACTCAACATACCCCCCAACTGAAGTTGTTGCATGTCCTCATGCAACTATTGCAATGATTCATTTGTCCATGAGTTGATCTTTTATGAGTTTTGACTCATATAGATTCGTTCCAAACTTTTTTTCTTGATATTTTCTTTTTTGGCAAAGTATAATACATTTGATTGCAACATTTTTTTTTTTTTTAATGGTTGGTTCTTGTGTAACAACCATTTTTTTTTTTTTGAGCAATGGTTATTGTGTAACAATGCTTTATTTTCTTTGTTGCATCAAAGTTCATGAAAACATTTAGAATCAATTACTTCATCAATGAATTGATCATTTGCAAGGCATATAATCTTTTGGATTATGTTGCAACAATAGTTGGTTGGGAAGTATATGTGTATGGAAATGAAATGAAAATGTGTGATAGTGTATGACATGTGGATATGAAATGATGTCCCTTCCCCCCAACTAAAGATATGACAATGTGAAAAAGGGAGTGGGGAATTTTTCCAAAGTTACAATTTTAGCATTCTAATGAATTACATGACTAAAAATTAGAAAACAACATATCTTCACTTACCTTAAATGTGGATGAGTTGTGTATGTGTGGTGGCTGCAAAATTCTGATCATATTCTTCTTCAAGTGGCTGAACAAGAGGAGTCATGGATAAAGAGATGAGATGACTTTTTATTGATTCTAATAAAACTTGTTGAATCTGCTCCAAAATGCTGAAAATAATAGTCTTCATGTCTTCAAAACTCATTGGCATAATTCCTACTATGTGAAAAGATGTTCTGATGTCGAACATAGTAGCAAATTGTTGACTTAGTGGCCATTAATGGATGCCACTAGTCAACACGAGAACTCTCACCATTGATGACAATGAGAGTCAAGATGCCCAAACACATCTTGCTAGGTACGAATGATTTTGCTGATGTCGAGTCACCTAGAAGATATGACGAACAAGAGACATTAATGTATTCTCATTGTTTGTCAGCATGAGAACTTGCCATTAAGGCATGCAAGCCTCAAGGTGTTTTACAAAGAACTTAGACTCAAAGGACTATAGACTCAATAGTTTGCATTGAAGCAGGGCTTATTTGCGGAATGAAAATGACAAGAAATGGAAGATGGAAATGGAAGATGAAAATGGAAATGGGTAATAAGCATGTGAATGAGCCTCTTGCTTTTATTTGTGGGTTATGAATGGACAAAAAGAAATGGAAAGTGGATGTGAATGTAAATGGAAAACATGAAGTGAAATGAGGTGAATGGTTTATTATGAGGTATGGATGTGATGGAGACAATAGTATCTGAAGGTTTTTCAAGTGTTTGGATCTGATTTTGCATCAGCATATTTCCTCCTCTTTGTTGTTGATCATCCTCTTATGAAACAAATTGGTCTCTTAGAGAGACACCATTCTCTTGTAGTCATTTGTCTTTCCTCCTGGAACCTGCAAAAAAAACTAATACTTCTTCTGCAATGGAATGTAAGATTATCAAAGGAGAGAGGTGATCAATCTCTCTAGTTATGATATTTACATATAAAACTAAGAATTTGTATTAATGAAACAAGTTTTCAAAGGAAAAATCAAAAGAATTTATACCTGTTTTGGAATTAGAGCCGGAAGTTGAATGTAGCTTCTTTTCAGCAATTTATTTCATTATTTACCATTTCAAACTCTAATGATGGATTTCTCATTGTGTAGATCTTGTTGAGACCTTTCCAACGATACTTAAATCATCAAAATCTGATTTTGTATGAGAAAGTTAAGCTCATTTGAACAATGAGGTTTTTCAGCTGCGGAATTGGAGAACAGCTGCGGAATTGGACTTTAGCTGCGGAATTGGAGAACAGTTGCAGAATTGGACTTTAGCTGCAAAATGTCGACGGTTTCTCTAGCTAAAAATCTTGAATAAAAAGTTAGCCATTCATCCTTCATCATCAGTCCAAAATTAATCAATACCTTCAGAAAAAGTGAGCAAATAACTTATTCATTTCATTGATTCAAAATTATTGATTGATTTTTTTTTATTTTTTTTAACAACAAAAGAGAAATGCAAATTTTTTTAAGTTTCAAAAAATGATGCTAAATAAAGCAAACTCAGATACATTGACCAATCGTGACCTTGCAATGACCATAGAATGGTAAGTGAAGATCACATAAGATGAAAAATAATATACTGGTAAGCATTGAAGAACATAAAGGGCATGATCGCTATTTCAAAATAAAATCTTTCATCTCTTCAAAATTTATTTTTGTATCTGTTTGATCCTTGAGGACTATCACAATCAGTAACCGTTCAGGACCACCCCCCTCAGTTGGAATTCCAATTGCAATAGTTTCCAATACTCTTCCATCCACGCCATTACAGACACGTTCAATCTCAATTGAGCTTACCTGTATGATTTCGTGATTCAGCAGACAAGCATGAAAGGTGGCGTTAGGTTGGTTGATTGGCTTTAATAGAATTTGATTTCAACTTGGATTCTTCTTCCTAGAGATCAGGGAACCGAATTATGACTGCAGAGTGCCGTTTTCAAATTCTTCACTCAGAAAAAACCGTTTTTCCTCACGCGGCAGGCAAAAATGGGCTTCAAAGAACCGAGAAATTCTCTCAGACCGCCACGAATTTTGTAAAACTAAGTCTGGGTTATCTAATTGACCACGTTGGCGAAAAAACCCATGTTTTATTTTTTCCAAATTCATCTCCGTTTGGGCAAATCGTGCTTTCAAAGTTTGATGTTTTTCTCTGTTTTGACCTTTGTTTGTTTTTTTTTTTTCAGATTCGGTTATGGCTGCATCAATCTCTGCAAACACTTGTTCTTTGGGACGATTCCCGCCAACCTTCCAAATCAGAGTTGTATAGAAAGCACGTCTTCCAAATTCTTATGATGTGTTTTCAACCGTAACTTCACCTTCTCCTCAGTATCATCAAAACGTTGAGTTAGTCTCCGTGCAATTTCTTCCGTCTCTAGTGGAGAATATTTCAGGTGGTAAATTTTACCCGTCTCGGGATCAAGTCTCCTTCCAACAACTCTCTCCACAAGGATTTCATCAGGCACATCTAAGAAAATAAAGAGATCTGGCCTGATGCCAAGACTGTCAAGAGCAAGCTGTCGTTTCGTCATGGCCATTGGTATTGATTTTTGTTTATGTTTGGTTATTTATTGATTTGTTACTGTTTTGTTTTTGTTGTTTTTTTTTTTAATTTGTTTTTGTTGATAAAACTATATGTTATATTTTTAAAAATTAAAAATACACATATATATTTTACTAAGCAAAATGATTTGATTTTTATTTTTATTTATTTTTTAATAAAATTACACATGTTAAATTTTGAAAAATTAAAAATATACATATGTAATTTACTAAACAAAACAATTTATTGAATTTTTTTTTTTAAATGATTTGTTATTAAAATTATATATATATTTTCAAAAATAAAAATATACATATATATCTTAGTAACAAAACAATTTAAATTTTTTTTTTTATTTTTTTTTTATTTTCATTTTTATTTTCATTTTTTTTTAATTGATTTGTTTAATAAAATTATGTATGTTATATTTTCAAAAATTTAAAAATACACATATATATTCATTAAACAAAACAATTTATTGAAATCAAAGTTTTTCATGAAAACAATTTTTTTTTAAAATTGTTGAATCAATTGAAATGATGAAGTTTTATTTTGTCTCCTTTTTTTTTTTCACATAACAATTCTTTTTCTGATCCTCCGGATCACACAAAGTGCAAGAGGAGAGCATACTCAAGAATTATTAAAAAAAAAAATTTACATAACAATCCTTTTTCTGATCCTCCAGATCACACAAAGTGCAGGAGGAGAGCATACTCAAGAATTATTAATTTTTTTAGATGTAAGAAATAAGGCTACCTAGTTACACTTCCTCGGCAACGGCGCCAAAATGTTTGGTCAATTTAGTGTGTCCTAAATTGCTAACATAAATTATCAACCAGGGATTCGTAAGCTGACGAAGTGTGGCGCACTATATGTGTAAGATAACCTATCTCTTACTTTTTGTCGTTTTTGGATTTTTATGAAATTCTAAAAGACAAGTATGGAGACAAATATTCAAGACAATGATGTCATTCTAATGATTTTCCAAACTTCAAAAGAATTTTAAAACACACAATGACAAAATTAATTCTTCAAAGAAAATGAAATTGCATCACTATTCTAGTCAAACAAACAGTGAAATACTGATCATGAAACTCATTATCCTTGCTGCTGTCCAAATACAAAAGAAACTATGCTTAAAGAAATCCAAGAATTGCAACAAAGTAAATCTAAATCAAATTACATCAACTTATATTCTGATCCCTCACCATTAGTCTAGCTATGGCTTTCGGAGGTAACCATAAACAACTTGAGCAATCTGATATCTAATTTGCAGAAAAAGAAACTAATATCAAACTACACACTCATACTTCAATCCCTCACCATCAGTCCAGCTGTGGCTTTCGGAGGTAACTGAAAATGACATGAGAAATTTAATATATCTAACTTGCAGAAAGTAAACTGATATCAAACTACACACTCATACTTCAATCCCTCACCATCAGTCCAGCTGTGGCTTTCGGAGGTAACTGAAAATGACATGAGCAATTTAATATATCTAACTTGCAGAAAGTAAACTAATATCAAACTACACACTCATACTTCAATCCCTCACCATTAGTCCAACTATGGTTTTCGGAGGTAACTGAAAATGACATGAGCAATTTAATATATCTAAATCTAACTACTGAAGCAAATGTGCAAGACTGAAATAAACAAACAGTGCTGGAATTAAACAAAAACTAAGAAAAGTAAATTAGCAGAAGGACAAGATGGATTCCATGTCATTAGTCATTATAAAACTATGTGCAAATGCCCAGGCTGCCTTGAAAAATTATGCTAAAAGATATGATTTCAAAAAGCAATCTAAGTAAGGAAATATGACAAAATAGAATTGAAAGCAACTTATCTAGAAAACATGTAAAAGCCTCCTTGGATAGCAGGGGCCCTCTGCTACCAATTTGGTGAAGTCCTTCAGCTCCTTAAAGTTGTAATCAAAACAGCATCAAAGAACTGAATTTCTCTATTAAAAAGAACTCACAAATATACATCCCATTCCATCTTGAACTTAGTTACAAATCTACTTCCTCATTACTTTCTCATTATCTATGATAGGAGAAAGCTTCTCCTATTTATACAAAATATGAGGAGTCATCTCATTAATGGGAGTCCATGAATCTCTCCCTCCATCTCTAGAGTTACAATCAAAATAGGAAATGATAAGACACATGTCTTTCTAGAGTTTTAACACAACTTGAGGAATGAGACACATATCCTCCTAGAGTTTCAATACAATAAGGAAGTGAGACACATATCCTCTTAGAGTTTCAATACAACAAGGAAGTGAGACACATATCCTCTTGATCCCATAATCTTCTCCAACCAAATTCGAATTTGGCCTTAGAGTGCCACATAAGGGTCTTCTAGAAGTCTCCTTTTGACCTACGCATGTCACAAAACTCATAACACATATATAGATATATGAAACTATGTTAATTTTCTAGTTTCTAATCATAAATTCACTTAAAATACATAAAATAAATAACTTTGGAAAACAAGGATCCTAACCTATATATTTATGAAAATGGTTACTTGATGTAGGGTTTTAAGTCAAATGACTATGAAATAAGAGCTAAATGGTTATGACATAATGGAAATATGTATGAATATGGAAGACACTTTTGAGACTCAATAAGAGCCCTAGACTGTTGTATTATATTTTTTTTAATATAATAAATTTGGTTTGAAAAAAAAGCTTTCTATATTCTGTGAATGTGTGATTTACTGTTGTTTATATTCCGTTGTGAAAATTAGTATCATTGAGACTCTTGGATTGGTAGCGTTAGAGATTTTAAGATTCTATCCTAGACCCAAGATCGTGGAAATTCAACATGGTATCAGACTGTGTCTGAGCAACTTTGGAATTCAATGAATCAAAGTATGCACAGCAAAGAAACTCAAAGAGATTTGTGGGTGTCTAGATCATGGAGCATTAGGTTCAGCTAAATACATGGAGATGTGGTCCTTACTGGTTTGGTAGCGATATTGGCTAGGAGTTCTGGTGGATTGGTGTTGAGCCTAGTGAACAACAGTTTTTTGTAGGGCATATTGTTGATCATGTACTTCCGTTGATTTTTCATGGATGGTTAGGACAGCCCAAGGGTTTCTATGTCTTGGGCAAGATCAAGTTGATCAATATGGCTTCATGTGATGGAATTCAGATTTGCAAGCTAGATTCATCATCAAATCATGACGTTGCATATCCAATATTGGAGGGATTTGCATGAGTGGTATTTGATCTAGGAGGATGAGTGATTGCAGGACTGAGCTAGTGGATATCGTGTAAGCTCAAATTGATTCTATCCTCAAAGGGAGAAGTCCTATGGAGGTTTGGGATCTTCAGGCTCAGAAGTAATGAGACAGAGGCACTACCGATATTGTTGGGTTCATTCTACAAGGTACTATAGTGATGGATTCCATATGGGCTAGTGTCGCCAGAGACGATGAAAGTTACTTCCTAGTCTTGGAAGTACCTCCCTCACTAAGAGGGAGTGTTGATTTTTGGTAGCTTGGTAGGTACTCCAAGCCGTAGGGTTCATGGTTTGGAGGGGAAAGTGCCACAAAAGTAACTTGTGGGCTTGGAACCCAAGAATGGGGTTTTGATCCCATCAAGATTTGGGCCAAAACCATGATGAATTTGAGCATAAGAAAATTTGAGGTGGTATAGCTTGGTGTGGCGATTCCAACGCTTCAAAGATCACTCAAATCAAAGTTCTGGAAATGAATTTATGAATTTTTTAAGTCTAAGTGTGGGTTTTCACATGTATGTCTAGGTCGGATTGATGATATTAAGCCATGAGACAGTTGTACAAGCCCTAAGATGAAATTTTTGTGAATCTCATTCTATATGTATATATAGGAGGCGAGAGGAGGTTATTTCTCATCCATCTTGTGCAACGCATAGAAAAAGAAAGCTCGTTGGAGAGGATTATATTTTTTTGGCTGCAGATAGGAAAAGGAGAACCAAAAAAGGGAAAAAGGGTTGGAGAGGATATTTTTATGATTTTTTGGGAACCTAATCTATCTTGCAAGAGGGATGAGTAAGGAGAGAAAAGTTATGTCCTAATCTTGGCACATTTGAACTATGATAACCTTTTTTCCAGGCAAGTAGTAAGTACAGAGAGGAGGTGTGGGTAGGTCATGGACCTTACACACTTTATTGCAGTGTTGCGTGGGTTTGTTTGAGGAAAATATGTTCCCAGATCATAGCGTGGAGGTTGAATGAAGGAGATCGCATAACATAAGGTTGTTCTGGGCTAGTAAAACAAGGATAATCCCCCCTAAAGCTGGCCAAAATGATAACCTTTTTGTACTAATTAGACTGCAGGCCAGTAGTGGCTTCTGTTTAAGTTTAATGCAACAAGAAATAGTGAAATCGACATCCAGAAACAACATGAAAACACCTACACTAGTGTGGGACAACAGGTAATGTAATGATGGGTCCTAGCAATAAATTAATGTGCAATTTAATTTATTTAATAAATTGGAAATGTGTCTAATTTAATTATCCTTTAATTAAATTGGACAATAAATTGTAAACTTATCTCATAAGAACTTGTAATAGCTAGCTGAGTGTGATAGACTCAGTTAGCTCATGAATTTCGAGTTGAGGGTGGTTGGTGAGGCATGCAGAGTGATTCTATGTATTTTAGAGTTCGAGTTACAGTTAGTGCATTAGTTTAATGCATGAGAAATCAATTAACTCGGTTAAGTGAGTTAAAGTCAATTGAACTAGTTGTAACCATTTGTTGCACTAGTGAGAGATCAAGTGAATTAAATCATATTTAATTCGCAATCAGTGATATTCCATGCAACTGATGATTTACTATTAATAGTTGCATGCATGTCGGTTCCAGTGGAGACCCAGTTGAGACAAAGGTTAAAAGGAAGTTGACTATCATTTGTGTTATTAGAAAACTTCCCAGATGCGGTTAAAACACCACAGGATTTCCCATGATACTAGCGTAGTTAAGGAAGGCTTAAATTCCTAAGGAATAGGAATTTCATTCCTCATGAATTTTGTGAGAAATGCAAGCTGAGAATTGGCTAACTATTTTCCCGATTTTGTCTAGATCGGTGTGAGACGATTAGTAGAGTGCAGGATACTATTGTGAGAAGAGTGCATTGTAATTGTTTCATGATTCCTTGGTGAATATATGATAGAATATAGAGGGGTTTTGAGCAGCAAGCTTTCCTTGGGAAAATATATGTGTTGTGGTTTGATTTGTTTCTTTCTATACTTGTTGTGATTGGCGACCGTGTTTATTTTCTGCAATTGATTTGTAGAAGGATCCAGTGTCTTGCTTTAGCATATTGCATGATCCAATTGAATCCATTGTTATACATATTGTTTGTATAATTTCTAAATGGTATTAGAGCATAGGAAATCACCATAATGGAGGAGAAATTGAGTTTTTTACAAAATAGAATTAGAATTTAAAAAAGTATTCTTGGTGCGACAGGCATATTAGGATCGAAATGGCTTTCAATGGCTTGAGATTGGAGTGTGCACTCGAGGATAGATCTAACTATATTGCGTGGAAAGATAGGATGGAGGCAGTTATGGAGGACAATGGGTTGAAATAATTCATTGATAATGACATTCCCAAGCCCACTGCAGCAGATGCTACAAATCTTGATGCTTGGCAAAAGAAGGTTGCAAGGGCAAGGAGGATCTTATTGGAGGGAGTATGAGACCACATTGTCTAAAATTTCCATGGAAAAGAAACTCCACATGCAATGTGGAAGGCTTTGACAGATCTGTTTCATAGCAGCAGTGATCATAGAAAATTGGCACTGAAGGATAAGCTCAGGAAAATAACATTGGAGAAAGATGACATTATTCCAAAATATTTAACCAAGTTTGTCCAATGTCGAGATGAGCTTGAGAGCGTCAGAATTACTATCGCGGATGATGACTTGGTGAGCCTAGCTCTTCTAGACCTTCCCGAGAGTTGGCATAGTTATCAGAACCCCGACAATGGGAGGGAGAAGCTGCCAGATTGGGAACGAATTTGGTCGGATTTGGTGCAAGAATAATTCAAGCGGAATACCAGGAATGGATCTTCATCTAAGGAATACGATGAAGAAAAATTTTTCTTGGCTAGTAAGGTGAAGAAGGGGAAGGGAAAGAAATCCTATTCCAAATCTAAGACCGGTGAAGAAGGCAAGGAGCATGACATGTCCAGAGTGAAATGTTTTCACTGTCACGAGCATGGACATTATGCCACTAATTGTCCACAAAAGAAGAAGAACAAGAAGGCTTTATGATTTATAGCTGGTGAGGCTTTGGCCTCGTAATTTGAGTTGTACTTCTCGCTCATTGCATGCATGGTGTCAAGTGAAATGGGATCAGTGTGGTACTTGGATAGTGGTGCATCTTTCCACATGATGGGAGACAAAGAGCTTTTCAGTAGCTTGGAGGAGATGGACCTCCAGATGCATATCAAAATGGGTGACGACAAAAGGTATAACTCTACCGACATTGGTACAGTTACTTTCCATAGACAATCAGGTAAACCATTCTTACTAAAATATTTAATGCAAGTACCAGGCTTGAAAAAAAATTTAGTTTCAGTCGGAATGTTGGAGAATAGAGGCTATGATGTGGTTTTCAGTGAAGGGAAATATTTCCTTCGACACAAAGCCACAGGACAAGCCAAGAAGATTGGGATTCATGTGAAGAATCTCTATAAACTTGATGTAGATGGCTGCACAACATTGATGGGTAAATGTAATGTTTCTACTTAGCCTTAGCGAAGAGGAAACATTCAATTTTGATTTAATTTATGTTTTATGAATAAATGAATAAAGGAGGACATGTAAAACTCCTGAAAATTCTGAATAAATCAATGCCCATGTGAACAAAGGCAAATCAGGGCTATGTAAATAATCACTTGCAGGTGTGAAAGAGGTTTGAGCTAAATACTAGGTCCACCTTGACCAAATCAACTGCGTTGTCTAGGTTCATTGCATCTCCAAAAGGGACTGCGCGGTTCTAGAAGGGAATCTCTAATGTGAAAAAGGCTAACTCATCAAAGTGGTTTAGGGTTTACAAGAGCTTTCTCATCTTATAAAAGGAGAAGGAGGGCAGCAAAAGAAGGTTGTTGATAGATTATATTTCTGAAGTATTTGTCTACTTAGACAAATACCATTCTTTGTTGTTTAGTGGAGGATTGTGATTGGAATTCCTATTTAGGGGTTTCATCTCTTCCCTTGAGGATCATTTGAGGAGTTCTTTGCTGAAGTGAGCCACTATCTGGTTGGAGACCAAGCTTCATTTTCATGAGCAGCGCTGTCCCATTGAGGGTTTTGCAGCTGCTGTCATTTGCAGCAAGTGGTGTTCTAGATCTGCTTAGATCTAGCTTGGTTTGAGAGGTCTTTTATGTTGGAGTGTGTTTTTTCAGCCTCCAAAGAGAGAGTCTATCCCTATTTTGTATCTAATCTTCAATTTCATTTATTTTATTCAGTCTCCCTCACCCTCAGCACAGTTTCTTCTCTATACTGCGTTATTTTTGCGAGAGGGTTTTCTTGTTTTAGTTTGTTATCAGATTGGAGGAAGATCTCTTGGTGTTAGGCTTGCCTTCCCTTGGTGATCCGTGGATTGGGTTGCTGATCCATGTCTCATAGATCTGATATTTTCAGTAATAAATTTATCTTCAGAAATTTTCGGGTTTTCTGCAACACTGCAATTTGTCATTCAGATCTACAGCTTATTATGCAATATTTTGATGTAATTCCAGATGGAACTTGTTCTTAAAGTCATATAGTTTCCAGATCTATATTAGATCTAATTTTTTATCCATAAATATGTCAGTGATATGAAATTTAATGTACAGCAGCTGAACCATCTGAAAAATAACGATGTCTATGTATTTCTGCAGTTTATTTCTAGTTGCAGCTCTAATTTCTGAAGGGATTTTTCCCTAGTTCTTTTTGTAATCTGTTGTAGAGGAAATAAGCTCAAATATAAATCTGATTTACTGTTATAACTCTGAAATATCAGATCCTTGTCTGTCCTCCTCTGATTTTTAGTCAAAACTGCGCAAATCTAATGAGAGAGTTTTCATGTTGCAACAGCCCTTCTCTTTAGCTAATTTCTAGCTAGTCTTGACTGTGGGAGATCTTTTTAATGTGCTTAAAATAATTTTTTTTCCGATGAAATTCCATATTTAAGTCACATACAACATAAATGATGGGATCCCAGCCCTGATCTACGTTATTCTTGCTCATATTTTCTTATACAACGTTTTCCTTGAAGACCTTGTTGAGATTCCTAAAAAGGGGTTATTCCAAGTTCTATAGACAAAGTCTACAGTTGACTAGGTAGCCTCTAGATCTCACCCTTTCTTTGAAGGGTGACATATCCATTAAATTCCTCTGTATTCCATCTCTGAAATAGAATCTTGAGAATCTCGAAAAAGGATCATTACAGTGGTATCAGAGCTCCACTCTTGGCACAGCCTGTGCTAGCATTGGAAAATCAGTCATGTTGCATTCCGAAGATGAAGATCCTCTTTTTGAGAGGGAGAGGAGATACCAAAATAGAATTCATAGAAATTATGACTATACTACTGTTGACCTTGACAAGGGTCAAGACAAGGGGAAAGCCCCTGAATTGGTAAATGATAAAGATAAGGAGGCATAGGAGTTTGCAAAAACTCTCTTGGAAGCTATGCAAGATCTGTCCAAGGAGATAAAGGATATGAGGACAGATAGAATGAGGGAGTCCCTTGGGATATTCCATCAAGGAGAAAGTTCTGATATGTCTCAGTTTGGGACTAGTCAACCTATGAGCTTGCCACAAGTTCCACAGACCTCACAACGCTCTACAATGCATACCTTCTTGGTTGTAGAGAATGAAGGGATGCAAGAGCCAACCTCTTTGGAAGGGTAATTTGTAGAATATGACTCACAAAGTCAAGGGTTCAAGGATAACTTGAGCTTTCAAGACTTATGCCATCTCAAGGACTGGAGGAGGCCATGGCAACAGTACAGAGATGGAGATTTCCTTCATGGGAGACACCACACTATGGGCAGGTTCTTCTTGCCTAAGTTCGATGGATCACCCTCTTTTTCTGCCAAAGCATGGGTGGAGAAGTTGGACATCTATTTCCAGTTGAATAAAGTGCTTGAATCAGAAGCCATCAAGATTGTTGCACTGCATTTTAAGGGAGAATCCCACAACTGGTGGTTTCATGGACTTTCTACATTGGAGCACAGCAATGTTTCCACTTATACTGAGTTCACTATTAGACTAGTGGAGAGATTTGATCGGAAAGATCCGGAGGCCCCTTTCATAAGATTGGAAAATATTAAATAGACAGGAGATGTTGAGGCCTATATCTCTGAATTACTGAGGTTGTCTGTAATGGTCCCTGATCTATCAGTAGCAAGGAGAGTCTACATGTTCATTGATGGCCTGAAAGAACCTTTGCATGGGTTGGTTAAGTCTACCAAGCCCATCACTTTGCATGATGCCATTGAGAGAACTAGAGATCTCCAATATGCCTTGCCAAGAGAAAAGGCAACCTTCCCAAGCAAAGCCACTCACTCTTCTAAGGGGAAGGAGGGGAAAGCTTCTCCACCCAAGGAGAGATCACTGAAGAAACCTCTTGGCATTGATCTCTGGAGGGATTTAAGGAAAAATAAATTATGTTTCACTTGTCAAGAGCCATGGGTAACGGGACATAGATGTGCTGCTGGAAGAGCACACTATATTGAAGTCTTCTCTGATTGTGAGGAGGAAGAGGGAAATGATGGACCTAGGAGAGGTCACAACGTTGGTGATGATGAGGAGGAGGATCCATCATCATCCAGAGAAGAAGAAGGAGCCTTTGCTCCAACCAGTGGGACTCTTGCTTCTTTGAGAGGAGTGCCCAAGTATTTGACCCTTAGAGTGCAAGGTTCAGTTATGAACCAAAGAGTGTCTATTCTAATTGACAGTGGGGCAACCCACAACTTTATTTATGCTCACCTTGTGCAAAGGAGAGGGATCCCTACTGATACTTTTGATGGGTTCTCTGTTTTGGTTCCAGGAGATAGAACTATGCAGTGCATGTAGTATGTTCCATCACTTTCTGTGACTATGGGAACCTGCACCTTGGAGGACCATTTCTTTGTAGTGGACATACCAGACACCAACATCATCTTGGGTGTCCAATGGTTGATTACTTTGGGAAAATTCACCACTTATTGGAAGGCCTTGCAGATGGAATGGGTGGATTTGAAGAGTGGGAAACAAAAAATCATTCAAGGCATGCACACCTACCCTTCACTTGTTGTTTCCACCCACACAACAAATATGGAATTGTGCAGTGGGGGCAGGGACCTCACAGTTCCTTCTCTCATGTTTATGAGAATTCTGCAAGGAACATTCCTACATCATGGCAAGCCACTTGGGGTGCCATTAGATTCTGTGGGGGAAGCCTCACCAAGTTCTGAAACAATGGAAGAGAGAGTCACAGCGCTATGGGAGGAAGCAAGGGGGAGGATCAGCCTTCCAACAAAAAATTTTGGCATGCATAATGCAAAAGAAAAAAGCAGCAACAAGGCAAGCACCACCATAGATGCATCAATAGCATTTTCTTTGTTGAGAAGTGTAGATCCATATTGTAGGTCTCAACTCCTTGTGGAGTCCTCCAAATATCTGCACACCGGGATGATATTAGATGGCATGAAGAAAGGAGGAGGCTATTTGGTCCATGAAGGGGTCATCTATCATCTTGGTAAAGTATTCTTGTCTCAAGCCTCCAATCTTAAGCAATATATACCACAAAGATCACACAAAGAGTTCCTTTCCAGCTATATGTTGTCAGCAAAAATCTACTCCCTAATCTTGAAGAGTTTTGATTGGGAGGGTATGGAGGAAGAACTACATCAACACTATGATTGGGGGAACTATATTAGCACTTACAAGAGTGAAATATTTATGAGGAGATGGGGCAGCCAAGGGATCCTATGCAAGATACATTCCAGCCATCTCTTTCTTCTCTTAAAAGAGGAGAAAAGCCCATGCCTAACTCTATGTGTGTGGGAGACTTGAATGGTAAAGAATCTGATCTTATGGAGTATGTTTATTTTTATGATTTAACACATTATCTTACCATATGTATGCAGGCCATGGCTCCTACAAGGAGTGATATTACATGCAGATCTCATGGCATTGATGAGGCCAATAAAAATTCCAAAGCTGGCCACTCCCTTGAGGTGCAAAGGGAGATTATCTATCATGATGGGTGCTTCCCAAAGGCACCTAATGAGGGCTTCACTTTCAGCCATGTCAAAGTGACCCATGCAGCAAAGATGTGGTGGGGGTACCACCTATCACACTCAGATCTACTCAAAACAAGGAGTTCACTACGCTGGTACCTTATGTGGGATTGTGACCCACCTCCTCAAGTGCAAATTTTAGTTTTCCTATATGTGATTTTGCTTCCATACATAGATGACATATTAGTATTGTTTATGGGGTTGTATGGAAAAAAATTAGGCAGTTTATATGTACCACATGGGATGTAACTTTATCTTGTACTTCATGATGCATGTTTTAAATTTGACATTGCTTCACCCATGTTTATTTCTGTTGAGTTTTACACTCCTGAAGGGGTAGACTATGCCCCTATCATGTTAGCATTGGAGGAGCAATTTCTGATGTATTGGCTTGGCAAGCACTTAACCCATGATGAAAGCTTGATTCTTGATGGTGCCATCAATGGAGGAGGAGGAGAACTACAGCTCTTACCCTATCAGTTGCTTGAGGACAAGCAACATTTTGGAGGGGAGGACTGTAATGTTCCTACTTAGCCTTAGCTAAGAGGAAACATTCAATTTTGATTTAATTTATGTTTTATGAATAAATGAATAAAGGAGGACATTTAAAACTCCTAAAAAGTCTAAATAAGTCAATGCCCATGTGAACAAAGACAAATCAGGGCTATGTAAATAATCACTTGCAGGTGTGAAAGAGGTTTGAGCTAAATACTAGGTCCACCTTGACCAAATCAACTGCGTTGTCTAGGTTCATTGCATCTCCAAAAGGAACTGCATAGTTCTAGAAGGGAGCCTCTAGTGTGAAAAGGGCTAACTCATCAAAGTGGTTTAGGGTTTGCAAGAGCTTTCTCATCTTATAAAAGGAGAAGGAGGGTAGCAAAAGAAGATTGTTGATAGATTATATTTCTGAAGTATTTGTCTACTTAGACAAATACCATTCTTTGTTGTTTAGTGGAGGATTGTGATTGGAATTCCTATTTAGGGGTTTCATCTCTTCCCTTGAGGATCATTTGAGGAGTTCTTTGCTGAAGTGAGCCACTATCTGGTTGGAGACCAAGCTTCATTTTCATGAGCAGCGCTGTCCCATTGAGGGTTTTGCAGCTACTATCATTTGCAGCAAGTGGTGTTCTAGATCTGCTTAGATCTAGCTTGGTTTGAGAGGCCTTTTATGTTGGAGTGTGTTTTTTCAGCCTCCAAAGAGAGATTCTATCCCTATTTTGTATCTAATCTTCAATTTCATTTATTTTATTCAGTCTCCCTCACCCTCAGCGCAATTTCTTCTCTATAGTGCGTTATTTTTGTGAGAGGGTTTTCTTGTTTTAGTTTGTTATCAGATTGGAGGAAGATCTCTTGGTGTTAGGCTTGCCTTCCCTTTGTGATCCATGGATTGGGTTGCTGATCCATGTCTCATAGATCTGATCTTTTCAGTAATAAATTTATCTTCAGAAATTTTCGGGTTTTCTGCAGCACTGCAATTTGTAATTCAGATCTACAGCTTATTATGCAATATTTTGATGTAATTCCAAATGGAACTTGTTCTTAAAGTCATATAGTTTCCAGATCTATATTAGATCTAATTTTTTATCCATAAATATGTCAGTGATCTAAAATTTAATGTACAACAGTTGAACCATCTGAAAAATAACGATGTCTATGTATTTCTGCAGTTTATTTCTAGTTGCAGCTCTAATTTCTGAAGGGATTTTTCCCTAGTTCTTTTTGTAATCTATTGTAGAGGAAATAAGCTCAAATATAAATCTGAACTGCGCAAATCTAATGGGAGAGTTTTCATGTTGCAACAGCCCTTCTCTATGGCTGATTTATAGCTAGTCTTGACTGTGGGAGATATGTTTAATGTGCTTAAACTGATTTTTTTCTGATGAAATTCCATATTTAAGTCACATACAACATAAATGAGGGGATCCTAGCCCTGATCTATGTTATTCTTGCTCATATTTACTTATACAACGTTTTCCTTAAAGACCTTGTTGAGATTCCTGAAAAGGGGTTATTCCAAGTTCTATAGACATAGTCTACAGTTGGCCAGGTAGCCTCTGGATCTCACCCTTTCTTTGAAGGGTGACATATCCAGTAATTTACTGGTAGTAAATGCCTCTGTAGTCCATATCTAAAATAGAATCTTGAGAATCCCGAAAAAGGATCATTACAGTAAAGCATACAAAGTGGTGAGTCGAGATGAGGGTGAGATATGGCACATGATATTGAGCCATCTACACCACAGAGATTTTAAGGCCATGCTGCAGATTTCTACGGAGCTTCTAAAGGGTACTCTTACACATATAGGCACATGCAAGGGATGTACCATGCAGAAGTGTGTGAAAGTCATGCAATCGTCCCTTGAGAGGGAGCTTGATTTGCATGCAGATGAGGAACTCTTGGTTCCAAAGAATGAACCTCGGGATGTGGAGCAGCCACATGCGGAGGATCATGGAGTGGGAAATTTCGAGCCAGATGGGCAGAGGGAGTACATGCAGCTATACCTCCAGTTGTGAGGTGGGGCGATGTGCAAGATTAATCCCAAGAAAAAATTTGGGCAGAATTCATGGAGATGGGGAGCCCACAGTACAACAGTACAACCTGGCGATGAGGAGCCCACAGTACAACAGTAGCAGGATCAGTTATATTGATGCAGTCAGATGTCAGGAAGATAGAAATCAGAGTGATAGGTGTCGGATACTCAAGCACAGTTCATAGTTGGAAACAGTGCAGAGCACATGGATGCAGATGTCAGCAGTGCAGAGAGTCCAGTAGACATGTGTAGTAGCTAGCAGCAGTCAGAAGACACTAATGGCATATGAAGTATATTGATTCAATTGTTTGGTGGTTATTCAGTTTGAGAAGTGTTGCATGCAAAATTTGCATGTGCGAGAAACACTAGAGAAGTGTTGCATGCAAGACTTGCATGTGATAACAACACTATAGAAGTGTTGCATGCAAGACTTGCATGTCACATGCAAGAGTTGCATGTCGCATGCAATATTTGCATGTCGCGTGCAATATTTTCATGTTGCATTCAATATTTTCATGTTGCATGCAAGAGGTGCATGTGTGCATGCATGGACATTCCAAGGTACCGGATCATGACAGATTGATTCTTTTCTTGTTGACAGGGAGTGTTGAATTTGCAACAAGAAATAGTGAAATTGGCATCTAGAAACAACATGACAACACCTACACTAGTGTGGGACCACAAGTCATGTAATGATGGGTCCTAGCGATACAATAATGTGCAATTCAATTTATTCAATAAATTGGAAATGTGTATAATTAATTATTCCTTAATTAAATTGGACAATAAATTGTAATCTTATCTCAAAAACACTTGTAATAGTTAGCTGAGTGTGATAGACTTAGTTAGCTCATGAATTACAAGTTGACGGTGGTTGGTGAGGCATGCAGAGTGATTATATGTGTTTTAGAGATCGAGTTTCAGTTAGTGCATTATTTTAATGCATGAGAAATTAGTTAACTCGGTTAAGTGAGTTAAAGTCAGTTGAAATAGTTGTAACTGTTTGTTGCACTAGTGAGAGATAAAGTGAATTAAATTATATTTAATTCAAAATCAGTGATCTACCATGCAACTGATGATTTACTATTAATATTTACATGCATGTCAGTTCTAGTGGAGATCCAGTTGAGACAAAGGTTAAAAAGAATTTGACTATCAGTTATGTTATTAGCAAACTACCCAGATGCAGTTAAAACACCACAGGATTTCCCATGATACTAGAGTAGTTAAGGAAGGCTGAAATTCCTAAGGAATAGGGATTGTATTCCTCATGAATTGCATGAAAAAGGCGGGCTGAAGATAGGCTAAGAATTGGCTAATTTTTTGCCCGATTTTGTCTAGATCAGTGTGAGACGATTAGCAGAGTGCAGGAGACTCTTGTGAGAAGGGTGCATTGTAATTGTTCCATGATTCCTTGGTGAATATACAATAGAAGATAGAGGGGTTTTGAGGAGCAAGCTTTCCTCAAGAAAATATCTATGTTCTGGTTTGATTTGTTTCTTGTACTTGTTGTGATGGCGATCATGTTTATTTTCTGCAATTGATTTGTAGAAAGAATCAGTATCTTGCTTTATAATATCGCATGATCGGATTGAATCCATTGATATACATATTGTTTGTATAATTTATACACCTTGTTTTATGTTAAAACAGCCCTAAACAGGGTGTTTTAGGAGTCTTCTCAATCAGCAAGGTGTCCAGCATTGAAGGGAGGGAAGCCACAAAAATTAAGTTGAGTTTTGGTTATTTTACTGGGAAGTTTTGGGCTACAGGAGAAGCCCTAACTAGTGATCCAAAACTTATTCCATGAATAGCAGTTGTACATCATACTTGGAGTTGAGTTTTCCTTTTGTTGGTTCAAATAAGTGACCAGTGTTGGATCGGTTTTGTTTGCAGCCTATGGGAGAAAATTGTTAGCGTTTTCTTGGGTGTTAAGAAACCCCAACTAGGAATAGATATTGCAGTAGATAAGTGTCCTAGGAGAGGATTGTTGATGAATTATGTTAGCAACCATGTGGAGGGGATTCCTAGGTTTTAGATTCCCTGACTAGGAGCAGATGTTACAACATACTTAGTCACTCGTGGACTATTGGATTGTAGCGTGAGAGTGGACCGAGTGTGGAAGTTATTGGGAATTTATGATCTGCTGGAGGAAAACGTGATAGTGCCCAAGGTTGGAGCCCGATGTGAAATATATTCATGGACTTAGATGGTTGATAGAGTGGAATTTGTTGATATCAAGGGTTGACGAATCATAAGTATGTGGAGCTCGATACTTGTGTGTGGAGAAGGACTTCTTCAACAAATGATGGATACTCCTCCTAGCCCGTGTTCATTGTGCGAGATAGACGTCTTTCTATGATAGGTGGCAGCCCTTTTGTGCCCTATGTTGGTCTTCATTGGAGCATCACAGGAAGACCATAGTGGGCTGAAGTCCCTAAGTAGCTGAGGAGCAGTAGTGGGCAGAATGAGAGTTTTTCACAAGTGGATTTGTGAACAACTCGACAAGAGTCTCGATGTGTTGATGTGTTGATGGATTAACGATCAAATAGTGAGCATATTGATAGCCTAGGTTAAAATGCGAGATGACTTGGAGCATTGATAGAGGCGAGAGTTTCGGATTGGGAGTCGAAGGACCGGGCAGGTACATGGTACGACTGAGAGGTGCTGAGAGAGCGCGCTACATCACCTAGATCGTTAGAGTATTTTTTTAGTGTAGATTTTTCGTCGATGTACTGACACCAAGCCCCAGTTTTTATCTTGTACTAATGGATGATTGAGGACCATTATCCTTGGTACATGAGCACTAGACTATTATTTAATATAATGAAGGTGGGTTGAAAAATATAAAAAAAAAGTTTATGTTATGTGCATGTGTGATTTACTTTTGTTTATATTCCACTGTGAAAAGTAGCATCGTTGAGATTCTTGGTTTGGTTATGTGAGAGATTTTAAGATTCTATCCTAGACCCAAGATCATGGAAACAACATTGGATAGGTCCCCCTCACTTTTGTTGAGCCAATTTTATTACAAATTGTGCACTTCATTGCACTCCCTTATGGCTCCTCCTCCTAAAAAGGCTTAAAATTAATTCCCCTAAATTAAATAAAGATCTTAAATCCTTAGTAGGTGGTGTCCCCTAGAGAAATAAGAACTGTTTACATGAAATATTTTATAATTTTACATTTCTATCATCGATACATGGTGTTGTAGGAACTTATCCATTTTTATGCTTGTATATACATGACGAATAGGATTTTAGGTTGTTTGTATGCAACAATAGCTCCAGTATCATTACTCTTTTATCGCAATTATATGATAATACTTTGGTATGAATAAAAAAAGGAACTTCATGCACTAGGCTATTGTGCTTCACAACATAATTACTTTCTAGATATCACATGATAGAAATGAAACTTCAAAAAAAAAAAAAAAACTAAGTTCGATAAATGACAATCTAATGGTCAAGTCATACACAACATATAAATATATATATATATATATATATATATATATATATATATATATATATATATATATATATATATATATATATAATTGTGCATATTTTTTAAATGTTATGATAACCTTGGCTTGGCCATAAAAAGCTTAGGAGCATGATCACAGGGTTATTTTGAAGTTCATTAATGTACCTCGTCGACATTGTTTTCACATATGCAAGGATTTTATCATACGATAAAAGATAGTGTAAAGGAGTGGTTATAAACAAATTTGTCCAAAATATGATAGATCATCCCCACAGGCATGAAAGTTTCAAATATTTTATCATCTAGCTATTAAACACTAACCATCAGGATTGCCAACTCATATGCATCCACATGACATGTATAATTTATGTTTCATGAGATCACTCATAGAATGCATGTGGTACATTCCATTTAAAAAGATGAAAGACACATCATACGAAACATAAACATGTCATGCCCCGCTAGTGTCATATGACATGCATGCCACAATGTTAAATAGTGTCAACCTCACCATTGAGACCATCCTTAGTGTGAAATTTTAATTCTAAGTTTTATGACATAGATTAATTGCATGGAGTTTTAAGAGTTATGTGTGCAGATCATACGAAAGGAAATTTGATCATTGACCTGAAGTTATGAGTCATGATTTTTTTTTACTCCCCCTGAAGCATGAGGAGCACATCGAGACTCATAACTAGACAGTGGTATTTGGGGGGGAGACTGCTAACTCGCCCCTACACACTTTCTCTAGAAAAAGAAATTGAGCTCAGTGATTCTCTAGAACTCTCATCCTACGCTCACAAAGGAATATGGGAATCATCAGCAACTGAATTAGGGGTAGATATAGCTTGAGGCTTCATGTATGAGATTAATTTCATCCCAATTTATATTGGTAAATGGTTTTCCTAGAAAATATAGGGCATGTTTGATCTATTGAACATATTTGAGTTAAACCCCTGCATGTTCTTTCCCTCTCGTTAATCCAGCTTACTTTATTTATACCATGCATAATTGAGATTTAGTGCTTTCTTTATTCCATACCTTGTCTTCATTGTGAAAAACCATTTTCTCACACTCTACCTGCAACCCAATTGTAAGTTACATTATTTTTTGTAGGATTTTTTGTGTTGTTGAGGAATCCAGGCCATGACACTCTCGAATATTTTTAACAAAGTCATGAATGTGTTAATAAAAACATCTATTCCTTGGGTATAACATGGAAATAGACACATCATACTTGTGCCTCATATGACATTGAACTCATATTATCATAACCCTCCGGTGTACTCCACCAAAGGTTGCCTATTTTGGTCAGTCATGGTTTTTGTTTTACTTATTTATTTAGTGTATCATGCAACCATGGCTGACACAACACTAGTAAATGATAGGTCTCCACTCATGATATACAACCCCTCACCACTCAACATGAAATTATGTTGAACTTCACCATGATTTGCATACATTTGACTATGTTAAAATCTATTCACTATGTGTTATCAATGCATGCCTCGACATCATATACATGCCAGATATAATCCCTCAACTGTGGTAAGAGATAGTACATATTATTTGTATGGTTGAGTTCAAAAGGTGTATGAGCCTTTATTTTCCTCCATAACATGTACAATCATTTGGCCAAAGTAAGAAAAAAAGGCTAGGCTCTAATATTCACACAACCAAGCCGCAGGAAACCTATTGACTCACTTACACACAAGTTGTGTTCTCTTCTATATGGTGTATCAAGTCATATGCCATCTCTCCCACATATAGTCTCATTCATGTATTATTGTCCCATGTAACAATACCACAACATGCAAACATAATGAGTTCCAGATTTTTCCGTATATAGTTTCATCCACATGTAAAGCTCGATCATAGCAAAAGAAGTAATGGATATTTCTCATCTTTAGCCTGGCCACATTTTTCCATATGAAAGAAGACATATAATTATTATGTAACTCAAAAGGTATCCAATCCAATCCCTTTGGATTTTTAATCCACACCATGGGGCTCTCTAGCCTATGCTTCCAAGTCTGGTTCATAGGCAGACTTTTGTCTTATTACATATAATATAAGGTTAAATTTGTTTTGTACACCTGCATCGATGTGCACTATGGCCTTTATTGGGAGCATGTCATGTTAATTCATAAAATAATTTTGGTTACAAGTTTGTTTGAATAGCTTATAGTTCATTTCCCAAATAATTCAAGAGATGAACACTTTGGGCCCATCAAGAATAGCATATATTCATTACATACTTACCATTTGTTGCCTCCCACACTGTGACAATGTCCCCTAATCCAAAAAATTTCATAATAACTCTCAAATAAAGCAATGGGTGAGGTTATCAACAAATAGGTTCCCATCTTCACTCATATATTTTTTCGTTATATATTCAGTCTCATGTATAAATGTTCTTTTACTTTGATATTTGTGGCCATTATTATGAACCAAAAAAAACCTCATAATATTCTTGTCACCTCTACTCAACTAAAAATATTTTATGCATTTCCCTTGCATTATGTAAAATACATCTACTGCATATTATGATATATATATATTATCCATGCTTCAATTTTTATCGTAAATAATGAAGGTTGGTTGTTTTTTTCTTTTGCACATTTTTTAATGATGTTTCACCAACAATTCACGTGGGCATAAAATGTTTCATTCCTTCTACCATATTCATTATATCAACATAAATTTTCTCATTGTGACTTGTATTAGTCACATGCATGGACAGTTCTCTTCCCCATGTTATATATTTTCACTTGTGTGTGTAAGTAAAAAACTCCAACATGTATGTGAAACATAACTTTAAACAGTCTTTATTTTGTTGATTATATATGCTCAGAAAATTTATGGTGCATGAAAAAATGTCTTGATTATAGTACAATTCGAGTTTCTTTAGTATAATTTCATGTGTTAATAGAAGAGGGCATAAAAAAAGAACCAATATGTCATGGAGAGAAAATAGGAATAGAAGGATCAAATTTTGTATTCACTTCAATGCAGACTCTGAAGAGTTCAACCAATTGACCCAAACTAGTCAATTATACCTCAGAGGACCTCCTCCCCCTCTCACTACCCCACATTCTTCACAGAAAATGCCTATTCCTCATTTCAGTAAAATAGAAATTCCAAAACCGTATGCATCTCAGTAGTAGTTGGTTCATAATGATGTTTGGGAAACCAAGCTTGTCAAGCTTACATCTAGATTTTCACATTGGCCTACTATTTCACATCATTCAGTCAACCCTGGCATCATTCCTCATTAGATTCCCTTTTCTTTATCTCAAACCACTTCTTTTCATGCTCAGCAAGCCCCTAATTCCCCAACACACTTGGCATTGAGAAAATTTTATAGGTTTGTTATGCTTATACACTCCCTCTAAAGCTATCTCGTCTCATACATATTCTGACATTCCTATGGTTGAAGGAGGGGGTAGGAGAGAATTTTCCTTTCAAGACATGCACCTAGAGGTACAAGGAGGAAGCAAAAAGGAGGAGAAGGTAGCATCTTACATGGTTGGCCCTAACAGGCCTCTTGAGCTCACTTGAGTTATTTATTTTATATCATGCATTTTTACGTTATTTCACTTAGACTTGTTTCATATTATGACATTTTCATGTTGTTGGGACAAAACTTTATTTTTTTACTATGGTACATATTTTGATGATATTATGGCCAATGGGAGACAAAAGGTGGTTCCACATACTCGTTTAAATGTGTTTATGGGTATTGGATTTATCATACACGTGATTTTTTATGGTGATGGTATTCTCAATCATGTCATATTTATTTATATTTTGGCACATGGGAGTTACAAGGTTAATGTAAATATTCATTAGAAGAAATTTCAGCCTAAAAATCCCTATGAAAGTTTCATGTAATTTCCATGTCATAATATGTAAACCAATTAAAATATTTTAAATTTAAAAAGAGTTACATGTAAATATTTTGGAGGGAAAAGAAGAAAACTCATTTTTTTAATTGTATTTCTGGTTTATCTCCTTATAGATTTACTCAAATTTCAAATGTAGACACTCATTGGATGTGGAATTAGATTCCACATCCAATGAGTACCCATTATGTGTCTTTCTGAGAAGACCTGCATTGATAAAAATTGAAGACACATTAAAAAAACATGTTCAACACGTATTTTTAATGTATCTTCAATTTTTCTCAATGTGGGTCTTCTTAGAAACATGTATAATGGGTACTCGTTGCATTTGGAATTTAATTATGCATCCTACGATTATTTCCACTTGAAATTTGAGTAAGCCTATAAGGAGATAAGCCAAAAAAACAATTAAAAAAAATATATTCTTTTCTCTCCAAAATTCATCTCTTATATTATTATTTTAACAATTATTTCATTATTTTTCCTTAGGAGGTCACTTTTCAGCTGAAATTTCCTCTAATGTTCTAGACATAGCTGAGGACTCCACCAGCTAATATAAAATTAATTAATTAAAAATACATCTTCAAAATGTCTTCCCCCGAATTTAAAATAAAATAGGTTTAACATAACACAAATGTTAGCTATGAGACACCAAGGGGAGTATAAAACTAAACATAAGACACAGCAGGGGAAAAATGAAAAATACTAGTGAGGAGAGGTATGCATAAGCTTTGAAAGTTCTCATTTTTCCTCTGGTTAATTTATTCTAGAGTACTAGATCTTACATATTTTGGTGACAGCAGAAATCCTTCAAGTAGTGACAAGGAGAGTGAGCTCATCAAATTTCTAGTTCTTTTATTAAGGTTGTTGTTTATTTCTTGCTTTAATTAGTGTTGATAGAAGGTATGATATTCATTATATCAGTGTTAAAAAGTGCATTTTTTGCAAAAACTATTTCTAACTCAATCTTATCGAAAGATTCCAAGTTTCCCAGCATATTGTTTCACTTATTATTGGCTTTTCGAGTGTCTATTTATGAGTTTTGTTACATCTTAGACATTTTGAATTTGATTTATGGTCCTAATTTTCGCAGAAATCAATTAAATAGTATGTTCTACTAATTTTTTGTCAATAAAATTAGTAGTTGATAGTTGATTTTTTCTGGCAAATTTCCCCAATAATTATACTTTATATTCTCAAATTTTTAAATCATATTTTATGATATTATGGACTGAAATTGTTATTCAATACGTATCATATCTTATAAAATACTTGTGTGGTCTTATGGCTGACACGATATGATCTTGAAATTTTCTTGCAACTTTATTCATTGGTTTGTTGTTTGTTTAAATTTCATTTTATTTACTTTCAACAATGTATATTGGTGCAAATATGGTATTTTGTTTGTTTATTTCATTACTATAAATATTTTTCCTTTATTTTATTGTACAAATATATTGTAAATCATTGTAATTTTATTTTTGGCATTAAACCTCAGGCGTTGTCCCATTATCTCGCCATCCCAATGAGATTCGAGGGAGTTGGCAGCGAAGCATAAGAAACCTCGCTCATCAACATGCTTTTGGATACCATATTGGGAACTCAAATAATTGATCGATAGTTTTATAAATCTCCCTTCATGCATGACCATACAATCTACAAATCAACCTAATATTGCTAATAAGTTAAACAACCAAAGGATTATTTCTCACTCATTACCTAAGTTCATACTTGAAAAGTCTAACTCTCTTGTTAAATTAGAAAAAGCTTGGGTTGTTATAGCTCAAGATATCAACTTGCAAGAAAGAAGAGAAGCCCTTGTAGCATCTCAAAGATTGTGTTAATCGAAATTAGTTGGCTTATGACCAGTGAGTCGTGTTCCTCTAGAAGAATATGTGGCTTGAGCCCCAAATACAGACCATTAGATGAAGTCCAAAGGAGAAACAAATCATTGTTGGTAAAGCTCGTATTCAATTTTATCAAATAACGTGTTTTTTATTTTTAGAAAAACCTCTTCATATTGAAGACCTATGTTTGGAATCTAGTCATTTTCTCAATGTACTCCTACTTCCTTGCATTATTCATTGACTACATCATATTCCATCCAAATTGGAAATATTTATTCATCTTTTAATTGAGTTCAATCTACCATAAATCCTACCAAGATAATCAAGAATTACAAGTTATTCCAATTTGAAGGAGATGTAAATGTCACTCCTTGGCATGTGACCTCCCCATTGAATTTAACGTCGATTAATACTTCATTGCAAAAATTTAAATATCACATGCCAAATTTCTTTGGAAATGACACCATCAGATCTAATGAACGTCTAACTACTTTTTCTAACGTATGTCACAATATTGGTGCCAAGGATAAAACCACCTGCATGTGGCTATTTGTGCACTCCTTTGAAGGAAATGTAGTTGTCAATTTATTTTAAATTTCGCCCAAATCCTTCTCTACCTGTACAAAGCTTTGTTACTAGTTTAAGTCTACTTATGACCAACCCCAAAGCCTTGTTGATCTCCTTTGAGAATACAACAATGTTACATTTACCAATTTTAAACAATTAAATAATTTAATCTTTGTTTCACCAAAATGTATAATCAAATTCTAGAGATCATAAGGCCATAAAATTAAATGTCCATGATTCACTATTATAGTACTTTTCCTTCCACTTATCATCACGGGTTAGAGGAGAAAAATGCACACAACCTAAACCCCTTTACAAATATGTTTGGAATACTAAGAGAAATTACGTCGCATTGGTATTCCACTTGATCACAGTAAATCAATTCAACATATCATATATTATTCAATTCATGCAATACATGAGTAATCGATTTATATCTTTTGAGAAGGTGGTCATAATGAAACTGTATGTTGAAACTTCTACTTCGGCTCCCATTCGAATCCCTTCCCGGACATATCATCTAAATGCCCTTCTTTCCTGACCATGGTATAACTTATGTGAATAATACCATGAGGAAAATACCCATTAGGTTAAAAAGAATGCGCAAGAAATAATTTTTGGAAAAATAAATGACCCTATGATTGCAATTTGTATTAGAAAGATAATAATGAAGGCATGATGGCTTAAACAAGAAGAACTTTCATAGCACGAAATTCCAATAACCAACCCCTCAAGGAGGCCAATAACCAAAGAACCCTAGATTCCACTTCCTCACTTCTGTATGTAAATTCTTGCACCCCTTCCTATTCGATTATTTCTCGGTTCAAAAGGATCACTCCCTTCTCATGTTAACTTCCTAGTTGAGTTATTTGGGCAGGTTGTTATTCTCATACTTTTTAGAAAATGGAATCACAAAGTACATTTCTGTGATGAATTTCACACTTTGAATCATACAAGCACTTAGAGAAATTTCCCCTTCCTTCATACAGACAAAGGATGAAACACCTATTTTTTTAATCTTTCCTCTACATATTGTTTTCCTTATTTGAATTTTCTATTGCTATTGTTTTTAATTTTTTGTTACATTGTCTGGTTCCTTTATTTCTTTTACTTTTTCATTTTCCTTTACTATGTCTACTAGTTGTTTTTTAGTACAATATTGATCTCCCCTTGACTCTAGCCCATTTTTTATAAGAATGTCCAAATTTTCTAATTATGTAAATTTTTTACTAACAACTTCTCATCAGCTAAATCTATTACAGAGCATAAAAGAGTAGTGACTATTTATTGGTTCACAAAAAGATGATGGTATTGAACTTGACATTTCCTCCTCATTTTTTTTGCATAAAAAAAATTATAGATAATGTTCTATCCCATTTTCTTGTTGTTGAGATATTTTCATTGATTGAAAAGGGTCAGTTCATAAATGTTATGGAATGGTATGTAATGTGATCATGGTCAAAGCAAGGATTACATAGTTATGCATCTTGTTCAGTATTATTTTCACCTTGGACAAAGTTACTAATACCTCCTATATGTGTGTGGTATTTATGACACCTCCCTGAGCTAGTTAAGAAAATTATATGCATAATTTCGGCCCTTAGAATAGACCTCTTTGTGATACAAAACTCGGCTTGTACCTCATCTCTATTGATAGTCTAATCTCGACCTATCATAGATATTTCGGACTTGTAATGACAAACCTGAGGTAAATACAGAATAATATTTTCGTCCCTCAGGTAGGATACTTTAGACCTATGTAAAGATTGAATATTTTCCCTCTTGAAGATCAGACTTGTTTGAGTAGATTTTTGAAGCTATAGAAGAGTTTGGATTTGGTTCTTGAGCTAAATTTGAAGACCCCTTTAGAGCTATTTTTTTAGATAAGTTGAGACCATTGTTGAACATTGTTGGATACATTTTTAAGCCTTGTTGATTTGAAGGATTTTGTATATATTGGAGTGATTCTTAAAGTTGTAGATCTATGCTTAGTTTTGGAGCAACCTTCATTATATCCTTTGAACAGAGTGGAAGACTTTGAAACTATCATTGGAGCCGCCTAATTGAAGAGATTTTGTGTTGACTTGAATATTATGTTAAATCAGACCTGTTGGGAGATCTGAGCAGCCTCATTAAAAGACTTTTTGAGCTTATATAGAGCAGGCATATTTTTCTACACTTGGATCACTATTGGAGGTAGCCTTGTAAGCATTATTGGAGTCAATATTGGAAGCAACTTGAAGCATTATTGAAGGACGTTTTGGAAGCACTATTAAAATATTTTTTGGATAATTTTGAAGCATTATTGAATATATTTTGAGGTATCCCTTGAGAAGACATGAAGAGTCTTGGAGACACTTTCAATACCATGTTGAAGTTGAATTTGAATTGAAACAGACTTTGAAGTATCTTGGATTCCATCTAGAATCATTTGTTGAAGTAGATATTGGAGTAGTATGTGAAGCATTGTTGCAGTATTGAAGACATCGTTGAAGAATTTAGGATTATTGTTAAAGGGTTCTTTCAAGTCTTCTTGAAGAATCTTTTTGAAGACTTGAAGTAGCATTCAAGTTACCTTGAAAGATTGAAGCAATAAGAGAGGGTCGGAGCCCTAGAGGATTGGAGTCATCATACAAGGTTTGACCCTTGTAGGAAACCAGGTTGGAGTCTAGGTATTCTTTGAGGATTGGAGTCCTCATAAGAGGTTGGAGCCTCATTTATACCAAGGTTGGAGCCTTGAGGGAGTTATAATTTCATTGTATAGGTTGGGGCCTAGTTGTTTGTAAGAGGATTGGAGTCCTCATCATTTTTATTAATAAAATTAGTTTCTTATTGTAGATATTTTGTTCTGGTTAATTATACCTGGAATAATATAGCAATTGTAAAGAAACATTGATTCGCCCAGCCTCTCAGTATTTCCAGAACTCTCATCCCATGATTCCTTCCCTATATTACAACTTGTATACCCTCTTTCACTGCTCCAAGCTATTTTTCTACCTCATGTTCCTATAAATTCTGAGTTATGGCCTATATATACAACCCTCCCTATCAATTCACTAGATGTTGAACCACTTTTATTAAAAAATGTTCAAGTCATTGCACTCCCTTATGACTCCTCCTCCTAAAAAGGCTTAAAAGTAATTCACATAAGTTAACTAAAAATATTAACGCCTTAGTAGGTGGGGTCCCTAGAGAAACAATAAATTTTTACGTGAAATCTTTGATAATGTTACATTTCTATTGTTATCACATGGTGTCGCGAGGGGTTATCCATTATTATGATTGCATATACATGGCGCACGAGGTTCCAACTTCTTTGTATGCAACAAAAGCTCCATTATCGATACCCTTTTACCATAATTCTACGATCAATCTTTAGTATAACAAAAACAAAAACTACTTCCTACAATGAGCAATTGTGCTTCACAACATGATTACTTTCCAGATAACACATGATAGTAATGAAAATAAAAACAACTAAGTTCCAAAACTGAAAATCTAATGGTTAGGTCATAAAAAGTTCATACACAACGTGTATATATATATATATATATATAATTAGGAATATTTTCCAAAGGTTATAATAAGCTTGGCCTAAACATAAAAAGCGTAGGAGCATGATCACAAGGTTATTTTGAATTCTATTAACATGCCCCTTTGTCAATCATAAGGTCTTTAGCATACAATAAAATATATTGTAAAGGCATGGTTATAAATAATTTTATTCAAAATATGATAGATCATCCTTGCGAGAATGAAGGTATGGTTCAAAGCTTTTATTATCCAACTACAAAACACTACCTGTCAGCATCACCAAATTGTATGCAGGCATATGATATAACACCCTCCTCCCAAATCTACCCAAGCAAGCATTCAACTAGGGTAAACATGTGAGGAATACTTAGTATGATATGATTCAACTCCTTATGTGGCAGTTAAGGAAGTGGAACTAGTGGAACACAATAATACAAACCTTCTACACCTACAACAGAACCCTTAGGAGCCATCCAAACCTTTCAGGTGACTAGCCCCTGAGACAAACTAATTTTTTGCTACATTAATCCCCATTCACTCCCTTTCCAAGCCCTCCAAGCGACTAAGAGCCCCAGTCGCTCCCATGATCCTATGTGAGTGTGAATTTAGCCTTTTTCTACTAGTGCTATGCCATGACTGCGTAATTTAAGGATAAATTCCAGGGATAGGACCTAGGTTACTTCCCATAACTCCATGACACTTCTAGGAATGAAATTTAACAATGGAATAATGATACAAATGAAATTACTTGAACAAGGACTTGACTAGACCCCTACTAGCCATTACAGGAACTTCATCAAACATGTCACATATATGTAATCTACAAGTTTAAACAATAGATATGAGCATATGGGCCTCATAATTATCTGATAATTGCTAAGAATAATTGATACCTCATCATATTAGCCGCATTATAATTTATTAGGTCATAGATTCATTGTTCATTCATTTACAAATGAAAAACATGATGAGAGACATACATCATCATTGTCATATAACACATTCATAACCAGCATATAAAAAAAAATGACAATTATAGAACAACCATATAAGCCACATAAAAACAAGCATATATACCCATAAATACAAGAGGAAAAGAGCTCTTATTTCCATAAGAAAAATGCAATGGTACTTACATGTACCACCCAACCATAGACAGGGTTGAACCAAATCTTTCTTCAGCCAGTCACCCCCGTGCCATATTCCAAGCATGAATGTGGGATCTCACAAAACAAAACAATCAAAACCAAACCATGGCTTCTAGAGGCCAAACCACTTGAACCTTTAACCAGTGATTCATGGTTGAACGTCACTAACCATCACCAGACCAATCTCTAGCTAATTTTTCAAGAGATCCATAGAGTTTGTTCCAACCAAGACTCCGGGACTAGTAACTCAACCCACAGTTGTTGTCGGGCTCTAGAGTGTTTGTCCAATCAAGGATCCAGGACTAGTAACTCAACCCACCAAGGGCTCTAGGACTAGTAAATCAACCCAGGTTATTACAGGGCTCTAGAGCATTTGTCCAAACAAGGCTCCAGGAACTAATAACACAACCCACAGCTAAAGGAACATGAGAAACAACTAGAAAACAAAAGAAATTAACCCACAACATCATGATTATCCATGAAATGGAAAGGCTAGGAAAAACCATTTTCAATCCAGGAAATCCCCCATGCCAATGACAAATCATGACCAAGAGAACACATGTATATGTCATGCACGCAAAAACTAGTGATGAAAACAAACATTCAACTCGGTACCTGCAATAAAAACATGTTGTAGTTGTTGATCTCGAAGTCCTCTTATGCTTCCATGCTCATCCTTTGCCTTCTTGCTCTAAAATTTCAAGTATGTCATACTCCTCCAAGATTTCTCCAAGAAAACTCTAAGTTTCCAATAGTATGAGAGAGAGAGCTCCAAAACTAAACTGATCAAAATATGAAAAAATATTTCCAACTGATCCTCAGAAGCCTTTTTATCAATGAGGTCTCTATTTTCTTCAATTTCCATTATTTTCCTTCATTTTCCTCATCACATGCAACCTGTGACCTTTCACCTTCCTTTTCTCCTAATTTCCATTATTTTCATAAATAAAATGCCAATAATTCCTCTTTTCCTTTCTAAATCCTTTTTCATTATCTTTGAAAATTTCCTTTAGCCATAATAACCAAAATGAACACCCACTAGGATGTTTTTTTCCCACCATTCAGCTTGGAATACATGTCCCATGACCTTGGTCTTATATGTTTTACATGGACTTTTAACCAGTGATGTTACAGAACCCTCCCCCTTGGGGGAACACCGTCCTCGGTGTTCAATGACACTTACAACCAACAAGACTGATGAAAGAAAAACATACTGCCTATGGAGATTTATAACACAGATTGTTGCAGTATTTACAATGACTACATATTGAAAACATGACAAGCATACTGTATATTGGAGATTTATAACACAGTTCATTACAGTATTTACAATAAAAACCACATTTTCTCAACTAGAAAATAACCATATTTTTTATGAAGATTTATAAATCTAGTTCGATATAGTATTTACAATAATATACACATATAGATATATGCACATTTTCTCAACCAGCAAATAAAAGGATACGTTGTCTGCATCTGCGACAAGGGAATCCAGAGGCTCACACCTCCACCCTCAAAGCAATACCAGGATTCACCTCCTTCCCAGGAATTCCATAATCCACTTCCAAATTCAAAGTTTCATCCAATGTTCAACACTAAAATCCTGTGACATTTGTTCCCTCAATGAACAGTTATTGGCTCATAGATCCAGGGCACACTCCCAATGTGCATTTGATTCCATTTGGAAATTCTAATTACCAAAACAAATACATTCTCTGGCCTTCCCTTATATGTTTCGCAGTTCCTCGAGAAATCCTTTCATCCCCTTCCATCCAACCACACACCTTCCAAGTTCCATGGGAATCCCCTTCTCTACTACATAATCCCTCGGCGACCCCTCCCTTGGTAAGGCTACCTCGCATCGAAAGGATAGATAAAAAAGTCATATACATGCCTCAAAAGCATCATATTATTCATATTATGCTCATGGAAATCAATGGACATTATTGGGTACCAGTGTCCCACAATGGTTGCTCCTGAAATGATTTAATAACATATTGTTGTATGTTTCAATTCCTTTTGTTGGTGCTGCTAATTCTTGTAGTTAGTTTCAACCACCTAATTGGGCATGTCCATGCATTCATGTACGAAGCACATAAATTCCATTAGATTCAAAATAAATTAAAATAACTTCAAATCATACCTCATTTGTAGCTCGTCAATAAGGTACTCTTGCAATCTTGTTCACTTCCTATCACAACAATTCAAACTAGTTGTTTGATCAATCATCATGTATAAACATATCACATCTGTTTATATCAAAACGCGACCATCATAAATCAAAATCATATATTACATGTAACTATCATAAATCATAATCACAGATCACATGTAATAATAAAATGGAAATAAAATTTTTATATGTATCCTTCAATCAATCCTTACTTCTACCTTTGTTATTTCTGTACACACACCAGATCGGTTTCCACACCCGGAAAGAATTCAGTGCCTTTGCTTCCCTTAAATCATGTACACATACACATAGTGTACATCACAACACATACATCCACACACAATGTACGACACCACACAATACATGCAGATACACCTTATATACATCACGACACATACACCTACACTCATTGTACAACACATACACAATACATACACCTACACCTAGCACACAACACAACACATACACCTACATCTGGTGTACAACACAATACATATACGTACACAGAGTACATATAACATATACACATGTCATGATACCACGACTACATAACACACATACATAATACCACATGTACACAAAAAATCATGTACCACATGCATACAATACCATGTATGCACAACACAACATGTACGACATTCACACAAAATCACATGTACAATAGTACCACATGCACAACATGTACATAGTACCACCTATACACATTTCCACCCGTACAACATCTGCATAGCATCACATGTGCATGGCACCACCTGCACAACATTACATGTACATTGCACCACATGTACACAGCACCACCTGCACACAGCACCACATGTACAACATGTACACAACACCACATGCACAATCATGCACACAAAACCATATGTACATAGCACCATATGTACAACATTCACAACACCATATGTACACAGCACTGCATATCCAACATATGCACAACGCCATATGCTCACAGCACTGCATACCCAACATGCACACAATATGATATGTACACAGAACCGTATACCCAACATGTACATAGCACCATCTATACCCAACACTACATATGCAATATACATACAACACCATATATACAACAGGCACATAACATCATATGTACACAATACTACATATACAAAATTTACAAATCACCATAGGTACAATCACTAAATAGAAAACATGCACAACATATACACAATAGTAGTACTGCACATCCGAAACCACATTGTCTCTACCAAGAAACCTTTCTTCTAGTGCCCCTCTTTCATCCATGCTTATCCTTACATGTCGTGGATCATGTTGTTTTAATTCCATTGATGTATCTCTTAGTACTACCTTTCCAACACATAGGCATAGTATAAACACATAATATCAACTCATATCCACATGATACTGACCTCATAATTTTTTCATCGCTACTCTTCCCACTTGATTCCTCATAAGACCAAGAACTTCTTCATGTCATTCACCTACATAAGAAATCATTCCTCCACAAAAATGATCCTCGACAACCCTGTTAGACAGTGACATGGATACATATATACTTACGTATATATAGGCAATAATATAATATAATCATGATCCTGTCTGGCAATGACATATACATACATAAAAAAATATAAACATTAGCATAAAACAATCATGATCCATGATGATGCTGTCAAACACAACATACATATATACATACATGTATACATATATAGACATCAACACAATCATGACAACAAAATAATTACTAGATACCATAAGGCCAAGATTAAGATAACTCCCTTTATATGTTCACTACATGCACAACATTGAGAACAATGATTCCCAACATAGCCAAGGCATCTGAAGCCTCAAATCCATTTACTTTACATTTCCTTAATACTTCTCTCATGTTTGTACTGCCAACATCCATTTACCACAATGGAATCAACCAATCCAACTGCATGTCATATTCTTTCCTTCAACTTCCCTTATACATGCAGCAAGCTTCCTCTGGGCCTTACATCACCTATTGAGTTTCATTCAGCTGTTCCCGAGGTCCATTAACTTTCCTCCTTCTCAACCAATTCCCAAGACCCTCAAAACATAAAAGGCAATAAAAAATGCAAAAAAGAAGAAAACCATAAAACCCAATAGAAATACGACACCACAAACAAAGTGGTATGGCCATACATTAGACATAAACTAAGTTTCAAATCAAGTTCAAATAAATCATAAAATACTGAAAGCACAAGACTAAAAACAAACACCATGACTCAATCCCAATGGTTCCCAGTGCTTCCAAGGGAAACCTCAACCTGAGTCTTCTTCAATATTTCATGGCAGTCTCTTTTTCCACTCAAGTCCCTGTATCATACTACCATAAACGCATAACTGTCAGTGCATAATTAAATATAAAAATATACCAATTATCTTACCTTGTTGTTCCAAGCACACTGCCATGTAACTGAATACACATGTTAGCACATGTTTCAAAGATTAAAACAACATATCTATTAATTTGAAATCAACATTTATAAATTATAACAACCATATCATAATCAACAATCAACTCACATTCATCAGTCATAATAAATAATGCTACAACTATCACCTACTTACACTCAAGTACATATCAATTGTCTCAACACATGTGTTAGTACAACCATCTTAAGACAAGATCATTTCTTCATGCAATCTTACAAACACATACTCATATCATGTAATTGATCAAAAATTCAAACAAACTATAAACGTACCATGTTAGATAAATCAACTAGACGACGTAATAGACACCAAATAGACGGCATAATCAAACATTCAAGCACCAAGTAGATGACATAAGCAAACTCATACCTTAATATATCTCAAAGGAGGTTATTTTGTCTGCACAATCAATCAATATTATCACAATATAACCTCTCAACATATCAACTCAAACATAAATAAGGCCATGATATCCATAACAGTAACTAGCTAGCATGTTCACATCATAAACTCATAAAAAATTGTAATTCATGAATAATAATCACATATGAAAATTCATTCTAGATTAGTACAGCACAATATCACAAATATATCGACTCATACATGAATGTAATAACCCTAATCATCTGCATAAGTCAATACAAATCAACATGATACATATAACATCAAGATCTTAATGCAATAACCCTAATCATCAAGTTAACTAACATATAACAACAACGAGTTAACATATAACATACTCATCAACAACATATAACATAATCATCAATATAACAATCAACAAGTAAACATATAACATACCTATCAACAACATATAACATAATCGTCATAAAACAACAACAACAACGCATATAACAACAAGTTACTATTATCCATGATTATTTGACACATGTGCATATGACCACACTAATTCACTAGCATCTAACATGCATGAAACCACAACAAGAATAAAAAGACAAACATTTATATAACCCTAATTCAGATAGAAACCATTATCCAACATACCTACATGCCCACCATACAAACATGTATGAAAATCTTCTCTTGTCCCTAGGTCCAGTGTTGCAACCTCACTTTGATGATCTGCATCCCCTGCTCTATCTCAACAAATACATCAGCATCATAGCAACTGACAACATCATGAGGACCTAAAATGTATACAATGACCTCACGAACAACAACCTTAACCATGACAATGCATGCATAACAACATATAGACACTGACATGCATAACAAATGCATAATCGACATGCACTCATGACGACCACATCTAATCAACAACATCATCAACTTTCACATGGTGACACCACAACAACTATGACCAATGTCATGCATATGCAACAAGCACATAGATCACGAGTATAAGGAAAACATATGCAATTGACATGTATGCATGACAAACACATTCCTCCCATCCATTCCAAGTGTTGAACCATGCTCTTATACCACTTTATGGTATCAGATATCACACAAAGATACAAGAAATTAGACACCACCCAAAGAGAAAAAAACTTGGCTCTCACGCCACTTTGTAACACCTTCCTACCACATCTACCCAAGTAACTAGCCAACCGACGTAAACATGTGATGAAGAGTTACTATGATATGATTCAACTCCCTATGTGTTAGTTAAGGAAGTGGAACCAATGGAACACAACAACACATACCTTCTACACCAGCAACAGAACCCTCAGAAGCCATCCAAAACCTTCCAGGTGACTAGCCCTTAAGACAGACTAACTTTATGTTGCATCAATCCCCTAGTCGCTCCCTTGCCAAGCCCTCCAAGTAAATGAGAGCCCTAGTTGCTCCCATGAGCCTGCATGAATGCGACTGCAGCCTTTTTTGTCAGTGTTATTCCAGTGACTACGGAATTTAAGGCTAAATTTCAGTGCTAGAACTCAAGTCACTGCCTAGAACTCCATGACCCTTCCAGGAATGAAATATAACAATGGAATAATGATACAATTGCAATTAGTTGAACAAGAACTTGACTGGACCCCTACTAGCCATGACAAGTATTTCATCAAACATGTAATCTACAGGTTTAAACAATAGATATGGGCGTAGAAATCTCATACTTATATGTGAATCATTAAGAAGAATTGATTTCTCATCACATTATCTGCATTATCATAGATTCATTTTTCATTCATTTACAAATAAAAACAATATGAGAGCCAAACATCATCATTGCCATATAACACTTTCATAACCAGAATATAAACAACAAAAATGACAAGCATAGAATAGCCATATAAGCCAATATTACGAATATAAATTATATAAATTGAATAAATGTAAATAATAAGTAATAAAGTAATGATTATGTTAAGTATCCATTAGTTAAGTAAAAAGGCATTTCTAAAAATACATTCCCAATCATGAAACGACACCTGCCTAGGTATATAAGCAAGGTCTCATTATAACATTCATATCATATATATATATATATATATATATATATGTCACATTTTTGTTGCTTCAGTGGTTTCAAATCCATTGTAGTATTCCCAAATGGGAAAAGCAGGAATATAGTGCAAATTGCTTGAATAGTAGTGTAAAACATCACATCAAAGCATGAGACCAATTGGAGCCTTTTCATTAATCATAAAAGCAGCAAATATGTGTAAAATAAGGGGCCACAAACCGTATATTAAGGTACAAAAAGCCTCCACTAAAAAATTCCCTCAAGAATGAGGTGTTGATACTATATCAAAATGTCGAAAGACTACTACAGCATAGTCATAGGTTCACTACTATGCAAATGAATACAAAAAAGATAGATGGTTGTTATATGCCTCAAAAATCTACAACAAATGAAAATCCAGGTTCTGTCCAACCTCCAACAAAGAACCCTAGAGGGTTTTCAGAAATATAACAATATACAAGATATGAATCAAAGCCCTAGAGCTAAAGATTCACTACAACAATACAACTGGAAAGATGTGGTTGATCTAATATAACAAAGAAATTAGCCTCCTCCAATAGATCCTCTAGATGAAAGGTTGATCCCTTCACTAGAAAAACTCCTCTCCAAATGGTGTACTGAACCACCCCTGCAACTCCTCCTTAAAATAACGCAGTCCAAGATAGACACTGCGTTGTAGGGGTAAATGATAAAGTGGCTAGATGCCAAATGCTGCAATAAGGCTCAAGGGCCTTCCTCACCAGCCTCTCAATGAAAGGAAATATTCCTCCACTGAAAAACAGATCAGAAAACACCCAGATGTATTCTCCACTGCTACACCCTGCAACTCAACACATCTCTCAACAGAAACTGCAATGTACCACAAGACTGTGCTTTGGCCTAATGCCTAAATGTGGAATGATAGTGAAATACTCTTCCTTAGAGGCTTCTCAAGGATAGAGGTGGGATTACCGCTCGAGAACACCCTGTGCTAAACAACACTGCAATCTTAGCTAAATAGCTAAAGAAAGCTATCTGTATAAAACGACCATATAATCAAAATATATTAACATACATGAATGAAATATGGCTTCCATCCTCTTCCTTATATAATTTTTTAGCTTTCTCACCCTTGGCCCCACTAATTTAAGACACTACTTCCATGTAAAGAGTCTCCAAATAAAATTGTGTTGTCCCATAATGAATGCCACTCCTCCATGACAACGTTGTTGATTTGGTCAAAGTTGACCCAGTCTATGTGTTCTAGCCCATTTTTACACACAAGGGTGCTTAAAAAAGCTACTAAGATGTCCTTCTTTCACATTAGTAGTGATTTTATTCATATTAAGGAGATTTATGGGTCCCCATACCCTCTTATTCATCAAACAAAGAAGAATAAACAAAAATTAATATTCCAACTAGTTCATGACTAATTGTGAATATTACAGTCCTCCCCTTCCAAATGTTGCTTGTCCTCAAGAAACTGTAAAAGTGAGTGTTGCAACTCTCATCCTCCTCCATTGGTGACACCTCCATGTGTTAAGCTCTCCTCATCATCCAAGTGTCTCCCAATTAATCCCTCCATTACATGCTCCTCCCAAGTTCTCATAAGATGAAAATGACTCATCCCACAAGGAGGAAAAAGACCCAATGAAGAAATCATGGTTTTCCCAAGGTTCTCCCTGAAAAATAAAGCATAAGAAACATGAAGAATCTCTCTCCCAAAGGGCATGTCCAATCTTACCATCCTTCCTCCATTCATTCCCATAATAAGAATAAGAACATCATCAATATATGGGATCAAAACCAATGATACAAAAGCAACCATCTGCAAAAATGGAGGTGGATCATAGTCCCACATGTGGAACCAGTGCAGTATATCTCCTGACTGCATCAGTTAATGATATGGTAAGTGGTTTCCCCTCCACTTACTTGCTTCCATAGTCTTCTCGCATGCTTTGAGAAGGAAAAAAAAATTGGTGCCTTTGGAGTGCACCCTGAATGGTAAAGCATCTCCCTATATCCTCCTAGGGAGTGGCCATGCTCAACATAGTTTATGGCCCAAAGTTGGCCATGAAGTTTATAAGGAAGAATGCTCCTTCCTGAGGCAATGGCCTGCACATATATGGTAAAGGAATGCAAATAATCATCAAGTAAATCATTATGCACATAAATATGAACCTTACCATAAACCCTGCTCATACAAATGGAGTGGATCATCGATAGATCCCCTCTCATTCCCCAAGAGGAAAGAGGTGGTTGTGATAACTCCATAAACAAGTTATGTATCTCCTCCATCTCCACATGATCCATGCATATTCTCAAATTTTTATATATCTCCTCTTCAAAGCCTTCCCATGTAAAGCCCTCCATGATAGTGTGGTATGACCTCATGGAATAAGTATGGATGAAGATAAAATCCTCATGTGTTGCACGTAGTAACTTCTCCTTGAGCTTGGAAGCTCTAGATAAGAATATTCTACCATGATAGTAGATGACCTCATCTTGGACTGAATATCCCTCCTCATGTAGCTAGTTATCAAGTATATACAAGTAAAAAGATCCTTGGAATAATCCATCAAAATATGTGATTTCCAATATGGATCTATCCTCCAAAGGGACAGGGCTGATGATCTATCATATAAAGCATCTGTCATATGGTTGTCCTCCTTTTTGACATCTCCCCTGCCAAAGTAACATAATGGAAGGTTGTTAGCCTCCCTCTGTTTCTCCTTTCTCGGCGCAAGATCTGAAATGAGAGTGGGTAATGATGATGATGGGCGAATGTCTCCCTCCTCCTTGAGTCTACCCAAGACTCTCAGACCTGTACCATGACCTCCCAATGCCCCCACTCCTCCTGTATCTATGAGTGGTGCACCATGTTGTGAGACATTTCTCACAAACTCCTGATCAGGTGGCCTCCCAGCTGCTTTGCCACAAAACAATAGTGTCTCATGGGCCAAAGTCATGTGCATAATAGATGGTACCGTTAGGTCCTTGCTCCCACAGTGCAAATCCATATTTGTTTTCTATGTGGAATTTGTATGTGATGGATATGTGTGCATGCCTTAAATCATCTGATTTTTTCCACTCTTTCTATCCACCCATTCCATTTGTAAAGTCTCCCAATCTGTGGTGACCTTCCCCAAATTAATCAACCACTGCACACCCAATATCACATTGGTGTCAGGTATGTCAACCAAAAATAAGTGATCAGTCAATGTATATGTCCCCATCGTGACAAATAAATATGGAACATAATGCATGCACTACATAATTCTAGCTCATGGGACCAAAACAAAAATTCCCTCAAAATCATTAGTGGGTATTGCCCTCCTCTGCACTAGTTGGGCATCAATAAAATTGTGGGTAGCCCCACTGTCAATAAAAATTGAAACCCTCTGATCTAATATGGAACCTGGAACCCTCAAGATCAATTACTTTGGTACTCCTCTCAATGATGCAAGAGCCCCTCCAATTAGAGAAAATGACCCATCCCCTCCTCCTAGTGGTGGTAGATTATCTCCTGCTATGCCAGCATTGTGACCTCTTTCTTGTTCCTCTTCTTCTTCCTCCTCATCATCTGAGAATACCTCTATATAGTGTACCTTTCCTGCTGCACATCTATGTCCGGGTGCCCATGATTCTTGGCATGTGAAGAAAATCTTCCTTCTCCTCAAGTCTCTTCGAACATCATCACTAAGAGGTAATTTACTTTGGCTCTCTTTCGATAAAGGAGCCTTCTCTTCTCTTCCCTTTGATGGAAAAGTGGGCTTTTGTTGAAATGTTGTTTTTCTTTTGGAAAGGCATCTTGTATATCTCTAGCCCTATCAATGGAATCTTGAAGGGTAGTAGGTTTGGTAGATTTAACCAACCCATGAAGAGGTTCTGTTAACCCATCAACAAACATATAGACCCTTCTTGATGCATATAAATCAGGAACCATAACAGAAATTTTTAGAAATTCAAAAATATAAGTTTCTGGATTACCTTATTGTTTGAGCTTAGCTAGCCCCATGAAAGGTGCCTTTGGGTCTCTCTGATCAAACCTCTCCACCAACCTCCTTGTGAACTCTTAATATGCAATCACATTGGCATGACCCAATGTAGACAGCCCATGAAACCACCAATTATGTGCCTCACCCTCAAGGTGCAGCGTTGCTATCTTGATGGCCTCAATCTCTGGTACTTGGTTCAGCTAGAAGTAGATGTCTAACTTCTCTATCCATGATTTGGCAGTGCATTTAGATGACCCATCAAAGTTGGCTAAGAAAAATCTCCCCATAGTTCAGTGTAGATCATGATTTTGAATGAATCCTCCACCTCTATTATGATGTCGAGGTCTCCTATTGTCCTTGATCTAACAAAATTCTTGAAAAATCAAGTGATCCTTGAATCTCTGAGAATGAGACTCATACTCCATGAAATAGGATTCAAGAGTTTCTTATTCTTGAAACCCTCCATTTCCCACTGATAAGAATGTAGGCATTGTAGAGCATTGGGAAACTTGATGTTGCTTCACTGTTTGATCATTCCAGTGATGAGAAATGTCGAAGACTTCACCATGTAGAAACCCTTTAGAAGATTCCTTTTATCTATCCATCCTCATCTCCTTTATTTCTCTAGCAATTTCTTGCATAATTTTTAGAAGAATCTTAGGGAACTCCTTCTCCTCATCTTCTCCTGATAAAGGGGTTTTACCCTTGTCTTCTTTATCATTTACATAATCAAATATCTGGTTTCTTCTTTTGAGATACCTCTTCTCTCTATGTTTGAGAGGATATCCTTATTTTGATGACATATTGGCTTAAGATGTACAGGCTTAGCCAAGATTATGCTCTGATACCACTGTAGTATTCCCAAATGGGAAAAGCGGGAATTTAGTGCAAATTGCTTGAATAGCAGTGTAAAACATCACATCAAAGAATGAGCCCAACTAGAGCCTTTCCATTAATCATAATAGCAGCAAATATGTGTAAAATAAGGGCCCAAAAACCATATAGCAAGATACAACAAGCCTCCAATGAAGAAATCCCTCAAGAATGAGGTGCTGCTACTATATCAAAATGCCGGAAGACTGCTATAGCACATTCATAGGTGCACTGCTACAAAAAATGAATACACAAAATATAGATGGTTGTTATATGCCTCAAAAAGATACAACAAATGAAAATCTAGGCTCTATCCAACCTCCAACAAAGAACCCTAGAGGTTTTTCATAAATACACCAATATACAACATATGAATCAGAGCCCTAGGGCTAAAGATTCACTACAAAAATACAGCTGGAAAGATGTGGCTGATCTGATATAACAAATAATTTAGCCTCCTCCAATAGATCCTCTATATTAAAGGTTGATCCCTTAACTATAAAACCTCCTCTCCAAATGGTGTACTGAAACCACCCCTGCAACTCCTCCCTAAAATAACGCAGTCCAAGACAGACACTGCGCTGTAGGGGACAATGATAAAGTGCCTTGATGCCAAATGCTGCAATAAGGCTCAAGGGCCTTCCTCACCATCTTCTCAATGAAAGGAAACTTCCTCCACTAAAAAAAAAAACAGAAAACACCCAGATGTATTCTCCACTGCTACACCCTGCCACTCAGCACATCTCTCAATAGAAACTACGTTGTACCACAAGAATGAGATTTGGCCTAATGCCTGAATGTGAAATTATAATGCAATAATCTTCCTTAGAGGACTCTCAAGGCTAGAGGTGGGATTCCCTCTCAGGAACGCCCTATTCTAAACAGCACTGCTATCTTAGCTAAACAGCTGAAGAAAGTTATATGTCTAAACAGACCATATAATCAAAATATCTTAACATACATGAATGAAATATGGCTGCCATTCTCTTCCTTATATAAGTTGTGAACTTCCTCACCCTTGGCCCCACTCATTTAATACACTACTTCCATGCAAAGAGTTTCCAACTAAAACTGTGTTTCCCCATAATGAATGCCACTCCTCCATGAGAGCATTGTTGATTTAGTCAAAATTGACCTAGTATATGTGTTCCAACCCCTTTTTACACACAAGGGTGCTTAAACAAGCTGCTAAGATATCCTCCTTTCACATTAGCAGTTATTTTATTCATATTAAGGAGATTTATGGGTCCCCATACCCTCTTATTCATCAAAAAAAGAAGCAAAAACAAAAATTAATATTCCAACTAGCTCATGGCTAATTGGGAATATTACAGTAGGAATATAGTGCAAATTGCTTGAATAGTAGTGTAAAACATCACATCAAAGCATGAGACCAATTGGAGCCTTTTCATTAATCATAAAAGCAGCAAATATGTGTAAAATAAGGGGCCACAAACCGTATATTAAGGTACAACAAGCCTCCACTAAAGAATTCCCTCAAGAATGAGGTGTTGATACTATATCAAAATGTCGAAAGACTGCTACAGCATAGTCATAGGTTCACTACTATGAAAATGAATACAAAAAAGATATATGGTTGTTATATGCCTCAAAAATATACAACAAATGAAAATCTAGGCTCTATCCAACCTACAACAAAGAACCCTAGAGGGTTTTCAGAAATACAACAATATACAAGATATGAATCAAAGCCATAGAGCTAAAGATTCACTGCAACAATACAACTGGAAAGATGTGGCTAATATAATATAACAAAGAAATTAGCCTCCTCCAATAGATCCTCTAGATGAAAGGTTGATCCCTTCACTAGAAAAACTCCTCTCCAAATGGTGTACTGAACCACCCCTGCAACTCCTCCTTAAAATAACGCAGTCCAAGATAGACACTGCGTTGTAGGGGTAAATGATAAAGTGGCTTGATGCCAAATGCTGCAATAAGGCTCAAGGGCCTTCCTCACCAACCTCCCAATGAAAGGAAATATTCCTCCACTGAAAAACAGATCAGAAAACACCCAGATGTATTCTCCACTGCTACACCCTACAACTCAGCACATCTCTCCACAGAAACTGCAATGTACCACAAGACTGTGCTTTGGCCTAATGCCTAAATGTGGAATGATAGTGAAATACTCTTCCTTAGAGGCTTCTCAAGGATAGAGGTGGGATTACCACTCGAGAACACCCTGTGCTAAACAACACTGCAATCTTAGCTAAATAGCTAAAGAAAGATATATGTATAAAAAGACCATATAATCAAAATATCTTAACATACATAAATGAAATATGGCTGCCATCCTCTTCCATATATAATTTTTGAGCTTCCTCACCCTTGGCCCCACTAATTTAAGACACTACTTCCATGCAAAGAGTCTCCAAATAAAATTGCGTTGTCCCATAATGAATGCCACTCCTCCATGACAGGGTTGTTGATTTGGTCAAAGTTGACCCAGTCTATGTGTTCTAGCCCATTTTTACACACAAGGGTGCTTTAAAAAGTTACTAAGATGTCCTTATTTCACATTAGTAGTGATTTTATTCATATTAAGGAGATTTATGGGTCCCCATACCATCTTATTCATCAAACAAAGAAGAAAAAACAAAAATTAATATTCCAACTAGTTCATGACTAATTGTGAATATTACAGTCTTCCCCTTCCAAATGTTGCTTGTCCTCAAAAAACTGTAAAAGTGAGTGTTGCAACTCTTATCCTCCTCCATTGGTGACACCTCCATGTGTTAAGCTCTCCTCATCATCCAAGTGTCTCCCAATTAATCCCTCCATTACATGCTCCTCCCAAGTTCTCATAAGATGCAAATGACTCATCCCACAAGGAGGAAAAAGACCCAATGAAGCAATCATGGTTTTCCCAAGGTTCTCCCTGAAACATAAAGCATAAGAAACATGGAGAATCTCTCTCCCAAAGGGCATGTCCAACCCTACCATCCTTCCTCCATTCATTCCCATAATAAGAATAAGAACATCATCAATATATGGGATAAAAACCAATGATACAAAAACAACCATATGCAAAAATGGAGGTGGATCATAGTCCCACATGTGGAACCAACGCAGTATATCTCCTGACTGCATCAGTTAATGATATGGTAAGTGGCTTCCCCTCCACTTACTTTCTTCCATAGTCTTCTCACATTCTTTGAGAAGGAAAAAAAAATTGGTGCCTTTGGAGTGCACCCTGAATGGTAAATCATCTCCCTATATCCTCCTAGGGAGTGGCCATGCTCAACATAGTTTATGGCCCAAAGTTGGCCATGAATTTTATAAGGAAGAATGCTCCTTCGTGAGGCAATGGCCTGCACATATATGGTAAAGGAATGAAAATAATCATCAAGTAAATCATTATGCACATAAATATGACCCTTACCATAAACCCTGCTCATACAAATGGAGTGGATCATAGATAGATCCCCTCTCATTCCCCAAGATGAAAGAGGTGGTTGTGATAACTCCATAAACGAGTTATGCATCTCCTCCATCTCCACACGATCCATGCATCTTCTCAAATTTTTATATATCTCCTCTTCAAAGCCTTCCCAAGTAAAGCCCTCCATGATAGTGTGGTATGACCTCATGGAATAAGTATGGTTGAAGATAAAATCCTCATGTGTTGCACATAGTAACTTCTCCTTGAGCTTGTAAGCTCTAGATAAGAATATTCTACCATGATAGTAGATGACCTCATCTTGAACTGAATATCCCTCCTCATGTAGCTATTCATCAAGTATATACAAGTAAAAAGATCCTTGGAATAATTCACCAAAATCTGTGATTTCCAATATGGATCTATCCTCCAAAGGGACAGGGCTGATGATCTATCATATAAAGCATCTGTCATATGGTTGTCCTCCTTTTTTACATCTCCCCTGCCAAATTAACATAATGGAAGGTTTTTATCCTCCCTCTGTTTCTCCTTTCTCAGCGCAAGATCTGAAATGAGAGTGGGTAATGATGAAGATGGGCGAATGTCTCCCTCCTCCTTGAGTCTACCCAAGACTCTCAGACCTGTACCATGACCTCCCAATGCCCCCACTCCTCCTGTATCTATGAGTGGTGCACCATGTTGTGAGACATTTCTCACAAACTCCTGATCAGGTGGCCTCTCAGCTGCTTTTCCACAAAACAATAGTGTCTCATGGGCCAAAGTCATGTGCATAATAGATGGTACCATTAGGTCCTTGCTCCCATAGTGAAAATCCATCTTTGTTTTCTGTGTGGAATTTGTATGTGATTGATATGTGTGCATGCCTTAAATCATCTGATTTTTTCCACTCTTTCTATCCACCCATTACATCTTCAAAGTCTCCCAATCTGTAGTGACCTTCCCCAAATTAATCAACCACTGCACACCCAATATCACATTGGTGTCAGGTATGTCAACCAAAAAGAAGTGATCAGTCAATGTATATGTCCCCATGGTGACAAATAAAGATGGAACATAATGCATGCACTACATAATTCTAGCTCCTGGGACCAAAACAAAAATTCCCTCAAAATTATTAGTGGGTATTGCCCTCCTCTGCACTAGTTGGGCATCAATAAAATTGTGGGTAGCCCCACTGTCAATAAAAATTGAAACCCTCTGATCTAATATGGAACCTGGAACCCTCAAGATCAATTACTTTGGTACTCCTCTCAATGATGGAAGAGCCACTCCAATTACAGAAAATGACCCATCCCCTCCTCCTAGTGGTGGTAGATTATCTCCTGCTATGCCAGCATTGTGACCTCTTTCTTGTTCCTCTTCTTCTTCCTCCTCATCATCTGAGAATACCTCTATATAGTGTACCTTTCCTGCTGCACATCTATGTCCGGGTGCCCATGATTCTTGGCATGTGAAGAAAAGCTTCCTTCTCCTCAAGTCTCTTCGAACATCATCACTAAGAGGTAATTTACTTTGGCTCTCTTTTGATAAAGGAGCCTTCTCTTCTCTTCCCTTTGATGGAAAAGTGGGCTTTTGTTGAAATGTTATTTTTCTTTTGGAAAGGCATATTGTATATCTCTAGCCCTATCAATGGAATCTTGAAGGGTAGTGGGTTTGGTAGATTTAACCAACCCATGAAGAGGTTCTGTTAACCCATCAACAAACATATAGACCCTTCTTGATGCATATAAATCAGGAACCATAACAGAAAGTTTTAGAAATTCAGAAATATAAGTTTCTGGATTACCTGATTGTTTGAGCTTAGCTAGCCCCATGAAAGGTGCCTTTGGGTCTCTCCGATCAAACCTCTCCACCAACCTCCTTGTGAACTCTGAATATGCAGTCACATTGGAATGACCCAATGTAGACAGCCCATGAAACCACCAATTATGTGCCTCACCCTCAAGGTGCAGCGTTGCTATCTTGATGGCCTCCATCTCTGGTACTTGGTTCATCTAGAATTAGATGTCTAACTTCTCTATCCATGATTTGGCAGTGCATTTAGATGACCCATCAAAGTTGGCTAAGAAAAATCTGCCCATAGTTCAGTGTAGATCATGATTTTGAATGAATCCTCCACCTCTATTATGATGTCGAGGTCTCCTACTGTCCTTGATCTGACAAAATTCTTGAAAAATCAAGTGATCCTTGAATCTCTGAGAATGAGAATCATACTCCATGAAATAGGATTCAAGAGTTTCTTTTTCTTGAAACCCTCCATTTCCCACTGATAAGAAAGAAGGCATTGTAGAGCATTGGGAAACTTGATGTTGCTTCACTATTTGATCATTCCAGTGATGAGAAATGTCGAAGACTTCACCATGTAGAAACCCTTTAGAAGATTCCTTTATCTATCCATCCTCATCTCCTTTATTTCTCTAGAAATTTCTTGCATAATTCGAAGAAGAATCTTAGGGAACTCCTTCTCCTCATCTTCCCCTGATAAAGGGGTTTTACCCTTGTCTTCTTTATCGTTTGCATAATCAAATCTCTGGTTTCTTCTTTTGAGATACCTCTTCTCTCTATATTTGAGAGGATATCCTTATTTTGATGACATATTGGCTTAAGATGCACAGGCTTAGCCAAGATTATGCTCTGATACCACTGTAGTATTCCCAAATGGGAAAAGCAGGAATTTAGTGCAAATTGCTTGAATAGCAGTGTAAAACATCACATCAAAGAATGAGCCCAACTAGAGCCTTTCCATTAATCATAACAGCAGCAAATATGTGTAAAATAAGGGTCCAAAAACCATATAGCAAGATACAACAAGCCTCCAATAAAGAAATCCCTCAAGAATGAGGTGCTACTACTATATCAAAATGCCGGAAGACTGCTATAGCACATTCATAGGTGCACTGCTACAACAAATGAATACACAAAATATAGATGGTTGTTATATGCCTCAAAAAGATACAACAAATGAAAATCTAGGCTCTATCCAACGTCCAACAAAGAACCCAAGAGGTTTTTCAGAAATACACCAATATACAACATATGAATCGGAGCCCTAGGGCTGAAGATTCACTGCAAAAATACAGCTGGAAATATGTGGCTGATCTGATATAACAAATAATGTAGCCTCCTCCAATAGATCCTCTATATTAAAGGTTGATCCCTTCACTAGGAAACCTCCTCTCCAAATGGTGTACTGAAACCACCCCTGCAACTCCTCCCTAAAATAACGCAGTCCAAGATAGACACTACACTGTAGGGGACAATGATAAAGTGCCTTGATGCCAAATGCTGCAATAAGGCTCAAGGGCCTTCCTCACCAGCTTCTCAATGAAAGGAAACTTCCTCCACTAAAAAAAAAATCAGAAAACACCCAGATGTATTCTCCACTGCTACACCCTGCCACTCAGCACATCTCTCAATAGAAACTGCATTGTACCACAAGAATGAGATTTGGCCTAATGCTTGAATGTGAAATGATAGTGCAATAATCTTCCTTAGAGGACTCTCAAGGATAGAGGTGGGATTCCCGCTTGGGAACACCCTATTCTAAACAGCACTGTTATCTTAGCTAAACAGCTGAAGAAAGCTATATGTCTAAACAGACCATATAATCAAAATATCTTAACATACATGAATGAAATATGTCTTCCATTCTCTTCCTTATATAAGTTGTGAACTTCCTCACCCTTGGCCCCACTCATTTAAGACACTACTTCCATGCAAAGAGTTTCCAACTAAAACTGTGTTTCCCCATAATGAATGCCACTCCTCCATGAGAGCATTGTTGATTTAGTCAAAATTGACCTAGTATATGTGTTCCAACCCCTTTTTACACACAAGGGTGCTTAAACAAGTTGCTAAGATATCCTCCTTTCACATTAGCAATGATTTTATTCATATTAAGGAGATTTATGGGTCCCCATACCCTCTTATTCATCAAAAAAAGAAGCAAAAACAAAAATTAATATTCCAACTAGCTCATGGCTAATTGGGAATATTACAGCCATGCGAGTCTTTGAACATTATCCGTTGCACAATATGTCGTTAAGTTGTCGCCCTGAATTCATTCAGTAGTTTAGTAAAATTCAAGAAGTATTTTAGCGATTAGAAAAATCATGTGCAGAAGTTACAGCATGTCTAAAGGAAATCCATAATAAGGAAGATGATAGCGACAATGAAGAAACGAAACAAGGTGAAGCAGGAGAAGAAGATCTTTATCAAAATGATGATAATGAAAATGAAGATGTAATAGGTAATGATGAATATGAAAATGATATCAGTCAAGATGGTGAAGAAGATGAAGCAGTAGATGATTAGAATATTGAAGATGAAGATGTTATAGAAAATGATCAAGATGACAATTCTGATAAAGTTGATATAGATCAAGATGAGGATATAGATGAAGTTGGTCTTGATATGGATGAGAATGATATAGATCAAGATGATGATCCAAATGAATATGATGTGGATGAGGATTGTCTTGAAAAATAATACAATGAACAATACCATAACAATGATGAAAATGTTGAAGAAGATATTGATGATTATGAATATGGAAAACATTTAAGTCATCAGGTGTCTATATTGCCAAAAGGAGCTATAGAAAACACATTGGATAGAGGTTCAAAAAAAAGTGGCAATTTGATTACTACTAGAAAATTTATTCGGCCTAAAGAATCTATGCAAAAAGAGGTTGCGAAGTTGCATATTTAAGCCTTACAAAATCGTGTGAGCCCAGATACCAAACATGTCTTTAACGACTCCTTTTGAAATAATGAGGTCGATGTTGTATTAAATTCTCTAGACAATGTCAATGTCAGGCATTGGAATGAAAGTGGAATTGGGTGGAGTATAATGAACCCCATAGCATATCTTGAGATCACTGCATTGGGATTTTGACTCCTTCGGTTGCATCGGTACAATGTAACTCCAGAAGTTTTAGAGAACTTCAAAGACTCAATCGAACACTTATTTTTATCTTCTTCTCATTTCAAAAAATTTGTATCGATAATGATGAGCCTATATAGATCTTCTTAGCTGGAATTTCCCAGCGAAAACATTTTGGATGAAACTAAAATCCTTAATAGTAAATATTTAAAATAAGCTCTTGCGAAGAGTGAAACAGCCACTACATGGAACAACAACAAAAAATAAGGGAAGAGATTAAATACGCGTTGGATAATTCTTGGCATGTCAGTGTCCCTAGAGTGGAAGTAAATAGATATTTTCAAGTTTATCACTCATATTATGCATGCATAGCCAAAAGCATTTACAATTTCCCAACGTGCACAACCGAAATATTTTATAGCTCATAAAATTGGACTTCAACATCATGCAGGAAATCCACCAAAAGGAGATGAAGAATGTCACCACCTAGTTTAAAAGTTTGGAGTTCCCTCTATTAACCTTCAATCGGAAGAGGACATTGGAATGTTTCTTCATTATAGCGGCGGGCACATATGAACCCTAATATGCCAAATACATATTCCTCTTTTCAAAAGTGGCATGCTTGAATACTGTTCTAGATGATGTATATGACACCTATGGAACCCTTGATGAATTGAAGTTATTTGTTGAAAAGTCAACAAGAAATTTGTGTCTAATTTAATTTTGCGTTAATTAAATTAGACAATAAAATGTAATCTTATCTCATAATCACTTGTAATATATAATTGAGTGTGATAAACTCAGTTAGCTCATGAATTTCGAGTTGAGGGTGGTTGGTGAGATATGCAGAGTGATTCTAATAGTTATGGTGTTCGAGTTACAGTTAGTGCATTAGTTTAATCCATGAGAAATTAGTTAATTTATTGAGTTAAAGTCAGTTAAATTAGTTGTAACTATTTTTTGCACTAGTGGGAGATCAAGTGAATTAAATAATATTTAATTCATATGCAATGATCTTCCATGCAACTGATGATTTACTATTAATAACTGCATGCATGTCAGTTTCAGTGGAGACCCAGTTGAGACAAAGGTTAAAGGGATATTAACTATCAGTTGTATCATTAGTAGGTTGTCTACATGCATTAAGACAACCATAGGATTTCCGATGAGAATTGCACAGTTTTGAAAGGAATAATTTCCTAAAGAATAGGGATTGCATTCCACATGAATTGTGTAAGCAAGGCATGCTGATTAGAGGCAGGAAATTGGCTAAGTGTTGGTCGATTTTGTCTCGGTCAGTGTGAGACAGTTGTGGGAGTGTAGGAGACTCTTGTGTGAAGAGTACATTTTAATTTTTTCATGATTCCTTGGTGAATATACAATAGACGATAAAGCAGTTTTGAGCAGCAAGGTTTCCCCGGGAAAATATTTGTGTTGTGGTTTTATTTGCTTCTTTATTTACTTGTTGTGATTGGTGATCACGTTTATTTTCTGCAATTGATTTATAGAGGGATTCATTATCTTTCTTTAATAGATCGCATGATCGGATTGAATCCATTGATATACATATTGTTTGTATAATTTCCACATGGTATCAGAGCTTCTGGAAATCACTATAGTGGAGGAGAAATTGATTTTTTTCTTTTCAAATTTTGATAATGACATTCCCAAACCTGTTGTAGTAAATGTCGCTCTTCTTGATGCTTGGAAAAATAAGGTTGCAAAGGCAAGGAGGATCTTACTGGAGGGAGTACGAGACCACATTATCTCAAGTCTCCATGGAAAAGTGACTTTGTATGGAATGTGGAAGGCTTTGACAGATCTATTTCAGAGTAGAAGTGGCCATAGAAAATTGGCACTCAAAGAAAATCTCAGGAAAATCAAAATGGATAAAGGCGACATCATTCTGAAATATTTAACCAAGTTTTTCCAATGTTGAGATGAGCTTGCGAGCATCAAAATTATTTTCGTGGATGATGACTTGGTAATCATAGCTCTTCTAGGCCCACCCAAGAGTTGGCATAGTTATCAGGACTCTGTCAATGGGAGGGATAAGCTGTCAGATTGGGAACGACTTTGGTCGGATTTGGTTCAAGAAGAATTTAGGCAGAATACCAAGGATGGATCTTCATCTAAGATAGATGATGAATAAAATTGTGCCTTGGCTAGTAAGGAAAAGAGGGGGAAGGGAAAGAAATCTTATTCCAAATCTGATTTCGGAAAAGAAGGAAAGAAGCACGACACATCCAGAGTGAAGTGTTTTCACTGTCACAAGCATGGACACTATGCCACTAATTATCCAAAAAAGAAGAAGAATAAGAAGGCTTCAATATCTAAAGCTGGTGAGGCTTTGGCCTCGCAATTTGAGTGTGACTTCTCTCTCATCACATGCATGGTGTCAAGTGTGATGGGATCAGTTTGGTACTTGGATAGTGGTGCATATTTCCACATGACGAGAGACAAAGAAATTTTCAGTAGCTCGAAGGAGAAGGACCTCCAGAGGCATATCGAAATGGGTGATGACGGGAGGCACAGTGCTGCTGGGATTGGTACAGTTACTTTCCAGAGACACTCAAGTAAACCCTTCTTATTAAAATATGTAATTCATGTACCAGGCTTGAAAAATAATTTAGTTTCAATCGCAATATTGGAGGATAGAGGTTATGATGTGGTTTTCAGTGAATGGAAATATTTCCTTCGACACAAAGCCACAGGACAAGCCAAGAAGATTTTGATTCGTGTGAATAATCTCTATAAACTTGATGTAGATGGTTGCGCAAAATTGATGGGTATGGCAGACAAAGTGGTGAGCCGGTATGAGGGTGATTTATGGCACAAGAGATTGGGTCATCTACACCATGGAGCCTTGAAGGTCATGCAGCAGATTTCTACGGGACTTCCCAAGGGTACTCTTGCATAGATAGACACATGCAAGGGATGTACCATGGGGAAGTATGAAATGGCCACTTTTCATGAGAAGGAGAACCAAGCAGTGGAAATCCTTGAGAGATTTCACTCAAACGTGTGTATACCATTCTCTACAGCTTCGACAGCAAATCATGGGTATTATGTGATATTTGTTGATGATTTTTCTAGAAAGTGTTGGATCTACTTCATCCAGAAGAAAGATCAGCGTTCTCAAAATTTTGTAAGTTCAAAGCACTGGTGGAGAAATATATGGGGAAGCATGTGAAGGCTCTTAAGAGTGATAATGGTGTTGAGTACATATCCAATGAATTCAATAACTTATGTAGAAAAGAAGGAATTTGGATAGAGTTGATTATGCCTCATAACCCACAACAGAACGGGGTCGCAGAAAGAAATAACAGAACAATTGTGGGTGCGGCATGAGTGATGTTGCATGATCGAGGCCTACCGTTGCATCTGTGGGTGGAGGCATGCATCACAATGGTATTTGTGAAAAACTGTAGTCCTCATAGGATACTTGGCATGAGTACACCAGAGGAGGCTTTTTCTGGTAAGAAACCTGATGTTTCATATTTTAAAAAATTTGGCTCATATTTCTATTGCCATGTGACCAAATATTCCAGGAATAAGCTCGAACCAACAGCTGAGATTGGGATATTTGTGGGGTACACTAATACTCCCCACAACTATTAGGTGTATTTTCAAAATATCAGGATGATTTTTGTGAGACGGGATATAAAATTTGATGAGGATAAAGCCATGCGATTTTCCCTTGAGAGGGAGTTGGATTTGCATGTAGATGAGGAACTCTTGCCTCCAAAGGATGAACCTCAAGATGTAGAGCAACCACATGTGGAGGATCATGGAGTGGAAGAAAACACTCATGTAGAGCCATCCACCAGAAATACTAGAAGGCACACCACAGAAGCTAATAGATTGAGACTTGATGCAGAAAAACATGTAGGAGCACCTAATTCACTGCAGAGATAGAGACAGACTCCAAACAGGTTTACTAGATACATGGCTCTTATGATAAAGTGTATTGTGACATAACCATCCTCCTTTGAGGAATCAGTGTAGCAACCAATTTGGGTTGACAATATGGTTGAGGAGTATGACTCCATCATCAAGAACAGTGCATGGGAATTTGTCCCAAGACCGGTCAGAAAATCAGTGGTTGGATCTAGATGGATAAATAAGGTGAAGCAGGCGGCAGTTGGGAGCGTGGAGAATTACAAGGTTAGATTTTTAGCCTGGGTATTCTCACAAGTTGAGGGATTGACTATGAGGATACTTTCGCACTGGTTTCTAGATAATCATCGATTAGATCTATCCTTGCACTCTTAGAGTAGAAGTGGTGGAATATACATGAGATGAATGTGAAAATTGTGTTTCTCAATGGAGTTATTGAGGAGGAAGTGTACATAGAGCATCCAGAAGGTTTTGAGATCTTTGACATTGAGTCGCATGTGTGTTGACTCAAGAGAGAAACGTATGGGCTGAATCAAGCACCTCGTGCATGGTACACTAGAACTGACAGCTATTTCACTGGTTTGGGCTTCACGAAGAGTGAAGCGGATGGGAACCTGTACCAGATTGTGGTTGATGGTAATCTCTTGATTATCGTACTTTATGTTGATGATCTAATTTTGACAGGTGATGAGAAGCTCATCATTTCTTGCAAGGAGGATCTTGCAAGAGGGTTTGAGATGAAGAACATGGGACTCCTTCATTATTTCCTTGGTTTGGAAATATGGCAGCACGATGGTGATCTATTTGTTTCTCAAGGAAAGTATGCCAAAGAGATTCTGAGTAAGTTTCACATTGAGAGTTGTAAACCCATGGAGTCTCATTTTCTAGGAACTAGAGGAAGGAGGATTCTACTTCAGGTGAGGTAGTGGACACTACTATTTCCAGGCATCTTATGGGTTCACTGATGTACTTGGTGAACACCAGACCAAAAATTTGCTACGCAGTTAACCAGCTGAGTCAAGATATGGTTACGCCGACCAAGCTCTTTTGGAAGGTGGGGAAGCATGTCTTAATATATCTTAAGGGCACTACAGAGTATGGATTATGGTACACACAGACAGAGGGAGTGAAGCTTCAAGGCTTCACCGATGCATATTGGGCAGGCAGTCCATCAGACAAAAAGAGCACGGGAGGGATCTTCGGCATAGGATTGATATCATTTTTTTGGTACATCAATAAGTAGAGATTTGTGGCACTCAATTTAGCCAAGGCAGAGTACATGGCAGCCATTCAGGCTACATGTGAGGCCATCTGGATGAGGAAGATTCTGGTTGGTTTGTTTGGTTCTTAGATGGATCTGACGGTGACACATTATGATAACCAGAGCTGCATTAAACTCTCGGTTAATTCGATATTCTATGATAGGTCCACGCATATAGACATCTGGTACAGCCATCTCAGAGATTGTGTTCAGAGGTGCATTATGTTACTTTAGTACATTCCCACGGAAGATCAGGATGCAAATATTCTGACGAAGGTGCTCGCCAAGAGAAAATTTGATTACCATAGAGGAAGGATCGGGGTGGCAGACCTTTCTTATTGAGAGGGAGTGTTGAAAAGTTAGCAATAAATGTGTGTCTAATATAATTTTCCCTTAATTACATTGGAAAATAAAATGTAATCTCATCTCATAATCACTTGTAATAGTTAACTGAGTATGATAAACTCAGTTAGCTCATGAATTTCAAGTTAAGGGTTGTTGGTGAGGCATGCAGAGTGATTCTATTAGTTATGGAGTTTGAGTTGCAGTTAGTGCATTAGTTTAATGCATGAGAAATCAGTTAACTCAATTTATTGAGTTAAAGTCAGTTGAACTAGTTGTAACTTTTTGTTGCACTAGTGAGAGATCAAGTGAATTAAATCAGATTTAATTCACAGGTAGTGATCTGACATGCAACTGATGATTTACTATTAATAGTTGCATGCATGTCAGTTCCAGTGGAGACCCAGTTGAGACAAAGGTTAAAGGGATTTTAATTATCAGTTGTATCATTAGTAAGTTTCCTGCATGCAGTAAGACATCCATAGGACTTCCCATGAGCATTTTGCAGTTTTGGAAGGTTGAATTTCCTAAATAATAGGGATTGCATTCCACATGAATTACACAAGAAAGGCACGATGATTAGAGGCAGAAAATTGGCTAAGTGTTGGTTGATTTTGTCCGGGTCAGTGTGAGACAGTTGTAAGAGTGTGGGAGACTCTTGTGAGAAGAGTGCATTATAATTGTTTCATGATTCCTTGGTGAATATACAATAGAAGATAGAGGGGTTTTGAGAAGCAAGCTTTCCCCAGAAAAATATTTGTCTTGTGGTTTGATTTTCTTCTTTCTTTACTTTTTGTGATTGGCGATCGTGTTTATTTTCGGCAATTGATTTGTAGAAGGATTCAGTATATTACTTTAGTATATCACATGATCGGATTGAATCCATTGATATACATGTTGTTTGTATAATTTATACACAGTATCAGAGATTCTAGAAATCACTATAGTGCAGGAGTAATTGAGTTTGTGTTGAATAGCATTCGAATTTTCAAAATTATTCTTGGTGCGACAGGCGGACCAAGATCACGATGGATTTCAATGGCTTGAGATTAGAGTATGCACTCAAGGGCAGTTTCAATTATATTGTGTGGAAAGATAAGATGGAGGCAGTTCTGGAGGACAATGGGTTGAAATAATTCATTGATAATGACATTCACAAACCTATTGTAGCATATGTCGCTTTTCTTGATTCTTGGAAAAAGAAGTTTGTAAAGGCAAGGAGGATCTTACCAGAGGGAGTACGAGACCACATTGTCTCAAGTCTCCATGGAAAAGAGACTCTATATCCAATGTGGAAGGCTTTTACAGATCTGTTCCAGAGTAGCAGTGACCACAGAAAATTGGCACTAAAAGACAAGCTTAGGAAAATCAAAATGGAGAAAGGAGACACTATTCCAAAATATTTAACCAAGTTTTTCTAATGTCGAGATGAGCTTGGGAGTGTCATAATTACTGTCGTGGATAATGACTTGGTGACCCTAGCTCTTCTAGGCCTTCCCAAGGGTTGGCATAGTTATCAGGACTCTACCAAAGGGAGGGTTAAGCTACCATATTGGGAACGAATTTGGTCGTATTTGGTGTAAGAAGAATTCGGGTAGAATACCAGGGATGGATCTTCATCTAAGATAGATGATGAAGAAAATTTCGCCTTGGCTAGTAAGGAAAAGAAGGGGAAGGGAAAGAAATCCTATTCCAAATATGAGTCTGGGAAAGAAGGCAAGAAGCGCAACATGTCCAGAGTGAAGTGTTTTCACTGTCATGAGCATGGACATTATGCCACTAATTTTCCACAAAATAATAAGAACAAGAAGGGTTCAGGACCTGCAGCTGGTGGGGCTTTGGCCTCGCAATTTGAGTTTTACTTCTTGCTCATCGCATGCATGGTGTCAAGTACGATGGCATCAGTGTGGTACTTGGATAGTAGTGCATATTTCCACGGGACAGGAGACAAAGAAATTTTCCATAGCTTTGAGGAGAAAGACCTCCAGATGCATATCGAAATGGGTGATTATGGGAGGTACAGTGCTACCACGATTGGTACAGTTACTTTCCAGAGACAGTTAGGTAAACCCTTCTTATTAAATTATTTAATTCATGTACCAGGCTTGAAAAAGAATTTAGCTTTAGTCAACATGTTGGATGATAGAGGTTATGATGTGGTTTTCAGTGAATGGAAAGATTTCCTTTGACACAAATCCACAGGACAAGCCAAGAAGATTGGGATTCGTGTGAATAATCTCTATAAGCTTGATGTATATGGTTGCACATCATTGATGGGTAAGGAAGACAAAGTGGTGAGTCAAGATGAGGGTGAGTTATGGCACAAGAGATTGGGCCATCTACACCACGGAGCCTTGAAGTTCATGCAGCAAATTTATACGGGACTTCCCAAGGGTACTCCTCTGCAGATAGACACATGCAAGGGATGTACCATGGGGAAGTATGCAAAGGCCTCTTTTCACGAGAAGGAGAACCGAGCAATGGAAATCCTTGAGAGAGTTCACTTAGATGTGTGTGGACCATTCTCTACAGCTTCAACAGCAAAGCACAGCTATTATGTGATCTTTGTTGATGATTTTTCTAGAAATTTTTGGATCTAATTCATGCAAGATAAAGATCAGACGTTCTCAAAAAATTTTGAGTTCAAAGCACTAGTGGAGAGAGACATGGAGAAGCATGTCAAGGCTCTTAGGAGCGATAATGGAGGTGAGTACATCTCCAATGAATTTTAAAAAAATTGTAGCAAAGAAGGAATTTGGAGAGAGTTGATTGTGCCTTATAACCCACAACAAAATGGGGTCGCAGAAAAAAATAATAGAAAAATTTTATATGTGGCATAAGGGATGTTTCATGATCATGGATTACCGTTTCAACTGTAGGTGGAAGAATGCAACACAGCGTAATTTTTGCAAAACCGTATTCCTCATCGAATACTTGGCATGACTATACAAGAGGAGGATTTTTCAAGTAAGAAACTTGATGTTTCATATTTTAAAATATTTGGCTTATCTGTCTATTGCCATGTGACCAAATATTCCAAAAATAAGCTCGAACCAATAGCTACGATTGGGATATTTTTGGGGTACACTAATTCTCCCCACAACTATCGGATGTATTTTCCAAACTGCAGGATGATTGTTCTAAGACGGGATATAAAATTTGATGAGGATAAATCCATGCTATTGTCCCTTTAGAGGGAGCTGGATTTGCATGCAGATGAGGAACTCTTGCTTCCAAAGGATGAACCTCAAGATGTGGAGCAGCCACATGCAGAGGATCATGGAGTGTTATAAAACACTCATGCAAAGCCATCCACCAGAAATTCTAGAAGGTGCATCATGCAAGTTGATAGGTTGAGACTTGATGTGCCAGAACATGTAGGAGCACCTACTTCACTACGCAGACAGAGACAATCTCCAGATAGGTTTACTGGATACATGGCTCTTATGAGAAATTGTATTGTGACAGAACCATCCTCCTTTGACGAAGCAGTGCAGCAACCAATTTGAGTTGACGCTATGGTTAAGGAGTATGACTCCATCGTCAAGAACAGTGCATGGGAATTTGTCCCAAGAGCGGTCGGAAAATCAGTAGTTGGATCTAGATGGATCTATAATATGAAGCAGGTGGAAGATGGGAGTGTGAGAAGTACAAGGCTAGATTTGTAGCCAGGGGATTCTCACAAGTTGAGCGGATTGACTATGAAGAGACTTTCGCACAAGTTGCGAGATGCTCATCGATTAGATCTATCCTTGCACTCTCAATCCAGATGGGGTGGAAGATACATCAGTTGGATGTGAAAAATGTGTTTCTCAATGGATTTATCGAGGAGGAAGTGTACATAGAGCATCCAGATGGTTTTGAGATCTTTGACAGTGAATCACATGTGTGCCAACTCAAGAGAGCACTATATGGTCTGAATCAAGCACCTCTTCCTTGGTACACTAGAATTGATAGCTATTTCACTAGGTTGGGCTTCACGAAGAGTGAAGCGAATGCGAACTAGTACCAGATTGTGGTTGATGATAAGCTCTTGATTATCGTACTTTATGTTTATGATCTAATTTTGATAGGTGGTGAGCAGCTCATAATTTCTTGCAAGGAGGATCTTTCAAGAGAGTTTGAGATGAAGGACATGGGACTCCTTCACTATTTCCTTGGTTTGGAAATATGGCAGCGGGATGGTTAGCTATTTGTTTCTCAAAGAAATTATGCCAAATATATTCTGAGTAAGTTTCACATGGAGAGTTGTAAGCTAATGGAGACTCCTTTTCTAGGAAACTGGAGGAATGAGGATGCTAATTCAGGTGAGGTAGTGGACGCTATTGTTTACAGGAAGCTTGTGGGTTCACTGATGTACTTGGTAAACACTAGACTAGACATTTGCTATGCATTTAACCAGATGAGTCAAGCTATGGTTAAGCTGACCAAGCTCTTTTGGAAGACGGGGAAGCATGTCTTAAGATATCTTAGGGGCACTACAGAGTATGTATTATGGTACAAATAGACAGAGGGAGTGAAGCTTCAAGGCTTCACCGATTCAGATTGGGTAGGAAGTCCATCAGACAAAAAGATCATATCAGGAGGGATCTTTAGCATAGGATCGACAGCATTTTCTTGGTACATTAGGAAGCAGAGATCTGTGGCACTAAGTTCAGGCAAGGCAAAGTACACGGTATCCAATCAGGTTGCATGTGAGGCCATCTAGATGAGGAATATTATGGTTGGTTTTTTTGGTTCTCAGATGTAGCCGACGGTGATGCATTGTAATAACCAGAGTTGCATTAAAATCTCGGTTAATCTGGTATTCCATGATAGGCCCACACATATAGACATCTGGTACCACCATTTTAGCTATTTTGTTCAAAAGCACATTATATTACTTCAGTACTTTCCCAGAGAATATCGGGATGCATATATTCTTACAAAGGCTCTCACCAGGAGAAAATTCGAATACCATAAAGGAAGGATTGGGGTGGAAAATAATCTCTTTCTTGTTGAGAGGGAGTGTTGAAAAGTCAACAAGAAATGTGTGTCTAATTTAATTTTCCCTTATTTCAATTGGACAATAAAATGTAATATTATCTCATAATCACTTGTAATATCTAACTGAGTATGATAAAATCAGTTAGATCATGAATTTCGAGTTGAGGGTGGTTGGTGAGGCATGCAGAGTGATTATATTAGTTATGGAGTTCGAGTTGCAATTAGTGAATTATTTTAATGCATGAAAAATCATTTAAATCAATTTATTGAGTTAAAGTCTGTTGAACTAGTTGTAACTGTTTGTTGCACTAATGAGAGATCAAGTGAATTAAATTGGATTTAATTCACATGCAGTGATCTTCCATGAAAATGATGATTTACTATTAATATCTGCATGCATGTCAGTTCCAGTGGAGACCCAGTTGAGACAAAGGTTAAAGAGATGTTAACTATTAGTTGTATCATTAGTAGGTTGCCCACATGCAGTAAGACAACCATAGGATTTCCCGTGAGAATTGAGCAGTTTTTGAAGGCTGAATTTCCTAAAGAAAATGGATTTAATTCCACATGAATTGCGCAAGCAAGGCAAGATGATTAGAGGTAGGAAATTGGCTAAGTGTTGGTTGATTTTGTCCAGGTCAGTTTGAGACAGTTATGAGATTGCAAAAGACTCTTGTGTGAAGAGTGCATTGTAATTGTTTCATGATTCCTTGGTGAATATACAATATAAGATAGAGGGTTTTTGAGCAGAAAGCTTCCCCTGGGAGAATGTATGTGTTGTGGTTTGATTTTCTTCTTTATTTACTTGTTGTGATTGGCGATCGTTTTATTTTCTGCAATTGATTTGTAGAAGGATCCAGTATCTTGCTTTAGTAGATCGCATGATCGGATTGAATCCATTGATATACATATTGTTTGTATAATTTATACATTATTCACCGAGGCTGTGAGGAGATGGGACCTCTCCTTGACAGAAAACCTTCCAGACTATATGAATCTCTGCTACAAAGCCCTTTACAACATTGTTCACGAAGTGGTTCACGAGGTAGAGAAGAAACAGGGCCACGAATTTATTTTCTTTTTCCAAAAGGGATGGGAAGATTATATCTTGGGGTATTACGAAGAAGCGGAATGGTTAGACTCTTAGTAAGTGCCAATATTACAAGAATACATAAATAACAAAATCATTTCCATCATTCAACGAATGCTTCTAGTGAGTGGAGTATTGTTGGTGAAGGGGAAAATCCTTTCGCAAGAGGCGTTGGAACAATTAGATTATCCAAGAATACGTGTTCTCATAGAGCTCAACTGCATCATTACCCACCTAGTGGATTACATACATACATATAAAGCTATAAGGCTCATGCAGAATTGGAATCTAGTATTGAACTTTATATGAATAAATTGCAGGTTGCAGAGAAGCCAAAGCTATATCGACTTTATGCTTCCCTTCATTTCAAAACAAACATGTAAGTAGTGTTGAAGTTCACAACAAGAAATAATGAAATTGGCATCCGGAAATAACATCCTTGATCTTAGTGAAAATTAAGCACCTACACTAGGGTGGGCCCACACAGGCTATTTTTAGTTGTATGTCTATTTATAGATGCATGTCTATTTTTATTATCCCTTAATATTATTTGGACATTAAACTATAATCTATTCTCAATGAGAACTTGGAAATAGTTAACTGAAGTGGAAAATCAGTTAGCTAAGTGAATTTCAAGTTAAGAGGTTGGTTGGTGGGACATGCAGGTTGGCTTTAGTTATAACGGAGTGATTCTAGTTTTAACAGAGTTGGAAGTGCAGTGGTGCATTAGTTAATTCAAGTTGTAAATTAGTTTAACTCAGTTAAAGTCAGTTGTGCTAGTTGTAACTACAGATACACTAGTGAGAAATCAAGTGAATTAAATATTAATTAATTCACATGTAGTGATCTCACATGCAACTGATGTTTTTACTATTATTAATTGCATGCATGTCAGATCCAGTGGAGACCCAGTTGAGTTCTAGGTGAAAGGGAAGTGTAACTATCAGTTGTGATATTAGCAAGATACTTAGGTGTAGTTATAACACCACAGGATGACCATGATACTCAGCGCAGTTGAGGTAGGCTGAAATTCTTTGTGATTAAGGATTGCATTCATTAGGAACTACGTGAGAAAGGCAGGTTGTCTAGAGACGGTAAATTGGCTAAGGAACTTGCCAATTTTTATATGACAGTGTGAGACAACTAGCTGAGGTACTGAGGGCTCTTGTGAGAAGAGTTTTGTATGTAATTGTTTCACTATTCCTTATGGAATATAAAATATATGATAGACAGGTTTTTAGCAGTAAGCTTTCCCTTGGAATATCTGGTTTTGTGGTTTTGATCTATTCTTCTTTGCTTCATGTGATTGGAAATTGTGTTTTTAATTCTGCAAAAGATTGTAGAAGTGATTCAGTATTTAACTTTAGCATATTTTTAGAATGGGTGAATTCAAGATATACATGCATATTGTATATTTTCTACATCATATCAGAGTAGGAACTATTTAGGTGCGCGAGTTTGCAGAGAATATCTGAAAATTTTGATGCAATTTTTTTAGAAATAAATAGCATATTTGGATTCCTTGTGAAAATTTACCCAAATTGAAAAAAAAATATTGGTCGAATCGAAGCTCGGATGATGGAGATATCGTCGATTTAAAATCAACTCTTTTGTTAGAAAATTTTGTGACGGCGGGACAATTACAATGTGCGCGAGCCAAGAACCTACATGCACTGAGGTACAAGATGCATGCATAAATTTGAGGAGCAAAGCAGAGGTTAGTGACATGGTAGTTGAGAGGGAGCCTCTCAAAATGCGACCTGAGAAGCAATCCCATAAGGTTGTGGAGCAGTCACAACTGGAGATACAGAAGAATCTCTATAAACTTGATGTAGATGTGATTTCTACAGAGCTTCCAACCATGGGGAAGTGTGAGAAAGCCATGCAATTGACCCTTGAGAGGGAGTTGGATTTGCATGCAGGTAAGAGTGAACCTCGGGATGTGGAGCAGCCATAAGATGAGAATCATGGAGTGGGAGCAACCACTCATGCTGAGAAATTTTGACCCAGATGGGCAAAGGGAGTGCATGCAGCTATACCACCAGGTGAGAGGTGGGGTGACATGCATGAATAATCCCAAGAAGAAATTTTGGGCAAGATTCATTGACATGGTGTGGATTTCATGAGTCAAACCTGGCTATTAGGAGCCCACAGAGCAGCAATAGTAGGATCAGTTGGATTGATGGAGTCAGATGTCGTGAGGACATGAAATCAAAGTGACAGTTTTGGATACTGGAGCGCAGATCAGAATTGGAAGCAAGTGCAAAGTGCATGGATGCAGGTGTCAACAATGGAGTGGATCCTAGATACATGTGTAGTAGCTAGTAGAAGTCATAATACTTTGATGACAGATGCATTATATTGATTCATTTGTTTGGAGGCTATTCAATTTCGGAAGTGTTGCATGCAAAGGTTGCATATGCGAGAAACACTAGAGAAGTGTTGGATGCAAAGGTTGCATGGTACATGCATGGAGTTGCATGGCGCATGCATGGAGTTGCATGTCGCATACATGGGGTTACATGTCGCATGCAAGGACATTTCTTTCTTGTTGAGAGGGAGTGTTGAATTTTACAACAAGAAACAGTGAACTTGGCATCCGTAAACAACATCCTTGATCCTAGTGAAAATTAAGCACTTACACTAGGGTGTGGCCCACACAGGCTCTTAGGTGTATGTCTATTTATATATTCATGTCTATTTTAATTATCCCTTAATCTTATATGGACATTAAACTATAATATATTCTCAATGAGAACTTGGAAATAGTTAACTAAAGTGGAAAATCAGTTAGCTAAGTGAATTTCGAGTTAAGAGGTTGGTTGGTGGGACATGCAGGTTGACTTTAGTTATAACATAGTGATTCTAGGTATAATAGAGTTGGAAGTGCAGTGGTGCATTAGTTAATGCAATTTGTAAATCAGTTTAACTAAGTTGAGTGAGTTAAAGTCAGTTGTGCTAGTTGTAACTACAAATACACTAGTGAGAGATCAAGTGAATTAAATATTAATTAATTCACATGTAGTGATCTCACATGCAACTGATGTTTTTACTATTATTAATTGCATGCATGTCAGATCCAGTGGAGACCTAGTTGAGTTCTAGGTGAAAGGGAAGTGTAACTATCAGTTGTGATATTAGTAGGCTACCTAGGTGTAGTTATAACACCACAGGATGCCCATGATACTCAACGCAGTTGAGGAAGGCTGAAATTCTTTGTGATTAAGGATTGCATTCATCAGGAACTGCGTGAGCAAGTTAGGTTGTCTGGAGACAGTAAATTGGCTAAGGAACTTGCCAATTTTTGTATGACAGTGTGAGACAATTAGCTGAGGTACTAAGGGCTCCTGTGAGAATAGCTTTGTATGTAATTGTTTCATGATTACTTGTGGAATATAAAATATATGATAGAGGGGTTTTTAGCAGTAATTTTTCCCAGGGAATATCTGGTGTTGTGGTTTTGATATATTCTTCTTTGCTTCATGTGATTGGAAATTGTGTTTTTAATTTCGCAAAGATTTGTAGAAGCGATTCGGTATTTAACTTTAGCATATTGTTAGATCATGTGAATCCAAGATATACATGCATATTATATAATTTTTACAAGTAGTAGTACTCGTCCATCTGTGCTCTACAACCATCGCGTCCCCTATTGTCAAACGTCTTTTCCTCATGCTAAACGGTGTGACGTTGATACATCGAGTCGTTGTTCCAATTGTCGACGAGCCAGTCCACATAAAATTTTGTCCCCCCCCCTCCCCCCTCCCCCACCATAAAGCATCCTGACCTTCCGTAAAACAGTGTGACGTGGGGTGTGTCATACGTGGCTCAGTCCATGGTAATTGACTCGATATAGATAAATTGTGTTCATACATATAACGGGTGTGTCATACGCGGATCCGTTTAATACATAAAAATCAATTCAAGGCCATTGCACAGTAAATGTATATATTATGTTTAATACATCAAATGTATATACCATGAACATAATACTTTGCAAACAATATATAGTTAGGCTCTTACATTATAATTATATTACAAGCAAAATTTATTTAATTAAAAAAATAAAAATAAAAGTTCCAAATTAATATCACCAACAAATTATGTGTTTTGAGGTACCAAGTGACCAATCACATTATAAAAAATGACGTGATAAAATTGAAGACAATTGTCTGAGATTAAGGTAAAGAAAATTGTCAACGCAGAGCTTTGAGGATAAAGCTTTTGAAGGAAGGGGAAATATTACGACTATAAATTATATAAAATTGAATAAATACAAATAAATGTAAATATTAAATAATCAAGTAATGATTATGTTAAGTCACTCATTATTTAAGTGAAAAATCATGTCTAAAAGACATGCCCAGTCATGAAAGGACATATGCCTAGGTATATAAGCAAGGTTTCATTGTAACATTCATATCACTTGTGCATTTATATATATTAATAAAAATATTACTTACAAATACCTTTGTGTATTTTAACATTTAAAAGTCAACACGCTACAGTTTTTTTGTTTCTGCCACATAATAACAAACATATTTACCCATCAATACAGGAGGAAATATCTCTTATTGCCATAATAAAAATGCAACCAAGTCTTGGATTTCCACATACCACCCGATCATAGACATGGTTGAACCAAATCTCTCTTCAACTAGTCACCTCCATGCCATATTCCAAGCATGAATGTGGGATCTCACAAAACAAATCAATCAAAACCAAACCAGGGCTTCTAGAGGCCAAACCACCTGAACCCTCAACCAGTGATTCCACCTCATTGTCGGACATCACTAACCATAACCATATTGGTCTCTACCCAAGTTTTACATGGCTCAAGAGTGTTTATTCCAACCAAGGCTCCAGGACTAGTAACTCAAACCACAGTTGATGTCGGGCTCTAGAGAATTTTGACCAACCAAGGCTCTAGGACTAGTAACTAAACCCATCAAGGGCTCCGGAGCATTTTTCCAACCAAGGCTCCAAGACTAATAACTCAACCCAAGTTGTTACATGGCTCCAGAGCGTTTGTCCAACCAAGTCTCCAAGAGCTAATAACTCAACTCATAACTAAAGGAACATGAGAACCAACCAAAAACAAAAGGAAATGAACCCACAACACCATGGATATCCAGGAAATGGAAAGGCTAGGCAAAACACTATCAATCTTGGAAATCCTCCATGCCAATGACATATCATGACCAAGGGACCACATGCATATGACATGCATGCCAAAACTAGTGAGGAAAACATACATGCAACTCGGTACCTGCAAGCAAAATCTCTATAGTTGTTGATCCCAAATTCCTCTTGTGTTTTGCTACTCTTCCTTTTCCTTCTTGTTCCAAAATTCCAAGTATTCCACACTTTTCTAAGAGTGCTCCAAGAAAACTAGTGTCCAAGAGTATGAGAGAGAGAGAATAGAGAGAGAGTTTCAAAACTGAACTGATCAAAATCTAAAAAAAAATTGCCAACTAATCCTTAGAATACTTTTTATCAATGAGGCCTCTAATTTCTTCAATTTCCATTATTTTACTTCATTTTCCCCCTCACATGCAACCTGTGACCTTTCACCTTCCTTTTCTCCTAATTTCCATTATTTTCATAAATAAAATGTCAACAATGTCTCTTTGTCTTTCCAAATCTTTTGTTACTGCCTTTGTCAATTTCCTTTAGCCATAATAACAAAAATGAACACCCACTATGATGTTTTTTTCCCACCATTTAGCTTGGAATATGTGTACCATGACCTTGGTATTATATTTTTTACATGGACTTTTAACAAGGGTTGTTACATATAACATGTATAATTTATGTTGTCATGAGATTATTTTCAAAATGAATTTGGCACAGTCTATTTGCAAAGATGAGAGACACATCATACACAACATAAACATGGTATTCCCTGTCAACATTGTATGACACACATACATGATGTTAAATAGTGTCAACCTCACTATTGGGACCATCCTTAGCATGAAATTTAAATTGGTTTTACGACATATATTAATTGCATGGAGTTATAAGAGTTATGCATGTGGATCATACATAAGAGGATTTGATCACTAACCTGAAGTTATTAGGTGTGATGTGTGTTAACTTCCCCAGAACTTAAGGAGCATGTCAAGACACACAAATAAATGAAGTAATTTGGGGGGGGACACCGCTAACTCACCCCTACACACTTTCACTCCAATGGAAGAAACTAAGCTCGGTGATTCCCTATAACCCTTGTCATGTGCTCGCAACAAAAGAAGGGAACCATCAAAAACTAAATTAGGGGTAGATAAAGCTTGAGGCATTAGGTATGACATGAATGTCATCCCAACTCATATTGGTGAACGGTTTTCCTTGCAAATATAGGGCTTGTTTGATCTATTGAACATATTTCTTGGAGTTAATCCCTTGCATATTATTTCCCTCTCATTACTCCCCCTTGTTTTCTTGTTGTCATGCATACTCAATATTTATTGTTTTATTTATTCCATCTCTCATATTCGTTGTGAAAAAGTGTCTATTCACCATCAACCCACAACCCAGTTTTGAGTTACATTGCTTTTTGTAAAAAAAAAAATGTTGAGTCAATCACAGCATGACGCTCTCAAATATTTTAAGCAAAGCCCTAACTATGTTAATAACAACACGGGTTCCTTGAATATAATTCACCACACGATGCATGATACGTGTGCCTCATATGACACTTAAATCAATTATCATAACCCTCTGTTGTACTCCACACAAGGCTACCCATTTTGGACACTCTTGGTTTTTTTTTCACTTATTTATTTAGTGTAGCTCGTGGCCATCGCTGACACAACAGCGGTAAATGATTGGCCTCCACTCATGATATACAACTCCTCACCACCCAACACAAAATATTTTGAACTTCACCACGATTTTCTCGCATTTGACTGTGTTAAAAGGCATTCGCTATGTGTTGTCAATTCATGTCTCAACATTGCATAGATGACAGATATAGTCAAGCCGAAAACCACCTATTGACTCATACACAGATTGTGTTCTCCTTTATATTGGGTATTGGGCCATATGTCCTTTGTTCCCACATATAGTCTCATTCATGTATTATCATCCCATGTAACAAGACCACAACATGCAAAAATAATTAGTTCCATATCTACATAGTTTCTTCCACATGTAAAGTTCGGTCATATTAAAGGAAGTAATGGATATCGTTCATCTTTAGCCTAGCCACATTGCGCCATAGGAAAGTAAGCATGTAGTAACTCAAAAGGTATTCAACCCAAGCCCTCTGGATTTTTAATCCATGTCATGTGGTTCCCTAGCCCGCATTCCCAAGTCTAGGTCATGGGCGCACTTTGGTCTTATTTCATATAATATATTGTTACATTTGGTTTGTACACCCCTGTCAATGTGTACCATGGAATTTCTTGGTAGCACGACATGTTAATTCATAAAATATTTTGTGGTTACAAGTTTGTCTCAATAAAATTATAGTTTTTTACCCAAAAAAAAAGTTAAGAGACCAACATTTTGGGCCATCAAGCAAGCATATATTTGTTTCATACTTACCATTTGTCACCTCCCATGTTGTGGCAATGTCCCCTATTCCAACCATTTTCATAATCAATCTCAAAATAAAATATTGGGCGAGGTTATATACAAATAGGTTTCCAACTTCACCCATTATATACTCAGTCTCATGTATGAATGTTCTTTTACATTGATATATGTGGCCATTATTATGAAGCAACAAAAAAAAAACACAGAATATTGTTGTCACCTCTACTCAACTGCAAATATTTTATGTATATCCCTTGCATTCTGTAATTTACATATGTTTCATATATATATATCTATATATATATATTCATGCTTTGATTTATGGCATATATAGTGAAGGTTGATTGTTTTTCGCTTTTTCACATTGTTTTATAATGTTTGACCAGCATTTCTTCTCGATATAAAAATGTTTCATTCCTCCTACCACATTCATATCAGCATACATCTTCTCATTAAATTTATCTTAGTCGCATGCATGGACAGTTCCCTTCCCCATCTTACATAATTTCCCTTTTGTGTGTATGAAAAACATTGTATGTGAAACATGATTTTAAACGGTGTTTGTTTCATTGATTATATATGCTCAGAAAATTCATGGTTGCATGACAAATTTTATTGATTACAATACAATACGATTTTATTAAGCAGAGGTTCACATGGTAATAGAAGAGGGCAGAACAAAAGAACCAATATGTCATAGAGGAAAACAAGAATAAAAGGATCATATTTTCTATTCACCTTGATGCAAATTCTAAAGAGTCCAACCAGTTGACCCAAACTAGTCACTTATACCTCTAAGGACCTCCTCTCCCTCCTACCCCACATGTTTCTCATAACATGCCTCTTCCTCATATGAGTATAAAGTAAATTCAAATGCCACATGCATCTCGGCAGCACCCAGTTCAGAATTATAGTTGGGAGACCAACCATGTCATGCTTGCATCCGGATTTGCGCATTGGCCTACTATTTCTCATCATTCAACTCACCTTGTCATCATTCATCCTTGGATGTCCTACGCTTTATCCCAAGCCACTTGTTGCATGCTTAGTAGCCCCTTGATTCCCCAACACCTAGCATTGGTAAATTTTCATAGTTCTGTTATGCTTGTATACTCTTCCTCTAAGGCTACATCATCTCATACATATTCTAACATTCCTACACTTGAAGGAGGGGGGGGGAGAGAAATCTCCTTTCAGGACATGCACTCGAAGGTAAGAGGAAGAAAAAATAAGAAGAGACCATCCGACATGGTTGGCCCTAATAGGGCTCTTGAACTAACTTGAGTTATTTCTTTGATATCATGTGTTTTTACTTTATTTCACTTGGACTTATTTCATAGTATGGCATTGTCATGTTGTTGTAACACTTTGTTTTTTTACTATGGTACATATTTTGATGATATTATGGTCGATGGGAGTCATAATGTGGTTCCAAGTGCTTTTTTATATGTTATGGGTATTGGCATGCTACATACATGTGATTTTTTATGATGATGGTATTCTCCATAATGTCATATTTATGTTACATGGGAGTTACAAGGTGTTGTAACCGCTACAACACCCTCCGAAATTTAACACCCATTTAAAATTTCAGAGCCCTGGACCGCTTTGGTAAAGGTGAGTTTGTTGCACCCTTAGCCTGTTGAGATTGCAACAAGATGATAAGCTTAGTGGAAAGAAGTCGTCTTCACTAAGTGGGCCCGCAGGCTATTTTTGGCGCAAAGCCTATTTTTAGACTATGTCTATTTTTAGACATGTGGATCATATTCTATGAGTTGCAGGATGTTATTTTTGGATGGTTGGTCAAGTTGGAAAAATATATGGACTTCTATTTTTAGACATATTGGGCGGAATCTATTTTTAGATTTCCAGTCTAAAAATAGATATGTCGAATATTATTAGCTCTTAATAATATTTGGACTATAAACATTATCTTATTCTCTTGGAGCACTTCACTTAAGTGCACAGATGTGGCACAGGAGCTGACAGAAGGAATTACGCTATTCCTGAGGGTTAAGTGGAGCTATTGCATGGATACTTCAGTTAGAACTCATGTGACAGAGTTTGGTGGAGTTGATTGAGGAAGTTAATGGAGTTTTGTTCAGTTTAACTAAGCTAAACATAGTTGAGCTAGTTGTATCTAGTCTAACTGATTGATACACTAGTGAGAGTGGTGTGAATTAATTATTAATTAATTCACTAATTATAAACTCATTAATCAACTAAAGAATACATCAATTAACTTCAGTGCATGGACAGTTTCAGTGGAGACCAGTGAAGAGATAGGTGAAAGAGCAGTGTGACTATCAGTTGTGACTATATTGTTGCATGATTTGCAACAACCAGTGATTGGAGATGCCAATGAGGATTGCGCAGTACAAGCCAGGTGGTTTGAAGTTATTTATGAGCCATTCTTCAGCATTGATTGCGCAGTAGAGGCAGGCTATCAGGTGGCAGAGATTGGAGCATGTGTTTTGCTAGATCTAGCTTGATTAGTGTGTAGAAATTGGAGATTGTACTGAGAGCTTGTGAGGAGATTTGTATGATGATTTTTACATGATCTCTATGAAATATAATATACATATAGTTGGGATTTTTCAGCTTTAATCTTTCCCATAAAATATTGTGTTCATATGTGTGATTGTTTATGTTTTTAATGTGCGCATGCGATTGTTTTTATTTCCGCAATTAATGATCAATGGTAGAAGAGATTCTGTATTGTGCATGAAGTTAAAATAGTGTGTGATCAAGAGAATCTCGATGAATAATATATCAGTTATTCAAATTTCTACATGGTATCAAAGCGATATTGATCATTGGAGCAATTGCAAAACATTGAAGCGGTTGAGTTTTGTGCTGGTGGAATTCGAATTTGCAGCAGTGTTTTCTTGGTGTCGAAGTTGAGATGTCTTTCAACGGATTGCGATTGGAGTATGCCCTTGAGGGCAGCTCGAATTATATTTCACGGAAGGACCAGATGGAGGCGGTGCTGGATGACAATGGGTTGAAGGAGTTCATAGATGCAGAAATTCCAAAACCTACTTCTAGCGATGTTGCCGTACTTGATGCATGGCAAAAGAAGACAGCAAAGTGTCGAAGGATTCTGTTGGAAGGTGTGAAGGATCACATAGTGTCCAACCTTCATGGTAAAGCTTCTCCATTCTTGATGTGGAAAGCTTTGACAGATTTATTTCAAAGCAAGAGCGACCAGAGGAAGTTGGCGCTCAAGGATAAACTCGGGAACATAAAAATGGAGAAAGGCGACAGTATGCCCAAGTACCTCACGAAGTTCATCCAATGCAGGGATGAGCTGGGAAGTGTGGGGGTTACTGTTGATGACGAGGACTTGGTGAGCTTGGCTCTCCTTGGGCTTCCGAAGAGTTGGCATTCCTATCAGGACTCTGTCAATGGTCAGGAGAAATTTCGAGGATGGGAGCGACTTTGGTCGGATCTTGTGCAAGAGGAGATAAGGCGGAGTACCAGGGATGGATCTTCATCAAAGAACTCAGATGAAGAAAATTGCGCTTTGGCTACCAAAGCAAGGAAGGGGAAGAGCAAGAAGAATGCTTCTCAATTCGGTGCGAAAGGCAAGAAGCAGGACATGTCCAAGGTGAAGTGCTTTCATTGTCACCAACACGGACATTACGCCACTAATTGTCCACAGAAGAAGAAAAATAAGCAGGTTGCTGGATCTGCAGCTGGAGAGGCCTTAGCCTCGCAGTTTGAGCTGGATTTTTTGCTGATCGTATGCTTGGTCTCAAGTGTGATGGGTTCAATGTGGTTTCTTGATAGTGGTGTGTCTTTTCATATGACAGAAGATAAATATTTGTTTACATATTTGGATGAGAAAGATCTTGGAGTGCACATCGAGATGGACAATGATGGTAGATACAGTGTGACCGGTATCGGTACCATTTCCTTTGAGAGGGAGTCTGGTAAACCCTTCGTATTGAAGGAAGTGATGCATGTTCTAGGATTGAAGAAGAATCTGATCTCGGTGGCCATGTTAGAAGACAAGGGATATGATGTTGTCTTTAGCGAGGGAAACCCTTTCTGCACGGTAAATATCACGGGGTACTATGTGATATTTGTTGATGATTTTTCTCGTAAGTGCTGGATCTTCTTCATGCAGAAGAAGAGCGAGAAATACTCAAAGTTCTGTGAGTTCAAGGCACTGGTTGAGAAAGAATCGGGGAAGCAGGTGAAGGCTCTTAGGAGTGACAATGGTGGTGAATTCATCTCTGGCGAATTCAAGGACTTTTGCAGCGCAGAAGGAATTCGAAGAGAGCTCATAGCACCTCATAACCCACGGCAGAATGGGGTTGCTGAGCGGAAGAACAGAACAATCGTGGGTGCTGCATGGGCGATGTTGCATGATCAGGGCCTTCCCATACACTTGTGGGCTGAGGCATGCAATACTGCAGTATATGTGCAGAACCGTTGTCCTCACAAGATACTTGGCATGAGAGCGCCTTACGAGTTGAGCGGCGCTCAAGATGCAGAGAGGATTGTAGGAGCACCTACATCACAGCACAGACAGAGACAGTCACCTGATCGGTACACTGGATACATGGCTCTTATGAGCAAGTGTATCGTGACAAAGCCATCCTCTTTCGAGGAAGCTGTGGAGGATCCCGCATGGGTAGATGCCATGGTGGAAGAGTATGATTCGATTGTTAGAAACAGTGCATGGGAGATTGTCCCAAGGTCGGAAGCGAAATCAGTGGTGGGTTCGAGATGGATCTACAAAGTGAAGCAGGCAGTTGACGGGAGTGTGGATAAGTACAAGGCAAGATTTGTTGCCCGAGGCTTCTCACAAATTGAGGGGATCGATTATGAGGAAACCTTTGCACCTTTCGCAAGGTATTCTTCCATACGGACGATTCTTGCTCTCTCAGCGCAGATGGGGTGGCACATTTATTAGATGGATGTGAAGATTGTGTTCCTCAATGGGGTGATTGAGGAGGAGGTGTACATAGAGTAGCTCGAAGGTTTCGAGATCTTCAGCAGCGAGTCGCATGTGTGCAGGCTCAAAAGATCGTTGTATGGGTTCAAACAAGCACCTTGTGCTTGGTACATATGGATAGACAGTTATTTCACCGGACTTGGATTCTCCAAGAGTGAGGCAGATTCGAACCTATACCAGATTTTGGTAGAGGGTAAGTTGCTGATCATTGTACTTTATGTAGATGATTTGATTTTGACGGGTGATGAACTGTTGATACACTCATGCAAGGTTGATCTTGCAAAGAAGTTTGAAATGAAGGACTTGGGCCTCCTTCATTATTTCCTGGGATTGGAAATTTGGCATCACAGTGATGGATTGTTTGTTTCTCAAGGCAAGTATGCCCGATAGATACGGAGAAGTTCAGCAGCCACTGGGCTGCCGAGCTGTTGGTATCTCTTCCTGGTGGATGGAGGAAGGAGGATGCTACTTCGGCGAGGAGGTAGTGGATGCTATTTGACGGTTGGTGGGGTCGCTTGTATCACCGAGTCGATACATCGGCCCGGAACGCATGCTATCTTGTTAGCTTGACTTTCACAAGCTATGGTTAAGCATACCAAGCTCTTTTGGAAGGCATGAAATCATGTATTGAGATATCTCAGAGGCACATTGGGATATGGATTATGGTATAGACAGTTGAATGAGGTGAAGCTGTGTGGCTTCACGAATGCAGATTGGGCAGTGAGCCCAACAGACAGAAAGAGCACATCTGGAGGGATCTTTAGTATAGGGTCGAAAATATTTTCTTGGTACAGTAGGAAGCAGAGTTCCGTGGCACTTAGTTCAGCAGAGGCCGAGTATATGGCAGCGAGTTTGGCTGCATGCGAGGCTATATGGATGAGGAAGATCCTGGTCGGGTTGTTCGGTTCACACTTAGATCCTATTGTGATTTATTGTGATAATCAGAGTTGCATCAAACTCTTGGTTAATCCAGTATTTCATGATAGATCTAAACACATTGACATCTGGTATCATCATATCAGAGATTGTGTGCAGCGGAAGATCATGTTACTTTCATACATTCCCACGGAGGATCAGGATGATGATATCTTGACGAAGGCGCTCACCAGGAGAAAATTCGA